>JBAMBK010002469.1:0-178421 GCA_037043435.1 Drosophila suboccidentalis | reverse complement strand
ATGTTATGTTTTACATATGAATTATTTTCAAAAAAATTTTTGGCCCTCGGCACGTTGCGCTAAGTTCTTCATACCTAATAAATACTACTTTTTTGCGCAGTGCCGAGTGACAAAAATTTTTTTGAAAATAATTCATATGTAAAACATAACATTTATTCGTCACAAAATTGGATATCAGAAATTTTGGGGCAAGAAAATGTTTTCGTCACTAGACTTTTACCTCGTAAAGAGGTTTTTTTTATAGGATATCAGATATTTTTGAATAAGACATTAGAAATTTTGAAAATTTCAGTAGTTTTTGACAGTATAACTTGTCAACTTTGTTTGTTGTTTGTAGTAGCAAAAACAAACAGTCTGGCAACACTGGTTCGTTTTACGAACACACATATCAATCGCAAATTCTATCAGCACTCTCAAACTCTGGCTGCTAAACCACTTTGTTGCTGCTGCCCTATTCCAATTCAAAGTAAAACGTATATATTCAGTTAATAGGTTATATCTTCCAAACCAATCATCATAAATTTATGAATGATATATCAAAAAACGCGAAATTTTACAAGCTCAAACATATTGCAAATTAAAAAAAATCGTAGGCATCGTTTTCTCAAAAACCGCCAAAATGTGGGGGAAAATCCCTTATGTCACCTGTAGCAATTTACCTATGTACTTTAGAAAAAAAGTCAAAATGTATGCATAACAGCCCTTCAAAATACCTTTTCAACGATATATAGATCGCATCTGTAGCTTTAATCGTTTGGATGCTATAAGAGTTTCAATTTTAGCGGTTTTTAGCGATTTCCCGCTAAACTAGCAATTTT
This sequence comes from Drosophila suboccidentalis, assembly GCA_037043435.1. Taxonomy (NCBI): domain Eukaryota; kingdom Metazoa; phylum Arthropoda; class Insecta; order Diptera; family Drosophilidae; genus Drosophila; species Drosophila suboccidentalis. The sequence continues at coordinate 177,603 of JBAMBK010002469.1, read as the reverse complement.
TCGAAAAAGTCGTTGAACAAACGTTTATAGATTTTAGAGCAGGAACAAGTCCTCATTCAAACTTTTAAGCTAAATCAACGATTTGATCCAAACAAACAGACAAACAGACACACAAACAAACAAACAGACTGACTTTTCATCTCGTTTTGAAAGGGGCACCAAAAATTTCAAAATTAATTATCTTCTGAACCAGTGATTGGATTTTGATGATCAAGGTGTCATTCGACGCGTATTTTTGATTAGAATAGTTAAAAATTAAAAAAAAAAATAAAAAAGGCTCCAACGGCCCCATTAGCTCCAATCATTTAAATTTTGCCCCTCCCACTTACACCTGTTTATCTCACGAACCAGGTGAGTTTTCAAAAGTCTTAGTATGCACATTTGTAAGTTTAATTGATACCTTTCGATCGGTATATAACTCGACCTGATCGGACAGACATAGCAAATTTTCCATTCTTCCTGTGTATATATGCTAGTCGCCTTCGCACCCTTCGTGCTGCTTTCGTCACTAGCGCGGACTGCCGTCCGCAGTGATAAACTACAAGAGTTTTTTCGTTTGCCTTTTAACTTTGCAGATGAAATAATGAAATTGAAAAAGTAAGTAAATCAGATTCATCAAGACTAGACAATTAAAATACGTTTTTTTTTTAATTTTTTTTGGTTCCTTATCAGAAAATAATCAGGTGTCTTAAAAGGAAACCATTATTAAACAATTTGTAATAATCGGTTTAAAAGTTTTCTTAAAAAGTTTGGGATGTTACCTAGTTCAAAACCCTGAAAACTTACCTTTAAATTTCGCCAATCATCCAAAAGAAATTTATTTGCACAATTTGCATAATTTGCGCTTTAGGAGTTAAAATCAGGACCGTAACGATTATAATTTTTAAAATATACATTTTCACAGAAAAGTTATTTGTTGATTTTTACCAAAAAAATGAAAAGAAAACTCTTATTTTTCGATATAAATGAAGAAATTATAAAATAATAATTAAATTTAAATTTTTATTTAAAAATTAATTTTTTTTTATTAAAATTGAAAATAAAAATTATTTTTCAATTTTTATTATAAAAATTGGAAATATAAATTATTCTATAATTTTTATTATAAAAGTTGAAAATTTAAAATTTACTGTAAATGATTTTTGAATTGGACGGCGTGTTTCCACCACCCCCTATTGAACAAAATACACCTTCCGGTTCAAAAGACATTTGCATTCAATTTTTATTTTATTTTTAAACTCTTATAGTAAAAATTATAATATAAACTGAGAAAGAACTTTTATTTTCAATTGCTAAAACAAAAATTGAAAATTATAAAAATTAAAAAATTAGTTTTTTGAAGTTTATCCAGTTTCTCATAACTCTTTTTTGCGGTCCCTGATTAAAATTGAATTTCATTTATTTTTGTACCGTCATTAAAGGTCGCTTGCTTTAATTTCTTTTACTGTATAATATATAGTTAACGGCTTCACTTCTCCCGTCTCGTAACGCCGCTGTGGAAAAGTCAATACGCATATGTGGTGAACTATTCTTGCCACCCTCGTGGCAATCTGTGCACCGTGAAAGCTTTTTAGATTACCCTGTCAGTCAGTTGGGGCATTGCACTCGTGTGTGACTGCATCCAGAGAATATTTCCATGCAGCCAGCGAACTTTCAATCAGCCATTTTCAAAGCAACTTGTGCTAACAGCGCTTCGACAGATGAGGGTCGAGTGGGGTTGCGGGAGGGGTTGAGTTGGAAGGATTAAGCCAAGGGGGAGGGCGACGCTGAGGAAATACGAGCACACGAGCAAACATACAATATGCACATGGATTTACAACTAGTTTGAATCGGGAAGACTAATTAACCGAAGAGGCATCGGAATATTGCTCATTACAAAAGAGCCTCAGTTTGTTAAACTGATATTTCGCAGCATAGTTAGCAAATGTGTAAGAGTATGTATGTTTATGTCTTGCCTTGGCTAAGATTATTTTAGTGCGCTTCAATGAGTTTATCATCCTTGTTGTCCTCATCATTCCTAGCGCGAATGCCCGATGCCCGTGGGCTGCTTCATTTAAATACCAAATCGCATTAAATGCCATCAAGTGGAAAATTCCCAAAGCAATAAATTTATTGCTTGATGCACAGTCCACGATCACGCCCAGTTCTCTATCCGCATTCTCATCCTCATCCTTGTTCTCGTCCTTGCGTCCTCCTCGCCTCCTGTCACTGCTCTCACTTTTCTTGAGGGAAAGCCTTATGTATAGTGCTTACGTTATACAATATTTGCATTATAGCTTTAGCCCCGACTGAATGTCTGGCTGCCTGACTGACTGACTAACTGACTGACTGACTGACTGCCTGGCTGACTGACTGACTGACTGCTGGGGTGGGCCACTATGACGCTATGTTTATCCATAGACATCCTGGCTTTGTCTTTGTTCCCTGTCTTTGTCTTTGTCTTCGTCATACGCTCGTTTGGTTTTTATCTTCCTATTTTTTTTGTTTTCCTGTTTTTTTTTCGAGTGAAACTACAAAGACAAATATTTAATTGAATTAGTGCAGCAAGCGTTAAGCAGACAATGCAAGGCCACGCCCACGCCCATGCCCACGATTGTCCGCCCATCTATAGTCTGCCGAATTTGAATATTGTGTTTGATTCATCAACAGGTTCGTTAAGATCCCAGTTACACATTTCACCCAGGCCCAACAATTCCTATGTTAATTTGTCAATTGCAACCCAAGCTTAAGTTTAAACTCTCCCCATTTCCAAATTGTGCTTGCTTTGCTGGTAAATGCTGATAATTACGCTTGGGTTGCCAATTGTTCAGGCGACAGCCCTTTTTGGCCTCGTCGACTAAGCCCTGGTTGCCACTTGCCACTTGTCAGTTGTCACTTGCCCCCCTCGCCTTGGCCCGTTGCCAGCCAATATTTGAATGCTTAAAAATAGCCTCGCATTTTGCACGCATTGATGAACTTTGTACCTTTATTGTTGTTTTTGTTGTTGTTGTTGTTGTCTTGGCCTTTAATTAGCATAATTGGTAATACTCACGAGTCGTCTGCCTAAGATCCGTCTAAGTTCCATAGCATATTTCGATATTCGTTGCTAATTAAATGTGACGCCTAATCAATTAAGAGTTTCCAGAATTTTGGGCAACCATTGGATCAGTGGTTCAGTGGCTCGATGGTTCAGTGGCTTCTCCAACCTGAAAGCAGCCGCCAAGTTTGATGTGTAAATTTTACATTAGGCTAATACAAGGTACAAATTGCCGGCCAGCTGTGCCGCATACCAAACGTGGTAAGTGAAAATTCAATTTAAATTGATGTCGACTGGCCCAAGGCGAGGCAAGAGCCAAGGCAAGTAAGTATATGCCATTTAACTTAAGTACCTTGGCCACAGACTAAACCTTACCATCACACACACACCCCACCACACACACACACACACGCACCCAAGTTGTACAAGCCGTTGGTCAGGAGTTTGTGGCCACGTAAAATAGGTAACAAGTGGCCAGACATTTGGGTCTACGGGCCCCACACGTCCACGTTCACGTCTGCCCATGACTGCGAAATCAGCGTCGACGCCGCCAAAGCAGCAACAATTTTAAAAATTCATAAAAATGTTGTTGCAGCCAAGGAAGAAAGGTGGTGGTCAGAGGGAATAGGGGAGTCCACTGGCTACTTCATTTTTCAAGTGTGTTTCGAATTCCAGCCGAGTCAAGAGCTACCTGTCCCACCTGATCGGACCAAACTGTTCAACTGACTGACTGAGCTGACTTCTGGCTCTTGTTTTGTGGTAATGCAATTTCAATTTTTTGCTGGCCAAGTCATGAAATATAAATGAGGCTTAAGCACATTGCACAGTAAGTGTCTAAAATCTCAACCTCAAATATTCAACAAGTTTGGACTAAGGCTGCCTACGCACAATCATAAATATCATCCAAGAACCGGGCAAACGTCCGACCTAAGCCCAAAACCGAAACCTTTTTTCTCTCTTCTTTCTGCCACTTTTCAATTAACTTAAAATATATGTATGTACAATGTACATATACACGAGCCTTGGCGCCGCCCAAAGGGAGCGATGCCCTTTTTAACAATTTCCTTCAGCTCAATTTTATGCTTCAAACACTTCTCGTTTTTCGGTTTTCGAAATTCGTTGCCGGCTTTTGAGCGCAGCATTTAGTTAAGTGCATTTGATTTTGGCCATTTGAAAAGGCCCCTCAACACAGGTTAACAGCGCGTAATGCGAGCAACTTAGTTGCAATTTATTGGATTAGGCATCCGAGCCCCAACGATATATCCATATATGTATGTATGTGCGTCCACATATGTATGTACTTAATGCCAGAGACAATACCGCATTATGCGGCTTTATCTGATGTCCGACACCGAGGGGAATTTCGTGCACATATGAAAATGTTCGCAGTTCAATTGGTCATTGCCCCGAATTTGATTAGAGTTGGGGCACGAAAAATTCAAATCGATTTGGTTTCCGATACACAGAAGGGATTTGGCCGGGGCCAGAAATGTTGGTCGCATTGTTGGGCGTTTTTAATTAGTTGTGTCGCAATGTGCTTGGCAGCGCATTTAATTTAATCACGTGCCGTAAGCGTCAAATATTTAAGCAGCATTGAAAATTACGTATACGCCATGTGGCCCAAGCTCCTCAGACTCAGCCCCCCCAGTCGCTCTGCTGGGAGCTGGTCTGGACTGGGCAGAGCAGAGGTAGCTGTATGGCAGGCGTCGCACAGTGGTGCACAGTGGAAACAATGTCAACTTTCTTGTATGTCTTTGTCTTGTAAATTGGTTTTATTTTATTCAGATCAAAAATTGGTTTGATTGAATTAAGTACCTCTTCATTATACCAAGGGCAGCAGAAAGTGCCAAAATAACTGACAATCACAAAATATTGTCAAAGCTAGCAGCTAATTTTGAAGACATTCGTTTATCATAGACCATTTTACAAGGCATACCAAGTATTTGAGAGGACTCACACCCATCCGAAAAATTATTTTATTAAGATAATGAAGCTTGTAAATTAACATTGCATAATGACCAATTAATACGATCATATACCGTTCACTTATACAACCACGTGTCCTACATTTTTTAATACGAGTTCTCATACGAAAATGGCAGAAAAATGAAAAAAAGGTATTCATATTTTAAAAAATTTTATTTTTTCAAATTGTAAACTTTTCTGGTTATTTTCAACAAAAAAAAAAAACAGATCCCAGTTTGTTCAAGACCTGTCAATATTCTCAAAAATTCAAACTTTATTTCCCCGAAAAATTGGACTTACAGAGCTACTTATAGACAAATTCGACTTATGGAAGTTCGAGTTACGGAAACAGAATTATATAAAATTTGCTCAGTAAACGCTATTGTCACTAGATTTTGGTTGAGTTAGAGAAAATTCGAGATAGGGAAGTTCGAGTTAGGGAAGTTCGACTGTATTTTCAAAAGCACTAAAAAAGTCCGGTGATTGATAAGCTAACGATAAAAAAAGGATATTGGCATTAAATATTTGAGAATATAATGGAAATTTGAGCTAAATTAACCAATAGAACCACTGTGCAACGGCTGACTGGCAAATGTGTTGACGCAGTTTACAATACACCATGGGCCCGGCAACACAACACAACACAACACAACACACTCACACACACACACACACTCGCACATTTAGTACAGAGCTGTAATTATGAATTTCATAATCATTTTGTTAATATGCGCAGCACGCGACGCGTTGTCGGGCGTTCGGAATAAATTGCAGCGGCGGCAGGAGTCAGCGCTAAGGCGGCTTTTGGGTCCTCAGCGTCTCCGCTGCTCGTTATATATATTTCTATATATATATGTGTGTGTTGGCGCTTATCCTGCGGGAATTAAAAATAATTTGGGTCGTTTTGCTGTGCGTCTGTTGCTGCTAGCAGGTGTTAGGCTCTGTCTCATCCAGTGTATATTGTATGTGTGTGTGATGATTACGGCTTAATTTTTGTAATTATATTAACATGATTAAATTAGTTTTGATTTTGCAACCTTTGCCACATAACGTCCCCAAGGAACGGAGCAACAGATCCTGATGCCTGAATACCCTTTCTGCAGCTCAAGAAATTCCATCTGTGTCAATTTGAAATACGTACTGTAATAAATATAAAATAGATTAAATTTCGCAGCTTAAACAATATTAAAATTAAATGAAATATGCTCTTTAAAGATCACTTTATAATTTAAGTGTTTATTTCAACAGCTTTGCTTTAATTACGGGCTATAATTTATGTAGTAGCTCTCATTTAATGCCGTCTGTTTGCTGTATTTAGTTTCAATTAAGCATTATTAGAGTCCAAGCTCATACATAAATATTATTGTATGTACTTAATGCAGTCTACTTTTCTTTCTGCTCTAGACCAAAAGTCCCTAAGCCACTTGTTAGGTAAAACCAAGTTTAGTGGGTACAAAAAGCATTTGCTTGAATCTAGCACATAATACTAGGGAATTATAATTATTTTTTATTTCAACATATGTATGTCCGCAAAGTGCGTGTGTGTGTGAGTTTGTGCGTGTGTGTGTGTGCTTTGGCATTAATTAAAATATAAAAAACCGCGCACATATGAAACTCATTAAGTGCGCGCAATTTGCAAAATTATTTTTATTTTTATTGACTTGTTCCCAGTTCGCCAGCATTGTGAGATTTCAAACACTTTGTATTGCACCATTAATGTGCCACAGCGGCAACAACAATAACGACAACAACAATATCAGGAATAACAACAACAATTTCAACTGGGAGCCAACTGGAAACTAGTTGAATTAATGATAAATCTGAAATTATGCAATTAAATTGGTGCGTCCTGCAGGCGAACTCGTGCAATAATAAAAGCTCTAAAGCGAAAGTGTAAGGGAGGGGGCGAATGAGAGGGGAGAGGGCGTGTTATAATGAAAAAAGTTTGTACTTATTTAGCTGAATGTGTGGGTGGCAAGAGAATTCAATTATCCAAAGGGCAAGGTGCGTGTGAGTGCAATTGAAAGCGGCAGGTGGACCATAAGAAGTGGAGAAGAGTGGAAAGAAGGAAGGCGACAAGTAAAAGGAGGTGGCAAGCAAAAGAGTTTAAGTGCCACATGAAACTAGTTGCAAAGACGGATGGCAAAGTTGCCACAGAATATGAGTGTGGCAAGTGAAGAAATCGCAATCGTGGCAGACGTCTCTTTAACTGACTACCAATTGTGGCACACTTCAGTGCGAGGTGCACCTACTTATGAGATATTTTTCAAATTACACGAAAATACGCAAAATGCGTTGCAAGAGATAGAGAGAGAGTTGCATGAACTTTGCCCAAAGGACGACGACTCGTGGAGGACGCGTCGACTTGCCACGCATTGTCGCATTGGCTCATTGCATTGTGCTGCTGCGCTTTTGTGTGGCAGCGGTTGCAGTTGCAGTTGCAGCTGCAGTTCGTTATAGCATAAGAAACTCATAAATAACGCGAGAGAGGCCAATGCAACTCAACTCGACCCAAGGGAAAGGGAGAGGGAGGGGGGAAGCCACGTACTTGTACTTTTCTACTTACTCTACTTACTTGCCACTAACAGAGTGTGTGTGTATATGTGCGTGTGCGTGTGTGTGTACAAGTATGGGTGTTTGTGGCACTTCAACTCTAATAGAAAGTTTGCACTCGAAATGTGCTGCGAGCACTTTTTGGTATTACGCAAAGTTTTTGCACACCCGCGGGGCAAAGTGGAGGGAGGGCGGTGCTGCCAGCTGATTTCTGGAATAAAAGAAAATGTAGAGTGAGCAGCAAAAAAATACAAAAAAAAAATAAAAGAAAAATTAAATTGCTCGCAATTTGCACAGTTCAATGCGCTTTAGCTGCGAAGCTGCAAGCATTTTCGCACAGATTTTCATAACTTAGATTTTCAGATGTTCGCGCAACGAACAATGGGAAACTTCTGTGACATATGTGTGTGTGTGTGTGTGTGTTGGTGTGTGGGCGTGCTACCTGTGTGCAGAGTTGTAAACTAACGCAATGACAAACGCAATCACAATAAGAAATTTTACAGTTAGTTAAGTTTGTCTTGTTGGGGGCTTTGCTGTTGTTGCTGTTGTTGTTGCTGTTGTTGCTGTTGTTGCTGTTGCAACACCAACTCGTTTCGCAATTTATTTTCCACACCTACGTACATACATATGTCGATGTGTGTGTGTGTTGTGCTTTTGTTCATTTAAAAATATGCATAAATAAAACGTTTGCCATTTTTCATTTTCATCTCCACAATTACAATTTCTGTGGTAAAGCTGTTGAAATATTTAAAAATTATTTAAAAATTATTGAAAAATCATGAGTAGCACATCAGCAGAGAAGAGATGAGAAAATATGGCAATAAATTGCGTTTGCAATGAAAAAGTTAATAAAAAGGTTCAATAAAATCAAAAAGGGTGCCGATTTGGATGCCACCAAGGGAAACAGAACCGTTCGCTCGACTGTCCGTCTGTCTGTCTGTCTGCCTCTGACCCTCATCATAGTTCATTAAATGCGTAAGCCCATAAAAAATGCCCCACACATAAGTATGGGTATAAGAATATGTATTTATATATATTATATGTACATATTTATATGTATATAGGATCGACAAGATTCGGTCAGTCGTAGATGTTGCCCTCTGATAAGATGGGGCTGAAACTTGCGGCACATAAAGGCATTTATTTTGTCTTCTACTTTGTACTTTGCTTGCTTAATGCATAAAAGTGAAAGAAATAAATTTTGTTTTATGCGCCAATAATGATGAAGTTATTATGATGACTTTATTAGAAGCAGGAGCGAGCCCAAACCCAAACCCAAAAACAGAAGCTGAAACCGAAACCGAAGCCGAAGCCAAAACTGAAAAGGAAGCACATCATAAAAATTATGCCTCTTCCTCCCCTTTTTCCTCGTCCTTTTGCTGCTCCAGATTCATCTGCTTCATCTGAGGCAGAGCATTAAAAAAGTTTGCCAAACATATTTATACCCACCTATACTTTTATACATATACTTGTATATTAACCACAGTGGTCTCTGGTCTCTCCGAGTACTCGATTCTCACCGCTTCCCGCTCTTACTCTTTCTCTGTCTCTCACCCCATGTCCAACCCACTTAAGCGACGCTCAAACTTTTTTATTAAACTGCGCTAATAGAACTGAGAACTGGGAGCTGAGAGCTGTGACCTGGCAGCGCCTGAAGTCGGGTCAATTTCCAAAATGGCCGCCTGGTTGCGCTTAATAAAATTTATGATTTCAACGCTCGGCTGTGACAGTTAAAATTAAAATGGGGGGCGGCACTTGGAAATGCCTGGCAGGTGACCAGAGAGCTGGGCGACCAAGAAAAGAAAAGTGGAAAGTCAAAAGTTAAATACAAACTTCAGTGCGCAAATTGATAACGTTGGGCCTCGGCTTTCGCTTTGGCTTTAGCTTTAGCATGGGTTAGGTTAGGACTAGGACTTGGACTAACTCATTCTAGGGTGCAAACTGGGGGGGAAACTGTCGCATAATGCAAAAAATGACATGGCAGAGAGCGCACAATATGAAAGATTATGTTATGCAGCAAGCAGCAAGCAGCAGGCATCGTCAAGGAACATCGCAAACAGCGCGGAACCAACTCGCCCGGACAACGATGGATCCCCACTCGGAGCGGATGTGCCGCCATCAAATCATTTTGCAAGCGGAAAAAGCGCTTGACAGCCGCTTGCCATGGCAAGATGGAGCATGTGACGCCGTCGCCTTAATGGGTGTGGGCGAGAGTGAGAGTGAGAAGATAGGATGTGAGTAGGGTTGCCATTGCTATTGTTGTTAAACTGCGCTGGTTGTCCGCCATTGGCAGCATTTATGACGCTATGTAAAAAATTGCAAATGCAAAGCAAAAACCAAATAATGCACAACAAACCCTAGACACTGGTAAAAAAATATAGATGTACCGTATTTATGTATATGTATTTATGAAAAATACAGCTGTATACAAACTGGCATAATCAGGGCGGATAGTTGAAAGTGATGGTAGCTATGGCAGTTGACCAGCGCATCCGCCGGGATAGTCGCCACGTCTCGTTGCCCTCGGTTATTTTTTCTCTATTTTTTTTTTTTGTAACTTTTTCATGTTGTTGGTATTTTTATTCTGTGCCGTTTTGTTTTTATATTATTCTATTCTATATTATTTTATTTTTGCGTCCTTGCACGCTCTTCTGTTTGACTTTCATAAAGTTTTAACGACTTTTGCCTCTTCTGTCATAGCTCAAAATGTCTTACATGTGCAGCAGCAAAAAATACAAAGCAAAATAAAATAAAAAGTATATGAAAGAGCAGAAACTTGTACAACTTTCTACTTATAAGTAATTTTGCAGTCTTCTTATACTTTTTTCTTCTTCTTCTTCTTATTTGGCCATTTACTTGGATCGCCTTTCCTTTCGCCAGCGTCAGCGAATGCCGCACTTGAGTTCGCTTCATTTCAGCGTCGATTGGCTGCTGCTGCCTCACATTGATACCGCTCCATTGAGCGCCGGGATGATAACTTGCAGTCTCATCAAAGTCAAAGCTAAATGCTCCTTAAATACTCGGGTTTTGCAACCAGGTCGAACAACGTTGACCAAGCTCTTTGGACACTAGCAAAACATCGACAATAACAATTGGCATTAGTATTAAGTTTGCTGTCGAGAGTGCAAGACTCTTTAAATACCCTGTTTGGAGTTAGTTTAATTTAAAAAAAATATTAAAAATAATAATATAAATGAAAATTTCGATATCAAAATCGACATTTATTTGAGCTATCGACAGAATGTTGATCATATGCGAGAAACAGCTCTTAAAAATACCAACCTAACAGAATGTGGACCATCTGCAATAAAATATTACTTTAACAGAATGTGGATCATATGTAAATAAAAGTTAAGTAAATACCATCACAACAAATTGCGGATCGACTGCAAATATCAAATTAAATGTTGAAAAAGCTCTGTTAACAATCAACATAACAGAATTAGGATCATTTGCAATGGAGTTTTGCCAGAAATGCTCTTTTCCCGTCAAATCTGACTGAGCTCTAGCTCTGGCCTTTTTAAAAAGTGTTTTGCCATTTCTGGCTATTTTTATATCGAATTCATAAAAATGAAAGCCGATAAAATAAATGGTTAAAACATAAAGAAAAGATTTGTATTTTCTTAATTTTTTTGATGGAAAATATAAAGTTTTTAATTATCAACCCAACAAAACAGCTTTTTTTCCCCGTCAAAAAAAGGCAGCACTGCTGTGATGTTAAACCAAAAAAAACTCTCTGTTTTGCGCAGTGCCGAATGCAACAATTTTTTTTAAATTATCTACATATATGTTAAACTTAATATTATTCATCACAAAATTGGATATCAGAAATTTTGGGGCATGAAAATGTTTTCGTCACTAGACTTTTACCTCGAAAAGAGGTTTTTTTATGGGATATCAGAAATTTTTGAAAAAGACATCAGACATTTTGAAAATTTCAATATTTTTTGACAGTATAACTTGTCAACTTTGTTTATTGTTTGTACAAGCAAACACAAGCTGTCTGGCAACACTGGTTCGCTTTACAAACACACATGTCAACATGCCAAGCGCAAAAGCTATTAGCATAATTAAACTCTGGCTGCAATGACACTTTGTTGCTGCTGTCCTATTCCAATTTTAAGTAAAATGTATACGTTCAGTTTACAGGTACTATCGACTAATATTCGACTAAAGCATGAGTAGTAACCCTAAAAATATACCGATCTTGCTGTAATCGAAATTATAATATGTTTTATCTGCCGCAAAAAGAATTCACCACTTGCAAGCAGTATATTTCCACATGCACTGCAAGCAGTGCAAGAAGTATACATGCAGTAGTTTAAAAGAAAATGGTATATTCAGTTAATAGGTAATATCTTGCCCAAACGAATTTTGACAGATATGTGTTGTATGTCGAAAAACGCGGAATGGAATTGTCATCAACAAATACCATATTTAAAAGTGATTTGAAACGTAAATTTTTCTTAAATCGCCAAAATGTGAGAAAAAATAACTTAATTTACCTGTAGCTTTTTACCTGTGGTCTTAAGCAAAAAAGTTTACAGCTATGCTTTAAAGCCCTTCAAACTACATTTTCAACGACATATAGATAACATCTGTAGCTTCTTTGGATGCTATGAGGGTTTCAATTTTAGCTGTTTTTAGCGATTTCCCGCTAAACTAGCTATTTTTCAAAAAAAGTCGTAGAACAAACGTCTCTAGATTTTTGAGCGGGAACAAGTCCTCATTCACCGATTTAAGATATTTCAACGCTTTCATACTAACAGACAAACAAACAAACAGACAGACTGACTTTTCATCCCAGTTTCGGACGGCGACTAAAAATTTCAAAATTAATTATTTTTTGAACCAGTAGTCGGATTTCGAAGATCAAGGTGTCATTTGACGCTTATTTTTGATTAGAATACTAAAAAATTCAAAAACATTTCAAAAAGGCTCCAATAATTTAAATTTTTCTCCTCCCACTTACACCTGTTTATCTCCCGAAACAGGTAAGTTTTCAAAAGTCTTAGTACATTTGTAAGTTAAGTTAATACCTTTCGATCGGTATATAACTCGACCTGATCGGACAGTCATAGCAAATTTTCCGTTCTTCCTGTGTATATATGCCTTCGCCTTCGCACCCTTCGTGCTGCTTTCGTCACTAGCACGGACTGCCGTCCGCAGTGATAAAGAATTAACGAAATGTGGATCATCTGCAATTAGCAGATCGTAAGTAACATTCAGCTCATTAGAATGTAAATCGTCTGCAAATAACAGTCATTTAAAATACCGACTTAACAGAATTGGGATCATTATTAACAGTGACTAAATCGCACACTTAGCAATTTCGCAATGTATTTTTTATTATTTATACCACCTTAATATATCTAATGAAACTGTGGCTATCAAAGTACAGGGTAAGTTGAAACCAAGCGTGTGGCAATTTCAACAGGATTTCAAATTAAATTTGGACATAATTTATAATGTTTAACCAACACACCACGCACACACACACTCATAGCACATGTGCCGCTCTGTGTGAACTGTATACTTATGCAAACAGAAAGAGAGACAGAGAGAGAAAGAGAAAGCTACAGACATGCCAGTGCGGTCACACATTCATCATCTATTTATAGAGCCGAATGGCAAATTTCCTCCGCCTCGTCCTTGTTGCCAACGATTGACCAATTGAATGCCTGTAGCTGTGACTATGTGTGTACATATGTATTTGTGTCTCTTTGGTTTCGACCGATTTCCGGTGCGTGTGACAATTCAGATCCTTCGGTAGCCTAGTAACCTCAATGCCAGAGAGAGAGTAAGAGAGAGAGGGAGGGAGGGAGGTAGAGAGAAATGGAAATGGCGGGATGCCAGGGGTATTAAATTGTACTGGCAAGTATTTGCAATTAGTCAATGCTCGTGGCACAGTTTTGCCGCCTGGCTGCCCTTGGCCACAAATTAAATCATATAAATGCACAATTATTTAATGTCCTCGACCAGGACCAATAACTGCACAACAATAAATCAATGCCAAAATGAGCTGCGATGCGGATCGACTTGAATATTGTGTAAATAAATGTAAATTAAAATGCATAATTTATGTGCATTTACAATTATTTATAAACCGACACATTAAAACGCAAAGATAATGCCCAAACGAATTTCCTCGATGCCCCCACCCCACAACTCTGACTCTATTGTGGGCGTGGCGGCGAGTCAATTGCTCATTTACTTTGGGCAACATGCAGCTGCTGCCGGCAACAACCGAATAACCCAAACAACCCAACAACCGAACAACCGACAACGGGAACGCAACACTTGTCCCAGCTGACCAATGAATGCTTAATGTGTGGGCTCTGTGCTGTGGGCATTAGCCACAGCTAATTGTGTGTGTGTATGTTTGTGTGTGTGTGTGTGTGTGCGTGATGGGTGTGCGTGTGTGGCAGCTGCTTATCAGCGCCGTGCGCGTCAGAAGTTCGCTTATCGGGCACATTTGAGCCCTTGGCGCGGTCACCATTGGTAATTATATAAAATATTCTGTGGTGTACACTTATACTCACTCACCCTCACACACAGACACACACATGTACATACTTATATGTATAAGGTGTATGGTGTAAGGCATATTGGCTGCGTTCAACAGCTCACATCGATGACAGAAAATCGACGGAAATTAACTGATGGTTTAAATGAATAGAAGTTATCTGTGATCATGATGTCTTAATTTTGTAATCCCCATACGACTATGCGGAAAAGTGTAAAATATTTATATAAAATCTAAATATATAGCTAAAGGTTTAAAACTTGACACGAAACTTAGTTATAATATTCAAGAATATATAATTTTTTTTTGTTTTTTAACTGGACTTTGTCTTCCTCCCCGACTAAGAAAATAAGTAAAATTTTTTTTTAATCCTTAATATAATGCATTGACCGAAATGAGAGATTTGAGTAGAGTATCACAATATATTTTTAAAAAGGGGATTTATGTGCGCTGGTGAACGCAGCCATTTTAAACTCAGACCATCCGTTTCCTTGGCTCTGTTAGACTAAGCTGGTAATTCAATCGAATTGTCAAAGTCACACAAAAGCTGCAAAATTGTGGAAATGCATAAATAAATTTTTTGAAAATGACAGGTGAAACAATCTCTCTCCACCTCTCTCTCTCGCTCTCTCTCTCTCTCTCTCTCTCTCTCTCTCTCTCTCAGTCGCTCAAAAAGGTCGAGCATATAGCACGGTGGGGTTTGGGGTCATGCGAGTGTAACTTGAGCTTAGCAGCTCATGAATATTGTGCTCATGCAAACGGGTAACGAGCTGTCAGAGATTAAGTTGCAAGCGTTACTTTTTATTATATTTACCGCGGGTAGGGGGGAAAGAGGGCGAGGTTGCTTGTCGCCTGCTGGCCAGATAAGGGGGCAAAATATAACATTTTGCATATGCTTATAGCCAGCGAGCCAGGGTAAAATCGTTTTGACCAGCTCACAAACAAACAAGCAAACAAACAGAGAAAGAAACAAACATAAAAGCAAACGAAACAAGAGAAAGGCAGATGAGAGAGCGCAGCAAGCCGAAACGAACACTTTGAGAGGGTGCTCGAGGGGATAGCGGGGCCAAGGGACCATGGTGGTGGGTGGGGGAGGCAGGTCAGTCAGTGTGCAGCGCCCGAGGACACAGTTGCAAGCGAATTTATGCGCTTTGTTAAACAGCAACAACAGCGAAAGGAAAATAAAAATATGGTGAAAAAATGCAACAGCTATGTGCCGTGTACCTCCCCCAGTCCCCACCTTCCCCCCTAGTCCCCCTTAGTGTCCAGCATAAGAAGGTTGGCTTGTGGGCGTGTCTGGGTGTGCATAAATAACATAAGCGCCCACTTACCCCCTCCTCACGGCAATGCGATACAAATGAAAATCGTGTTTGCGCTGGGTGTAAAGTGGCATGTGTAGTGGTGCCATGGTGCAGTGGCAACTGGCAACAGGCAGCAGAGAACGGGAACAGGCAACGGGAACTGGCAACGGCAACATTTTCGTTGTTGCTGCTTGTGATTTACAACAAAACAAATATGCTGGCCGGAGTAACAACTGGAGTTTACCCTTACCTTAGCAGCAAGCACGCGGACGCGGCTTATTCCCTCTACTCCTCTCCCTTCTCGTCCTCCCCCTCTTACTCCTAGCTACCTCTCAATCCTCTGCCCGGTACATGTACTGACTGATTTACAAGGCAGCACGCTGAGATTGGATGGCGCAGTGTAAATAAAATAGGAGACGTCGCTGCGTCGAAATCCAATTTTCGTTTTTCGCATTTTTGAAAAATAATTAAAGTTAAAGAAGTTCTCTCTCTTGCAAATGGACGAGTTTGCCAACGCGTTTGCCTTTGCAACGGCCAAAAGCCAATGGCCAAAAGCAACAGCTCCTCAGGACCTAAGCACCAGTTGAGGACAAAGTTGCCAACTGCAACGGTGCAGTTAATTGCAAAGTTTGCAGTTGGCGGCAGGTGTCAAGGCTACGCTTTGGGTGCAACATCATCAACGGCAGCAACAACATCTGCCAGACGATCCTTCCACAATTCCGCCGGAAGCTCAGCCCCATCATGTTGCGTGTTTTCGATAAGGCTCTGTTTTTAATAACAGAGCAACGGCACATGCTCGCCATGATTGGGCGCATTTATCAACGGAAATCATAAATAAAAGTCTGTGCATATATCATACGATGCCTCTGGCAGTTTACCACTCGATGTCCATAGGGTATATCGAGTGGAAAAAACGTTGCAGGATCAATAGGAAGCGAGAGATGGCTAAGGGACTGAGAGATGATGTCCCGGTATGCAGAAAAAGAGAGAGCGAGAAAGGGAGGGACAGGGAAAACATAAGAGAAATTTTAAAAGCCTTGCTTCTGTAAGATTAATTCACTGTACAGCTATCTCTAACATTGTTCCATGAATTGCCTAACATCTCAATTATTTTTAGTATATTTTAATATGTATTAATTAATAATTCTTCCATTGTAAATTTTAAATTTGTATTTTTTTTTTAAATTTTAGAGGCTCGTCTTAAGCTTAGGTATCCAAAAAGATTTTTCAAAATTCGAGATTGTTTAGGAAATACAGCCATTTTTTCGAAGCAATGTAGTTGTCTAAATGACTCATTTTATGTGTGCTTGAAAATTGAAGTCAATACCTTAAACCTTAAATCAGTTAAAATTCGGCCGTCTAAACTAAAAGACCCCCTTAATTCTTAAGCTTGATTAGTGTAATCTGAATTTGTTTAAATTAAGAGTTTAAATATTATGTTATTATGTCGTTAAATATATCCATAAATAAATTTATAAGGGGTATTCCATAGTCAAGCTCATATTTTTACCTGTATTTTTAATCTTTTTAATTTACAATCACGCTCATTGCGAATTTTAATTGTTGCATAAACGAAGCGAACAATGAAAGGAAAAGGCTGTAGTCGATGGTGGACAGAGAAAGAGAGAGAGGGAGAAACAATGTCACCGCATGTTCTCTTTGATTATCAACTGCAATCAGAGCGAGACTGGCAAACCAATTGAATAAAGAGACAGCAACTGAATCGGCGTACAATTTGATAGAGAATGCTGATTTTTTTCCAGTATGCTCTTCAATAGGTTAAGCATATGCAGTGGATACAAAAAATCATACAAAATAAATAAAAATCATAGTTTGTTTCAATTAAAAAACAATATAATGCATACTCAAATAATTCTATAATCTGGATCATTTTTCATAATTGTTCAACAAGTTTTTTGTTTTATTGCAGAATATTGTGGCTTACCTTTATAAGAGAATTACTTATCCCATAAAATAACCTTTTTACGAGGTAAAAGTCTAGTGATGAAAACATTTTCATGCCCCAAAATTTCTGATATAAAATTTTGTGACGAATAATATTAAGTTTTACATATAAATAATTTAAAAAAAAAATTTTGGCACATTTTTAAATTGTTACCTTTCGATCGGTATATAACTCGAACTGATCGGACAGTCATAGCAAATTTTCCATTCTTCCTGTGTATATATGCTAGTCGCCTTCGCACCCTTCGTCACTAGAGCGGACTGCCGTCCGCAGTGATACTTAACAAGAATATAAAACAGTATAAAAAAATGAAATTATTAAAATGAAAAATATTTTTCATATCAACCATTAATCCATTATTTGGATTTGGATTTTGGATTTCTAATACATATTTCCTCATTACAACAAGATATTTAGTTTTGTGCTTCTAAATTGTAAGCATCTTAAACCAAATTAAACTGTTTCAAATTTCAAAAATTTTCTTAAGAACCGAAAGTTGATACTATTATAAGTATTTGAAGTTTTTTGTTGTCTTTTATATGTTCACGACATCCAATTGAAATTTTAGTGCGGATTACTTTGAATAATTACGTATATATCTATTGATGTGAGAGTATCAAACCAAAACAAAAAACGGCTTGAGTTACTGTTTCCATTATGGGAAAAAACCCGAAGTTTTGGCATCACATCTAAATATAAAGCTAGGGAGCTGAAATTTTGCATGAACCTTAGATAAAGTAATATAGAATATTTATTTAATTTGTAGTTTTTGTAGACAAGGGAAGAAAAAGTAGTTAAAAAGTGTAACAAATATAAGTGCATAAAAATATTCTTTGACTTCCAAAAAAATATCTTTTTGTTCAATAAAAATTAAATGAAAGTCAAAATTAGTTTGAACATTAATAAAACCTTAACAACATCATTTAATTGAATGCTTTATTAAACCAAAACTAACCGTTATACAAGTATCGATTATATGGGCTTAAAAAAATTCGGCTATTGGCTTGACCTAACAAAAAATTTTTGTTTCGTTTGCAGTGATGGTTACCAAATTTAATCAATTGTTCATTAATACTTTAAAGTTTATAGAAACTAATACTTAAATAATAGTTTCGGAAACATAAAGGGAACCAATTTTTGTTTTAATATTAATCCCGGGCTCCTAAGTTGCTTTACTACATACATCTTCGATTACTCATAGCAGGCACTTCATTTCAGCCTGTTCGTTGTGTTGGAGATTCGAAGTGTAGCCGCATATCGCGATATCCAGTTGTAGCCAATATCTTTGCAAAAATTGAGTTGAAATGGGAAATGCATGGATGACAAGCGACCATATCTCATGCGCAGCCGGGCAGGAGACAGAAGGACCCCCAATGGCTATCCAAATGGTCGTCGCCGGTGTGCTTTACGCTTGGGATGTGCCGTGGGCCATGGCAACGGAGAGGACGAGAGAGTTGGAGGTGGAGATGGCACTTGGTTGAGCTTCTTGGCGTAAAATTTATGTTTTCCTGGCATAAGTGGCACGGCGTGGCGACGATTCGCCCCGGAATTTGTGGATGTGGTCAATGTGCTTGACAAATTGCTTATTGTTATGGTTTTTGCTGGCGTCTCGTTAAGCTACGGTTTTGATATAGCTTCTCTTTTCATCCCGATAAGCGTACACAGGAAAAAAATCATGGATTCCAGTACTTAAAGGGTGATTCGGAGAGTCTTAAGCCTAGTTTGGAAAATATGGTTAGCAAATTATTGTGCAGACGAATTGTCAATAAATGAATGAATAATCTAAAATTTGTATCATCGAGGGTCTTGTATAAAGATTGTACTTGAATTAAGAACTTTTGACTTATTTGCCTATTTTAATGTTGAGTCACTGTGAGTTGATCCTTGGAACTTACTTAAAAATACATGGTAAAATCGGAAATGGAAACTCGCATTTGGTGTGGTTTATTTTTGTGTGTATATTCTTGTGGCATGGACAACGTATTCGGTCGACGCGCTTAATAAGTCTGCTCATTATTTTTGGCTACGTGCGGGCACTTCACAAAAAACGGAAACGTCGCGCAAATGCGGCCTCGTTAATTGTTTTGATTAATGAACGAGCGACCTGACCTCACGTGTTTGCCATGGCTTGACTGCACGAGAAGGGGGAAACGCGGGTCGGAGGAGGATTAAAAGAGGGGGTTTGGATTGCTCTGACATCGTTTCAATTTGCAGTTGCATGCACTTTCGCCTAGCTGCTAACGGCATCAGCTCAACTTTCGACCTGCTCCCTCTTTCCCCGCCCATCCCCACCGATCCCCGCCCTTCTCTTGGCTTTTGCGCGTCCGTGAGGGGAAACTCGTTGTGGAGCTGTTTATTCGATTTTGTCGTGTGCTGCATTTTCTTAATTCGCCGTTTTTGGTCGCCCCACTCGCATGCAGCTGTCCCTTGCGCGTTTACTCGTATTTACTCTTTGCATTTTCGTAATTTATTTTTTATTTTTTAATTAATTTAATGCGCCAGTTTTGCGCTTCTCGCTGCACATTGCATACTTCTAGGGTTCTAGGGGCCGTCTCCATTTTGATTGCGTGCACCGCAAAAGCACACGCAAACGCAAACGCACACAATGTAATTAGAAAATTGTTGCACTTTGTTTATATCCAGTTGAAGCGCATTTGCTGACGAACTATGCAATTTTCATAGCTGCTAAATTAAGCCATTTCCCATTTGGCCAAAGGAGTTCTAAGTGGGCTTAGATCGTTGTGGAGTCAGCCAGAATGCTGGCAAATTAAAGACATAGACACAGAGAGACGAGCTGTATGGTAGCAAATCCAGCGGCAATAATCTAAAAGAACTTAATTCCAAGAGCGAATCTGTAGAACTGCGATGGGAGATGGAAGAAAGGAGACATGAGAAAGGAGAATGGCGAAAGGATCTTAATGCCACTTCAGCTGGCAGCTGCCTGACAGCGTCCAGATACAAACAAGCAGGCCACGACACACGACAGACGACGATGAGGATGAGGATGAGGACGACGTTGTTGCATGCATGCCATGTGCTGGGGCAGCGCTTGACAGGCATTCAAGCATTCAGGCAGGCAGACAGAAGAAGCATTCAGTCGGTTGTTTGGTTGGTTGTTTGGCTGGTTGGCTGACCTACGGCACTGGGTAGGAGGCTAGCCCTTGTGGCTAAGTAAGCCCTGCTGGATGTGCACTAATTGTGGCCAACATGTTAAAATGAAATGGATTTTCGTTCAACAATTGACTTACACACACACAAACACACACATACTCGTGAACAAAAGCCTAGCTGGGATTGGAAGTGGACGCCATGCTGCAAATGAGCTGGGCGTTTCAACTTATGATGGATTATGGTTGTGTTATCGTCTGCTGCTCCTGCAACGTGTATTGTTTGCGTCCTGGTTGCAGTTTGTTCACATTGATACGGCACAGCACTCAGTGTTGGCCATAATACCAGAGCACGATGCATAATAATGCAATTGCCAGCTGTCCAATGGCCACAAGCTCCACTCAGACCCAGAACCGAAACCAGGAATAAAGCTGGATGCCAACGTCAGCTTCAGAAGGTGCAGCATAACAGCTGGAGCAATCAAAACACACGCATTAACTCAATGAAAATGGCCAAGACCCCAAAGCGGGGCAAAGGCAGAGTATTGCCAAGTATGGCCCGTAGCCGGAAGGCAAACACATGTCGAGGTACTGCACGAGGTTCGTGTGCAGGACTCTTGTATTTTTGGGCGAATGGGGAAATTTGTGGCTGTGGTACTGCGGCTGCCACTTGGCGGCAATGATAACAGGCGGCAACAAGTGAAGTAAGTAACCGGAGGACACACCAAGGACAACTACAGCTACAACAAAGTCAAACCCAATGTGGGCGGGTCAAGGTGGTCGATGCGAGCAAGAGCACGAGCACAAGCACGAGGACGAGGACGAGTTAAAGTTAAATCAAATCCTGGCCACGAGAACAGGGGAGACGGACAAAGTCTGTGGGAAATGTTGACATGAGAAACATGAGAGAAATCAAACTGAAAAGAGAATTATGTAGATTACGTTATTGTACATCGGAAACTCTTGTAAGGCATACACAAGGACACGCCAGGACACAAGCGGAAGGAGCCACAAGGAGCCAGAAGGACACAAAACACAGGAGAGTTAGCGCAAAAATGCGCAACAATGTGCAATGAAATCGAACAATTGGCAAGTGGAGATCATCGTGGGAGATTTCTGGTACGCTGACATCCTGTACCAGACGAGCATACATTTATATCGTACATATAGTACATGTGTATATGTACATAGAATGTGTGGCATGCAGCATGTAGCACTCGAAAATGACAACTTCGTTGACGCTAGCTTCATTGCAATGGACAAGCAATACGAGTAGCTTGGGGCAGCATAAAAAGCAAAGGCAACAATAAAGAAAAACTGAAAATAAAAGGAAAAGAACATATAAAAAACAGAACATCCTGGCGAGTGCAGATTGGAGTGTGGAGAGTGGAGTGTGGAGTGTGGAGAGTAGAGAGTGGCAGTGGCAGATGGCAGATGGCAGTGGCTGCTTCAATTGCGGACATGCCACAGCTCACGAGTATGCTTACATGTAAAATCACTGAGGAGCTCTGTAGTGGATCAGGGGGGAGTGCCAACCAACGAATGAATGAACAGGGAAAACACAATTTAGCAGAAACAAACATACAAACAAATCAAAGAGAAAGAGAGGGAGAGAGGTAGAAAAGGAGGAGAATGGAGAGCATGTAAAAAGAGAGAATAGAAAACGATGGCAGCACTTTTTATTGAGCAGACATTAAGAAAAAATAACAAAGTCAACAACTACAGCCACAGCCACAGCAACAACAACAACAACAAAATGTAACATAAACAACAACAACAACAATATGAATACTATGCAGCATAATAGCAACAGCATTGCCACCAGTCAGCGGCAAGGATCCAACGACAACAAAAGAAACCAACAAATCCATGCAAATCGGATTTTGTGATTTGGCTGTTGCTGCAACATTTTTACGTTACTTTCTCCTTTTTTTTTTGTGCATTTCCATTTAGTTTTCAGCTGCCCCACATGCCACATGCCGCACACCAGAATACCCTTTAACTCCACGCTTCATGTCCCTCTGCTGTTATTTGCTTTGGCATTCAGCTTTGGCAACAATTGCAGCCAAGCGACGTCCTCTGCGTCCAAGGCACTGCTCGTTAGCGCCGCTGGCTTCCAGATCCTGCTCCTGTTTCTGCTCCATCCCCATCCCCATCTCCGTCTCTAGCTCCTGCTCCTGCTCCTGCTGCCTGGTCATTCTCTGGGGTCGCATTAGCTGCACATCAATACTCGTACGTTTTCTCGTACACGAGTGTAGACTGTAAGTTGTTAGGCGTATTTATAAATGTTATTACGTATACGTAACATTGCTTCAATTTTAAAGGCAAACAATACCTACTAGTTGAAAGGCTGCCACATGCCAGTCTTTCTCGTATTTGAGCCAATCAACAACGGCATGAATACCAATTCGAAATACTTGCAACATTTCTAATAATTGGCAGCATCATATCAAAAGCTGCTTCGTCCTTCGTTCCAAATAAGTAAACGGTTGAAAGCGCAAAATAATCAATAGGAAAGTACCCAACTTTAGATGTCCTTTCAATGTGTATTTTGATATTAATCAGCAAAAGGACATGCTTTGACGTTGCTCTGCTAAATTTAATTAACTGGCTTAATCAACTTGCAGCAGATAAAGGCAATAATATCACACAATGCATTGACCCAAGGATATGCAATTTAATTAATTTGCAACTAATTTCGTCAGCTTTAGTTGTGCAACGCCAGCAACCGCCACAACAGTTGCCACAAGATGCCGTTAGGTCGTCAAGCATTGGTATAGCCACAAACGGCTTTAAGTTTCAATCTCCCGTCGAGATTGTTGGCGGATCTGTCGGCGTTTGCCGCTGGCAGTTGACTTCAACAGAAACATCCTGTTCATGTCCTTACTCCACGCTCCATTCTCCATTCTCCAGTCTGTGGCATGCATTATGAATTAAAAGTGTTGCTAAGCAACACGGCTGTGGCAGCTTATAAAATGGCGGTTTCTCCACATTGTTCTGCTCACCTTTAAGTGGGGCGCACCCACACTTTGAGTGGCACTTGTTACGCGCATTGGCTGGCAGCCCGCATGGCGGTGCAGGTGAGCGGGGTGGTCGGGGTGGTGCAGGTGAGCTGACAGCCAGACCTCCCGAAGCGCTATATCCTTTGGATTGTTGTTGCTATTGTTATGGCTTTTGTTATACAATCTAGCATTTGCAGCAGTTGAAAATACTTTAAGCGGTAACTGACAAATTTAAAAGTCACTTTGTCCACTTTTAAGTGCATGGCTTAAATATAATTTTATTTTATTTTCCATTTTAAGATGCTCTTAAATGGATAATTTAGCTAATTTAAGTCTTAAATGTATTTATATTTTCGTTAAAGTGTAAAAATCATGAAATTTATGTTATTATTTCATAATACATTTTAAAATTTCCTTTACTATTTAGCCGATTAGCCAACTTAGCTACTTTAAGTTTGAATTAAATATTGATTTATTTTATAATTTAAGTGTTGAAATCCTGAAATTCATGACACTTTTTTAAAGTCAAGTCATGTATTTTACGATTTTGGATAATATTATCACGCACCGATAAACGTATTATCCGTAGACTTAGATGTTGTCAAGCTAAATAAGCTGTTGTAGGCAAAAGCCGCTTAAACTTTAAGTTAATTTATACAGAAATTGTGCAAAGAAATATGAGCTCATGAGTGGAAACGGCACTCGAGTAGTACAAATGTTGTGCCCATTTTCAAAGGGGCTTTCATTTCGTGGGCTTAATTACAGTCAGCTGGTTTTATCTTGGCCCGAAACTGGAATTGGAACTTAGGTGCATGTATGACCCACTTCCGGCCGCACAAAGGGGCTCAAATTGCAAGGAAGACGACGACGATAGCGACAGCGACAGTGGAGATGGAGATGGTGACGCTGAAAATGACGATGACGGAGACGGAGATGGAGATTGGTCTCTCGTCGCCGGTTGCCGTGTCACATAAATAGGCTTAGTGACAGCGAGGTGTGAATGCGGCTGCTGCTGCTGCTGCAGCTGACGATGCGACACACGGCTGCCACAGGCTGTGGATGAGGGCAGTCGAATGACGGGAGTGACGGGAAGGGTTGCGGGGCAAGTTGTCATGACATTTGCTGCCAGCCGACTCTGACTTCATTATGCAGAAGCCTGGGTCTCCAAAGTTGGCCTTATTTCGCCTCTTTCTGCCCACTTTCTCTTTCTCTATCTCTGTTTTAAATCTTGGCTTATTTTTAGCATAATAAATTTCATATGCAAATATTTATGTAGTGGTCTTTCTCTCTGTGTGTTTGTGTTTTTGTGTGTGTTGGCTGCAGCCTGTGCTCATTGCAACTACAACTTGCACACACGTCCCTTGTAAACACAAGCTGTCGAGTGGCGTTCGTGTTGCCATAATGCATTTGAAGCTGCAGAGGACTTTATGCCACACACACACACACACACCACCTTTGTGTACTATTTTGGCTGCGCAACGGAACAACAAGTAGCTCATAACGTAAATGCAGCACAAACTGCAGCTAACAACAACATGAGCAGAGGTTCGAGAATACAGCCCGTTCTGGCCAAAAGCCCCAAAAACAATGCCCGGAAATGAGGTGAACACACGCACAGCACACACACATGCACAACAACATGGCGTCGGCATGTTTCTGCCATTCTTTTCTCGTATGCTGTGACTCACATTCGCTTTCATTTCATTCACGCTGCGTCACGTATTCGCAGCCAGAGTGCAGCATTTGGGGCTGGAGTTCAATTTAGAGGCTGTTGCCGCTTTCGGGTCGCCTATTGTTGCCGCAATTTAATGCCATTTGCACCTTGTTCCTTGCCTTCCTGCCCTCACTCGCCCTCACTCCCTTCGCTCCCCTTCGTCCTGCACTCTGCATTAGGCAATAAGCAAGCTTAAAGTGGCACCAAATTAGCCTGGCAATAATATTATGTCTACAAAATTCAGTTATGGCCATTTTGTACAATTTATTCCCGTGCTTTTATTTTGATGTTTGCAACTTGTTCGACTCGACGCCGAGAATGGCTATGAGATGGGGTATAACTTTTCAATTTGTACGGCTGCACAGCATGTATTTAGTTTTTCGCAGGTGTGTGCGAGAGAGAGGGTGTAAGAGAGTGAGTGTGTGAGTGATATGCAAATATTTCGGTTGCCTGTCGTCTAGCCTGCCATTGTAAGCGAATTGCTCAACTGTAGAGTGCCCCTGTCTCATACACACACACACACACACGCCTACGCACATATACATACATATTTATTTATAAATGTTTATACATATTGTATATGTGTGAGTATATATTTAAATAACCGTTATACTTGCCTGTCAAATTTTTCATTTAAAGTTTTGGCATAGCGTTCTGCTGGCACACTCTGATTGTTCCCTTACCGATACGAGTTAACCCTCCCCCCCGCCACCCCCTCTGCCGAACCAAGGTACGCCCCATGCGCCGTGCCGTACAAGACTTCAGCATGCAAACTTTTCCATTTTCATTTCCATATCGCTTGGTTTATCCCCGCTGCGAGTGCTCTCCCCCTCCCCTTCCCTGCTGCCTCTCTGCCCCTCTTAAATGTCTACACGGCCACAGAGCTACATAAAAAAGGTGAGGCAGCTACTACAGAGTACAACGAGTACAAGGATATCTGCTGGGTTGGAAGGTTGAGTAAATAAAAGGAAGTGGGTTTCCCACAGTCCCACTGTCCCACAGTCGCTGTCATCTTGCCACTGTATGTTGCATACAGATACTACTCATACATATTTATGCACGAGTATGATGCGACTGCAGTCTTTTTGCGGATAGAAGATAAATAACTTGAATATAAGATTCAATTCAAATTTAATTTCTTTCCTCGAATAAATGAGACCTCAACACAAACTCAATCATTGCGGCTTTTCTCTAAAACAAATTTATCAATTGTTTTAAAAGACGTTTGAGTACATTTATATGTTAATATAGACTTTATTTATTTGTAGTTGTTTGAAAAATGTTTACAAAATAATCAAATATACATATACATACACATACGAGTACGCTTCTAGTCACATATACATATACATCGAATGCAGAAAAATGTTCATTTGTGGGCTATCATCATCATCATCATCTTCATCACCATTATTAACTGTTGATTTCCGAAAGTAGAGTTGTACACGGATTTCGTTTGGTTTGGTTTATTATTAAATTAACTAAATACAATTAAGTTTAAATAGATATAACTAAATTCTGTAAATTACACATACAAACGCACATATACATATATATTTATATATATACTAGAACATCATTATATTATAAGTTTTATTTACCTATCATTGGGACTCTAGCTGATAGACCCAAGCACCGGCAATGGGCAGTGGGGGGTATTGGTTATGGAGAAAGGGATGGAGATTGGGGAATGAGAAACGAAATCGCAATTATTATTTGAGATGGCAAAAAATGTCTTACAGACTTTGATCGGTTTATCAATAATATTTCAATATTCTCTTACTTCATATGTCGATTTCTTTTCTCATTTTTGTTTCCATTGTTGCAAGTATGTTTTTATGTATGTATATATATACACATATATCTGTGACGTACTATATATCAATATAATTATAAGTACGTTTGCCTTGCTCTTTCATCATTTGGCCATGAGATTTAAGTAAACATACAATTTTATGCTTCTCTTTTTTAAATTTCTGATTTTTTTTATTATTAGCCTTTTGTGCATTACAATGACTTTTTGTTATTTTTTTTTAATTAAATCTTTTAAAAGCTGTTTGAGTAAATTGTTTGTTTGTTTGTTTTCTTCCATTTTTGTTATGTTTATATTTCTTAAAACAATTTACGTGTTTACATTCATTTTAAATATTTATAATTTAATATAATATATTTAGTTTATTATGATGTACTTATGCATTTGACTAAAGTGAATATTGTACCTAGCTTTAAATTTGCTAAAACTGATAATACAGGGTGTTCGTCAAAGGAGCCAGCTTATATTAACCAAATGCAAAAATAGTGCTTCTGCTTTATATAGCAACATTTTGTGTTGAATCTTATCTAAAAAGTACATTGAAGAAGTTTGAGTAAGTGGGTGCTGTTTATTTACAAAAGAAATACAGGATTATTGGAAGAAAAAACCAGCTTAACCTAGAGCCTCACCCTGTTCGATATTATAATTTAATGCATTTAAGTAACAAATGTCATTTGCTAAGTGTATCCATATCTTGGCCTTTTAAGCTGCTTTTCCAATCTCAAATCGTGTTATTTACACTTATTTTCTAATTGTAATACAAAGCTTTAAACTATGTCTAATTGTGTAATACAAAGCTTTAAACTATGTCTAATTGTGTATATTTGTGTGTGTGTGTGTGTAGAGGTGTACTTATGTAATTTACATATAGAAATGAAAGCATTTTAATTCACTTGCTGCTATTTATGCTACTTAAATTACAGACATACTCGATCTACTTGCAGACATCAAAGTAGCAAAAAGCTAGAAAAACTGCGAGTTGCGAGATGCGGTTAGCATTTTGTAATTGAAATCCAATCTGAAATAGTTTCAGTTGCAATTTCATCTTAAATTATGGAAACGAATGTGAATACACTTGTAATACAGCTCTTGTATAAGTATGAATAATTGGCTATGCTCTGGAATGTTAATTAAATTAACATATACTCGTACAAGATACAAGATATAATTTATGTATGTACCTGCACACACACACTAAAGCATTGTTATTTGCTATTCGACTAACCATTATTTAGATACAAACTATGCATGAGAGTGTATTTTGTTTTTATTTCGTCCTTATTTTTCATTCGGTTTCTTTGGTTTCTTCGGTTTTCTTTGTTTGTTTGTGCAATTGATGCCTACTCCTAAAAGTATGCAATAAAATCTATTTACACTTAATTAGAGTTTTGAGTTTCGAGTGCTGAAATGTTCAAATGTTGAAATGTTTCATGTATGTATGTATTTATGAATGGGTAGTACATGTATGTGTGTAATTATATTTTCATGTGTCGCGTCTTATGCTATTACATTGATTGTATCGTAAGTAAGTACGAGTATATACTTATATGGTTCCATTTATGTTACTTGCCTTACATTTTGTTTTCGGTTTCGATAAAGTTTTGCATTTGGAATGATTCATGGAAATGGAAATTTGAGAGTTTGAGAGAAAAAATGTTGCACAAGGTTAGCATTTAATACTCGAATGTATCATGTCTTAAGCTAGTTACAACTCGACTGTCAGCTTATATTGCCTGCCTTCTTCAATAATTGTTCAAATCAAAACCATCCATTTTAATGCTATTGGCGGTGAAATTCGTTACTTAAATCAAATTAGACTAAGTGTGGATTGTTGATCTAAGCCAGGATTAGTCGCAGCACCAGCGTAGCTCCACTCAATGCGACGAGGCTCAGTTTCTGTCGATTGACGGCGCCGCTGCCATAGAAGGTGACGCTCAGATCTCGCATCTCGTTATCTGAAATGGATTGGCGAGAGAAACAGAATTGCCGATATATGAGTGCATGTATAACTGTTGAAAAGCTATTCAATATATTCACAAATTGAGAAAACTTATTGATTGAGTGACATACATTCGCATCGAATTCAACATATTTCTATGAGATTCGCAATTATAAAATAGATTCTATGCTCATGCAATCCGAAATGTTGTCGATGTGTTATATCAGTTATAGTATATAAATTGAAATATTCGTGTTATTCATTTAAAGAGCTTTTTTAATTCTATTTTTTATTCTCTATTTTTCGAAGCTTTTCATATTTAACGGAAACAGGAAAAAAGCGTTTTCCCGCAAAATGCTTGGTAAACTGCAATATAGTACAATATTGCACGCATACATAAAAAATGTTGGCTGTAAGCGTATTTGCCATTTATTGGAATTCTATTTTATTTATTTAGTTTTTGAAATTGCTGGCATATATGGAATCTTTATTCAATATATTTAAAAATGAAAAAAAAAAAAAGCGAAAACATGCGGATATAAACATGCAAATGAAGAGATAGATAGATAGAAAGAATGAAAGAGAAAGAGCATAGGACAGTTAGATGAATTTGAAGAGAGAGAGAGAGAGAGATAAAGAGAGTAGACGAAGACTAACCTGACTGACCGTGATTTAAGAATGTTGACAGATCGATAGGTACATCTGTAATTAATACGTGGATCAGTCATTGAAAGTGGGGTGAAATTAAGCGATAGTTGCGATAGCGATAGTCATAGCGATAGTAAGAAGTGATTGGGAGTCATCAACCAATGTCAAATTGTGTGTTGATAAGCATTAATTTAATGGGCATCCGCAATGCGATTGTAAATTGACATTTAAATCAAATCCATAGCCGCAAATACATAAATCATTAACGCTTTAATTGCAATGCACAATCAGGAAAAGTTTACTCTGCCCGCTCAAGCGTAGACGGATGGCTGAAAGGACAGACAGACAGACAAACAGACAGACAAACAGACAGACGGACAGGATGGTCGGACAGCCGGATGTACAAGAGAGGTCATATCCCGGCGAGCAGCTCATTTTGTGTAAGCCGCCAATTAAAATGGCAAACGTGCGACATCTGTCAATAATGACAAATGAACATTTTGCCATTAAAGCCAGGTAGAGCAGAAGAGCAAGCATCTATCGATATTGAAATCTCTGGCAACGACACCTGCTC
Source organism: Drosophila suboccidentalis (assembly GCA_037043435.1). NCBI lineage: Eukaryota > Metazoa > Arthropoda > Insecta > Diptera > Drosophilidae > Drosophila > Drosophila suboccidentalis. The sequence continues at coordinate 147,479 of JBAMBK010002469.1, read as the reverse complement.
GCCTTTGGCCAACATTCAATGGTAATTGCAATTGCAATCGCTGCAGCATCGCGGACAAAGTAGAGCGTAAGCAATATGAAAACCAGATAGCCAAGGTAACGAGGTCCTGCTGCTGCTTTTTCAGTTTTCAGCTTAATGAAAGAGGTTACTATTTGGCTTGCTCCCATACACGTACATATATTTCAAACTGTTGGTCCTCAAAACGTATTCATATTTGATGTGCCTGCCAGCTTGCCAGTTGCCTGTCTGGCCAACTATTCGACATTATCTAAAGCATACAGATCTCATAAACAAGTAGCTGGAACTCATTCAATATTTCTGCAGCTGTCAAAGGACGCAAAGGAAGCACGCAAGTTGGCAGCTCAGCACAAGGCATTGACATCCTTCATGTGCTCTCATTTGCTGCGTTCACGTTCAAGTCATTGCTGACACTTTTAATAGACAGAAAACATCGGACATTGGACACGGGACATGGGACATTGGACACTGGACCCGACTAGACCTCAGACATCGGATGTTGCTTGACGTTGCCAGTTAGATGGAGTTTGGCGGATGTGGTGCTGCATGTTGCACATGCCTCTCTGCTAGCTAACAGGACAGCTAATCTATTGAGGCATCTGTGCTGCCATCGCCTCAAAACATGACACGTTCAATTTAGAACTGCTGTTCAGCTCCCTTCTCTTCACTCGTTGCGTACTGCATTCATTTTGCCGTTTAGTAGCCGCCACATAAAGCGACTTACGAAAAATGGCAACGCAAACGCATCGAGTTACCATATAAATTCACATACTGTCAACATAAACTACAGGCAAATTGTCGATTGCGGCGCCAGCGAAATGCCAAACAATTTTATAATGAAAACAGACGCATCCGACGCAGCGGACGCTGTCGAAGTGGACACCACGTCGTCGTCCTCTGCTCCCAGTGCGGCTAATGTTGCCGCTGTGGCAGCCATTGCTGTTGTTGCTGTTGTTGCTGCTGTTGTTGCTGCTGTTGCTGTTGTCGCTGCCATCGCCCATCGACTGTCATTGCGTCTTTTATTGCCTGCGGTTTGGTGGCACAAAACCATAACGTCACTTGTGATTTCGTGTTCAACGTTTTGTGTAGCCAAACAACCGTCAGCCATCCTCGATGCTGGCCAAAACGCTGCCCAACTTACCGCAGTGTCCACCTTTCAGCACCTGCCGGGCTCGGTTGAGTTCTATTCTAAACTGAAAAGGGTTTTTATGCTCAAACTGTTCCCAGCACCGGACGAACGCACTGTTCTCGTAATGGCATTGTGGTATGGCAACAAATACACACACAAACACACACACACAGTGATAGGTGCATCAGCTAAATCCGATTTTTAAGCGAAACATTTTTGATGCAATTTTTTGTAGTTGTTATCGTTGTTGTTGTTGTTGTTGTTATTTTTGTTAAGCGCATTTGCAATTGCAATCGGTAAAAGCAACAGTAACAAACAGCTTACTAAATTCGTATCTACTAGACTGAACGAGACAGGATTGGACACGACCGGACAGGTCGGGACAGAACAGGACACACAGGAGACGTGGGCAATTGGCTAATGCCAGATACATACATCTCTCAGCACGGAATATTTGGCACTCGAAAAAATTAAGCAAATGTTGGAGGATGGTATCAACTGTCGATACTTTATTTAAATTTCATTATTGTTTAAGTCTTAAATATGTATACCTTATAGTTAAGTTTGCAGATTTATTGTCAGACAATATAGTATATGTATGTATGTAAATTCTCTATCCGAAAGTTGTAAGAATTCCTTAAGAATTGAAATATTTTAATTTTTTAATAAAATATTACCTAGAGATATAAAACTAAACTTAAGTACTGTAATATAATTAAATATGTTAAACAAAAAATCTAGCTGAAGGCCATAGAAGCCATTGCTAGTATAGTTCATACTTACTTTATGGTTTTTAACCATAACTTATGTTATTAAAAAAAAAAAAAATAATTTTTTAATATTACATTTTTATATAAAAAAACTTTTCTAGTCCTAAGATTAATATGAGTGCGGAATCTAGATTAGAGTGAAGTTTAAAATACATTGGAGAGCTATCAAGTCTTTAAGCTTTTATTTGAAAATAGATTTTTTGATACACTTTTTTTTATATTGGCATTATGATAATGATTATAAATTATTTAGTTCTAATCAGTTTGTCGATTTCGGTTGAAATTCGGTTAAATAAAATTTTCTCAGCTCAGATTATTGATTTATTATTAAGTTATTATTATTATTATTAATTATTTATGCACAAAGGCATTTTGTTAATGTAGTATACTTTTTCTTGCAGTGCACGGCAGTAGGGCAACGCTGTTAACCGTTATACGGCTACAGTCGTCGAATAGTTGGCAATGCTTGCGGTGCAGTGGTTGCACGGATTTAGCGCGTTTTTGGCGTTGCTAAATGCGGATTTTGGCCAACATTGTTGCAGGTTGCAACTGGTTGCCGCCACAATTGTTGCAACCATTTTATTTTATGTTTTTTGTAGAGACAATGACCAGCAAATACAAAGCTTAGTTAACCTATGGTCAAGATGGCCAAAAATAACTAACGACAACGTTGGCCACTTGAAGTTTGGCTTTAAGCTTGGCCAACACACATACACAAGTTTATTTGTGTTGTTTACTTATAATAATGCAGTTGCTTCTTTTGTACATTCGCAGCACTTGAAGCAAACTTCAGCAACAGCCAAACAACGTCGTTGCATCCCACCGCGATCTGCCGCGTTTCCTTCTCTCCCTCTCCCTCTCTCTCTACCTCTCTCTCTGCCTCTTTCCCCCCTCTAGCAGTCAGTTTGCACATTGTGGGACCAGCACTTTACATAAACATAACATTCACGTTGAGAATTCGCATTACACATCTTGCAACAGCGCGTGTTGCAATATATACGTATGTACATATATAAGTATATATAATATAGTTTTATATACATATGTACAATATACATTTTTTCTCCTTTTTTTTGCCATGTGCTTATTACGCTGCAACTACAAAACTTGCGAGCACTGTAAGTAAGCGCTTTTGTGTGCGTGTGCGTGTGTGTGTGTTTGTGTGTATGTCTTTTTGTGTATGTGTATGTGTGCCTTGGTAAACTTTGCAACTTGCAGGCGAGCAAAAAGCGATGTTGCTGCAGTTGTTTGGGGCCTTTGGTAAAGCATTCCCAGCGGCAACACAAAAGCTTCAAACGCATACAGAGCCAAAGCATAATGGCGACAGTGCACGGCGGGGGGGAGGAAGAGGCAGCGGGGGCAGCTGGCTGGAGTAAAAGAGACAGAGATACACGATGGACAAGTAAATTGAAAGTTTGAGCTGCGTTGAGCAGACGACAGACGACAGACGAGGCAGTCGCGACGACGTCGTCGTCCTTCTCCTTCTCTTCTCCTAGAATAAGAGTCCACTTTGTCATCCTTTGAATGTGTCGTCGTTGTTGCTGTTGCTGTTGTTGTTGTTGTGCTTGCCAGTGTTGTTGCTGTTGTTGTGAATGCTATTGCTATTGCTATTGCTATTGCCATTGCTGACTGGTCCTCAGTTGGCAGTTTCAGCAAGTTTTACGCAACTTTCAACGAGTCTTTCATTTTCTGATATTTCTTCTAGCCTTCTTCACTAGCTCCTTGTCTGCCCACTTCCACTCTCCCCCTCGCCCCCCTCCATCTCCATCCCCTGATATGACTGCAGACCGCCTGTCCACACACATAACACTCGTTGCTTTACTTTATGTTGTAATTTTATTTAACTTCACTTCTTTTTTTTGTATTTTTTGTGCTTTATGTCGAGTATTTTTTCGCGTGCACAAAATGCATTATTTTTTATGTCTCCATGTCCCGTTAGGAGTGTTGTCCGTGCGCTGCCCTCTGAACCCCCTCCCTCCCTCTTTCCTCATACATGTGTGTCTCTTATATTACACTAAGGTTAAGCTAAGCGTGTGTATTTGGCGTTAACTACACATACATACATACATGCGTGTGTGTGTGTAAATAGTTGCATACCTCGGACGACTGTCTCTGTCCTTTTCCTATAGTTATTCTTGTCTCTCTCAGCCATTACGCATCGCACTGATGACAGCAAAACAAAACAACAACAACTGTGGCCATAAAAATTGCGCACTGCGAGTACATTAAAAAAGTGCTATAAAAATTAAATGCCCTTTAAGGACAAACTAAATGCTGACAGCATATTTAGTGGAAAATCGAAGTGGATATACCCTATCTACTATATGTTCAATTCCTAACGATGTAATTGGTTATGACAATTGTAAATTGTGTTCCCTTCAAATTAATCAGCAAGCTTCTCGTAAATAGAAGAGTTCACAGAATACTCGAAGACAGTATCAATTGAACATTATTAGACTTATTTGTTACATAAGTTATTCCAAGAAAGACTTGGATCTTTGCGATCTTAGATAAACATAACGTAGTTACACATACCTCCAAAAAATAAATATGTTAACAAACAAACCACTAAACATACAAGCATCCCACTTATTTCCATTTTCTCTACAAACAATTATATTTTTTTGTGATCTTTTAAACAATTTTATTCTACGTTGTTACTTTGCAAAACCTATTGGTTATTCAAATTTTAAATTGATACTATCTGGTATTGGCATTATCGTAATGCAATCCAATATGGTAAGCTCATATATATTAATTTAAGCTTTTGAGTCAAAAAGTGAATGAAAATAAACGAGTTTTGGAGATAAGGAAGCATTCAAATTCTTTATATGAAAATATTTTTGATACTATCTCTGAAAATATACTTTCAATATGTACAAGTGACAATCTTGATAAGATCGTATCAGGTCTAGTACTGAAATTATAATTTGTTGTAAGCATTTTACTTGTTGCTTTCAATTGGCTTTGGTCAAAATGCTGTCTCGGCGCATACCAACTTTATGTTGGCTTGCGAAAATATAATTTGCAATTGCAGCACTTTTATATAAGAGCACTTAACCACACATATGTATGTATGCAATGGTGTATGTGTGTATGTGTGAATGTGTCTGCGCCCAAGGACACATATGTGAACTGTTGATACTTTTGTTGTTGTCTGCAACGGCACTCAATTGGAGTTTTCTTTTAGTGGCATGACCAGCGAACTTGCCACGAACAGGGGCACAAGCAGAAGCTACTGTTGTCCAACCTGGTCTACTTGCAGCGCACGTCGTCTAGGTAAATGAACTGCTAATATGTGAATGTGAATGTGCATGAGTGTGTGCGTGTGCATGTGTGAGTGAATGTATAGTTGTGAATGTGCGTTCAAGTGCTTGCCACAGTCTGGTCGAGTGTGCTTGTTGTCCTTTAGGGTTAGTGTTAGTGTTAGTGTTGTTGCTGTCGTGTATGGCAATGGCTGGCATTATTGTTGACATTGTGGCTATAACCGCTGTTATTGCTATTGTTGTCGTTGTTGTCGCTGTGGTTGCTGTAGTTATGACACTCTAGGCTCATTAGTTGCCGCTTGGCACGATTGCCAGCCCAGACACTATTGCTGCTGTTGCTGCTGTCGTTGCTGCTGCTGCTATTGCTGCTGATGTCGTTGCTGCATTGCATACCATGTTGCTAATTGCGTAAATTGTTTACGTTTCGAAAATATAATGAAGTAATTTCCATTAGCACAATGCACGGCAATGACTTGCCACGAATCGCGCTGCAATTGCTGCCACAAACACAGAGAGAGAGAGAGAGTGAGAGGCAACTGCTGCCACCCTTTTATACTTATGACTGGGAACAGGAGCCACGTCCTATGCTCCTCACAATAGTCCTTAATGAAGTTGTGTGTAGAGAGAAATTGTGTGTGTGAGTGTGTTTGAGTGTGTGTTCACCTGTCAAAGGCAAAACGTCTTCCACAAGTGACATCGATACTGCAGCTGCCTTCCTTTTGTGGCATGCACGTTTTACTTGATTTAATTTAACTGTATCGCTTTGTCCTGTCTCTCTTCCTCTCTCTCCTCTCTCTCTCTCTCTCTCTGTCTCTCTTTCTCTTTCTGTCTGCATGTTTATTGCGCATTTCTCTTGGCTCGTATGCATATTTATTCGTTTGTTTGCCAACCGACGGCATTGAACGGCGCTGGCTGCGTTTGCATTTGCATGCATTTCGCACAACGGTCTAAAGATGTAGCTGGCCAAAAGGGAGATGATGGTGGCAACACTGGCGCAGACTATGGCACTGGCAAATACGCGTCATTTGCATGGAAAAACGGTTTTCGGGGCGCGCTCGCGTCTCCGTCCCATATTATATATATGTGTGTGTGTGTGTATGGCGGACAGACGGGGTGCCCCGTTGAATGGTTGCACGGTTGCACGGTTGCGTGGCTGCCAATGCGGCATTCACTCAGTATGCAATGCAACAATAGTTTTGCATATAAATGGTTTTCGCTTGCGCATTTAAATGCAATTCACCTGCCTTCTACCTGCCTCCTGCCAACTGCTACCTGCTACCTGCCACGTGGCTGGCAAATGCAAAACCCAATCGACGCCCCGCATCTTTGTTTATTTATAACCGCAATGACGACTCTTGAGAAATGTGCGAGTCTTTTGCTCTTCCTCCATGTGTCTGTCCAATTAGTGCTTGCTTGTGCGTATTCTCGTATGTATGTATGTATGTGTGTGTGTGTGTGTCCGTATTTGATTTTTCGCCCTCATTATGCACAGTCAATCTGGCAGAGTTTGGGCAAAGTTGCAATTAGTAGACCATTTGTGGCAATTCCAAATGATCGGGCTACATTGCGTATACTTGATAAACATAAAGCATTAACATTTAGCAGTTTAATGAGGCTAAATGTTCTTATGTTAAAGCTGTTAAAGTATTTCACTTTTGTTTCTTAATTCAATTTATTTTGCACCATTTACAATTCTCACGTTGCGCCTATTTTCGGACCTCTCATACTAAATATAAAGCGCTTTTTATTGAGCTGCAGCTTTTGTTGTTGCAGTTGTTGGTGCACTGTGATTTTTCTGGATTACGAGTATCAGTAAAAGCAGCATTTAATACCAAATTATTATGCATGCAGCCAGAAACATATAAAAAAACGACTTAAAAAAATAAGTCAAAACAATAAAAATCAAGTATTTGGTGGCCGAAGATTTAAGACCCTTGCAGATATTTTTGAATGTTAACTAAACTTAGCCGGTTGGGGTTAACAAATTAGATATTAACATTTGTTTTATTACCATTTCATTAATATGTTAACTTGGTCAATATCTAAATATGTAGGAACTCCATTTTTTAAAAAAAACCTCGAGTCTGTTTGGTTGATCGGCAGTGTATATCTTAAAATAAATTAAATTTTGACAAGTAAACTACAACTAAAATCATAAATTAATTATTAAATTATCATTAAATTTAAGTTATTTGATGAAAGGAAAAAAGTGAATTCTTTGGTATGCTAATAACGAATAAATGGAGTAATATCTGTGCCTTCACCCTGATTCCAATATGCGTTACATATAGCCTGACGAACTGATGATACCCGACGCAAAGTGTATAAAAGAGATGCTTAAAAAAATAAGAAATAAGAAATAAAAAATACTTGAATAAGCGCCAGGCGCATGCATAAGCATGACAGTGTGAGCTGATTCTGCATTGATGTGTGTGCGAGTGTGTGTGTGAGCAGCTTATGCCATTTCCACGCACACAAATACAAGTACTACAGACAGACATACATTCGTAGGGGACAGACATGCGCCGGGCTTAAGGTTTGATATCGCACAGTACACTTGTTTGCGAGTATATATGCATGTATGTATTTATATGCGCTAGTTAAAAAGAATCTTTATAAATCGTTGTGGATAAAGGGAAGATGGACTCACCATTTGATGATGTGGAGAAGTAGAAGCTGTTGGTCAAGTCGCTCCAGCCATAGCGATTGCTGTGAACGAGACAGAGAGCGAGAGAGAGCGAGAGAGAGAAACATTAAGCCGGCATTAATTATGCAGCTGCAACTTATTGACTAATTGTGCGGCAATAATATGCAAATATGTTGCCAGCTAATGAGCCAAGCTAACCAAACGCTGCGGTCCGCTGTCAAGTTGCGTTTGAGCTGCATCTAGTGGGAGTTTGTCTTGCGTCAAGTTCAGTTTAAGGACACTTACCGGGACTGCACTGTGGCCTCGTACTGCTGATCGGGATCGAGACCGCGCACCATGTAGCTCATGCCTTGCGTGTAATGATGCGAGAGGGGGAATGCGGGGAGCACAACATCGCGCCAATCGTTGTGGCCCCAGCGCATCAGATTGCCATAGCCGCCATAGTTGGCCAAGTTGTTGCCAATGCGATGATTGTGGGTGGCAGTGCCGTATATCTGCGACGACGACGACGATGACGATGATGATGATGACGACGAGGAGGATTGCAAGTCAATGGCATTGTCAACGACCTCATGTCCTTGTGGCAGCTTGCGGAAGGACAACTTGTACTCCTCGATGGGTGTATGCGAATCCACTGCCCAGGAGATGTTGTATCTACACGAATTGCAGCGGTCGAAAGGGAAATAGAGATGTAGAGATATAGAGAGAAAGTCCCTTGAGTGTGTGGACAAGTTTGCGTGCAACAGTTGGCGCCAGATTTATTTTAAGGCGAACTCAATCAATATGTAATTGTTGAATTTCATATAAAGCCCTGTGCGCTGCAGCTATTCAGTCAACCAACAAGCTGGCACGCAACCAACAACAACAGCAGCAACATCGACAAGAATCATCATGACGACAACAACATAATCAGTGCTGACGTCGCCGACGACAATGGCCGACAATGGGTTAAGATACCGTATTCGCAGCTGAATTCGTGCGCTGTTGTCCATGTTGATATTATTGGTCTGCTGTTGTTGTTGTTCTTGCTTTGCACTTGCTTTTGTTATTGACCCTTTGTTTGCCCTTCGCAACTCAGAATGTCATACAATGCGTCCGTTCATTCAACCGAAAGACCAACCAAGTGCCACGCCCACACAACTGGTCCAATCATCAAAATGCAGCATTGACTTGAAGGTGAATGAGCTCCGATGACTTTAAGATGCCAACGTGAGTTCTTAAAGTTAATTCGCCAAAGCTCATTAACAATCGCATTAATATTAACAACAAAGTCAGATTTGGCAGTATTTATAGCGCGACTCGAAGGGGTGGAGTGAACTATTCAAGTAAACAACTAATTAGACGGAAGCGCTTGTCCTTGTTGTCCTTGCTCCGCTCGAAATACATTACAAAGGCGCTAGTTCATTGCTTTGCGATAAACTCGGCACACAATTTGAATGCTAATCAGCTCTAGGGTGAGTCGTTCAAGTCATAAACAAGCCAACTTATAGAACTGGGGGAACGAATGGAAGGAAGAACTCTACGATATAACTTTCTGTTTGTTTCGGCATTTCTTCCTTGCGAGGATTCCATGTTTTTTGCATGCTTATTGAGCCATATGAACTAATAACCTGAAGTCCTGTGCCCAATAAAAACATAAAATGCCAATCAGAAAACTTTTCGTATACTCGTATACTTTTACTCGCAGTGGCATCAAAGTAAAGTAAGCAATAAAAATGATTATGAACAATTGAAGAGCTGGCGACTGGCGCCAGCTCGATTGGTGTAGCTCGATGGGGACCAATTGCCAGCTTAATTGCCGGCAGCAGTTTCCGGCAAAATCACAAAATGAAATCAGCGTTGCTGCGTTGACATCGCCTCTTTTCTATTCCCAATCCCAACCCAATCCCATTGACATTGCCATTTCCATTGCCATTCCTATTTCCATTGCCAATATCAGAGAGTTAGTAATATTTGTTTGGTAAACTTTGTTATATAGGGCGTATGCGCAATGCGGCTTCCCCGAAATAGAATTATTTGATAAAATGACATTGGAATTTCATATGCGACCTATTTGACGTCCTCTTTACTGCTCGAATTTCCAGCAATTTCAATTTTCAACATTTCCAATGCCACTTTGTAATTTTATTTTCATTTTCGATTCGATTTTTTTTTTTTTTTTGTTGCTATCTAGTTTATTGAACTTAATTCAAGTTGAATTATTGAAAGGTGCCAATGCCACTCACTGGCAATTTGTCGGGTCTATAGCTATTCCAATGCTCGTCTGCCATGTCCGTCTGTCGTCCGTATGTCCCACTGTCGTCTGCTGTGCAAGTGTGTGTGTGTTTGACAGTGAGATGTGAGCTTGTTTGTCGGTTGGCTGCTTGTTCTCTCAGCCATGTGAGTCCGTCTGTCCGTCGGTCCGTCTGTCCGTCGGTCCGTCTGTTCGTGTTCGAGTATGTGAGTGTGCGTCTGATGACAGCTAATCCAATTAAAAGTTTTATTTGTTACGTATGCGACTAGTTGTCCCATTGTCCGTTTGTCATTCAATGAAATTAATCTAATAAAGCCGCTCTCTATCTGGCGTATTGTCGAAAAACTGACAGTTGTTATTTCAGGTTCGGTTTTTGAATCTGATGCTCCGTTACGTACGTATACGTAACGTGCTGTTAAGTATACGCGCCGTTGGCAAGGGGCAAAATCGCAGCACACAGTTTTTGCGCTAATTAGACGCCCCAAAAAAGCGAGGCCAACTCAATTGAACTGAAGTAAGTTCAACTTAACTGAGGTCAAGCACTCTACAAATTGTCTAACATGACCATCAGCGTGTGGCACGTGGGCACGTGTCTGGTCTTGGCTCTGACTGCCACTTGATACGGCTGCCAATTGAGCAGCGAGTGGAACGTGAAGACCTGACTAAGTGAGTGTGAGAGTGAGAGTGAAAGTGTGTGTGTGTGTGTGTGTAGAAGGAGTGCGCTCACCTGTCCTTGTATTGACTGATTGCTGGAGAATTAAAAACGGCAACATTCGGTTTTCCACTGAGCTGTAAAGTTTTGCGTGACTTGCCAAGTTGATTCTCAGCCACGCAGGAGTAGTTGCCAAAGTCCTGCGGATGCACTTTGCGTATAATCAGCGTGTGACGTGAGCCGCGATTCTCCATGATGTGGCGCTCGGTGGTGTCCAATTGCATGGTATCTTTGAACCAAATTACCTGTAAATAATTGAAAACTTGGTCAATCGAAGCGAACACGAACCACCAGAACTGCCAACTTCAAACTTCCAACATCACACTCATTGAGTGTTAGTCTGGCTGAGTAACTGCAAATTGCCCTGTCTTCTTATGCTGTGTGTACGAGTGTGTGTGTGTGGTTGGTTGGTTGGAGAAAGTTGTTCAAAGTGATTTACGGCAAATACTGTTGGATAGATCGCATTGCATCCACTTGGGCTTCACTTGAACATTGATTTTTACGCGTTCAAATTAAATTCAACATTTAAGTTTCGGAGTTTTGCCTCCGCTTACCACATTCTTAATTTAGTTGGATATTTTGACAACTGCAGGGATATTTCAACAGCTTGTTTTGTATGTCAAGTGTGCTCATATCCTCTGTAAACAGAGCCCAGATCCCAGCCCAGATCTCAGGACTAACTAGTATTGTGGTGCTAGGCTGACAGCCGTGTGCGTGTTTTGCCAACGAGTCGTGCTCTAGGCCCTAAAAAATTTTACCAACTCAGCTGCTTGTTGGTTGCACGTTGCCATTTGCTGGCTGCGGGTTGTCTGTATGTGTGTGTGTGTGTGTGTGTGTGTGTGTGTGTGCGCGCTGCTACGGCGGCTTTGACAGGATTCAGACAGGCTGGCAGTCGTTGGGGAAATACACCGCCAGGACACAACGCACGAATTAACACAGAAAAACGGGCAGCAGCAGGTGCTCCACGCATGACTCACATAACAAAAATCAAAAAAGATAACAACGACTGTAACAAGAAAACACAATGCCCAAATAGAACAAAAATATATACAAGTCAAAAACTAAAGTAAATATTGAATACTCATACTAAAGGTCCAACTTTGGGGAAGATACGAACTTAAAGCATTTAATCCAGGGACCGAATATAACAGTTAAATAACCAAATGTTAACTAAATAATAGATTATGAAGAAAATATGTTACAGAAACTTGATTATTCCGAATATTAATTATTGCTTTTAACTTTCATTTAAAAATTGCAAAATATTAATAAAATTTTAAATTTACTTACAACTTATTTTTTTGCAATTCAAAATTAAAATCAAGATATTTGCATTTAATTTTTAATTTAGTTTTGATTAAATTTATAAAATCTGACTTTTTAACTGAACTGAAGCCCAATTGAAACTTAGCAATTTTGAAATAAGAAAAAAAATGATTAGTAATCTTCAATGACAACCAAAATCTTCATGCTAACCAACTGTATTATATGATATTTATTGTATTTGTTATTTTAACACTTTCAACTGCTACGGTCCTTAATTTAAAGCAGACATATAATTTGATTTAGGGATGGGAAATTGGCAAATGTATTATTATTATACATGAATAGATGGCACTTTGGTTTTAAAGAGACTACGATAGATTTGATATGGCCAGGCTCATAGAAGGCAAACACACATATCTCGTGGTGTCGCTTTGGCGCTTGTTCCATTAAAATGGCTGTCAGCAGTGCACACATCTGTTGTCATATATGCTTGTATGGGGCACAGACACACACCGACATTCCTATATATACACATGCTCGTATATATGGATGTAGCTGGGGTACGTGTGTAGTTCGAGTTGTGCTGTTGTGCCATAAATGTTTGTTATTATTTGTGCAAAATGTTGATGTTTGCTTTTTTCATGCCTTTTGTTAGGCTTCACTGTAACTGTAACCGTAGCTGTTGCTGTTGCTATTGCTATTGCTGTTGTTGATTTTACGCTTTTCCCCTTATTTAAGCCACGCTCATCAGCATGGCCAACATCATCAGTAGCAGCAACAGCAACAGCAACAGCAATGGCGTCAGGATCCGTATCCTGTATCCCAGTCCTGTCGCTCAGCCGTGCGTAACGAGGCGTAAGTGTTGACATGGCAGAAAAATGCCCAAAAATTATTGTATTTCATATTTTTATCTGTACCTCTGTGTGCGCGCATGAGTATGTACAGATGTGTCTGTGTTTAACTATGAATTGTTGTGTCTTTCCACAAGTCTGTTAAGCGCATTAATTACTTTGGTTTATTAAATGTGCTCATTGATTGGCGGTCTTAGACAGGCGATTGATTGGCCGAACACTGCGCACTTCATCAATATCAACATCTACGCAAATGTTGCGTCAATCAATCTTTTGCACTTTCGCAACATTTTGAAGAGTGCGTCGGGATAGCAACAACTTGGAGAACTTTTCAGTCGAGTGGAGTGCGGCGTGGAGGAGGCAACAACAAAAAAAGAAGAAGTGAGAAGTGGAAAAAAATTAGCATTGATGAGCAGCAAAGCGAAAAATGCCAATCAACACTAATCAGCTAAAAGAGAAGAAGAAATAAAATAAAAGAAAAGAGAAGAAGAGAAGAGAAGAGAAAAGAAAAGAGGAATCTCTCCTTTTGCTTCGTTCGGCTTCCCTTTCTGCCTTTTGACTAGCACTCAATGATGCAATCCCCACTTGGCTGCCATGCCGGAAATTGTTAACGGAAACGTGTTGTTAGGTGTGCGGCAGGCAGCGACGCAGCTGCGTGTCGAGAGCGGCTTTTGTTTGGAGCATCCAGTCAGCCAAGTCAATCTCCCGCCTGCCTGTTGGGCCAAAACGCAAATAATTACGCATACGCAGCGTAGACCGAGAGCACGCACATATGAGTGCGGGTTGCGTGTCCGCTTCTGAAGGCGGTGCTAGTGTCGCCACTAATGGCCAACAATTGACTTTAGTTGCTGGCAGGTGGTTAAGGTCCTTTTTGGCCCTCTCCAGTCTTTATCCTCTGGGGAGACTCTTACAGAAATTGAACAATAAATAATTAATCGTAATTAATTGCACGTCAGCAGTTTACAATTGAACAGGAATCATCCAAACTGCGTGTCAATTTTCGCATAATCCAAACAATAATCATGGCCCAGCTCTTCAAGTGAATAACAACAACAACTCGCAGCACACGATTCTACGGCAAGTGTTGCGACTCTAATTAAAAGTCAAACAAGTGCAGCGAGTGAAGCACTCGCTTCATTTAATTTTAAGAGCTCCACTTCAGCGGCATTTATATAATTATGTTAAAAGCGTAAAAACGTCAACATAATTAATTCAGTTAATTTAATTTTGTCATTTTAACAGCAAAGTCAACAGAATTAAAGAATTATGAAAATCCTTCATACTTTTTATTAAAGTTGTATAAATTTCTAATAAAAAGAACTTCCAAATATATTTATTAAAAGGAAGAAGTCTTTGATTTATACAAATGAAAAAAATGAGCTTTTAAATTTCTTTGGGGTGTTGATTAATCAAGGATGATACGTTAGGTTATATTCCCTTCTTTTGAAAAACTTTAAATCACTTTTAAATTTCTTAAATCTTATGAGTTTGGCTTTAAACAGTCTCGTTTACTACTGATATCCGGCAAAGTTGTAGCTTGAAACTTGCTAATAATTTTAGTTGGCTCTTGAATAATATTAACTCAATGTAAATCACAGCATTAACAGGATTTCAAACTGATTGAAGCCTAATGTGTCGTTAGGCCTAATAAAATCGCAGTAATTAAGTGGCAAGCTTATCGATACACACAATTCGGGATGACAATATACGCATGGGGACATCAATTGCAAATAGGACAACTTTTAGTCAATTACTCGTACAGCAACGGCAGCTGATGAGGCTTCAACATCACGTAAAAACTCATTATGGCTACCAATATTAGGGTGCCTGTAATTGTAAGTTTATATATATGTATATATATATATATACAGATGTACGTATGTGTGCTCACTCTGCGTGTGAGAACTTGTGTGTGGATTTTTGTGCAAATGTGAAGAAAATTACCAATTTGGAAATTAATTTGCGAAATAATTAAAAGCAATGACAACGTCAGGATACGAACCCAGCGATGGCAGCGCGTTAAACTGCATGCCCCTAAGTGGGGCAAGTTCTATAGCCGACGCTGTTGTTGTTGTTGATGTTGTTGCTGTTGCTGTTGCTGTCCAGGCAACACCCATTAATGTTGTTAGCTGTTGATAACTCTGTCAAATGCTGCTGCATGTTTAATGCGTCTGACATCAACATCGATGACATTGATGACGCTGACAACGATTACAACAGCAACAGCAACAGCTACAGCTACAGCAACAACAACAACAACAACAATAATATCGCTGACAATGGCCGCACTCAATGACGTTGATAATGATGTTGTCTCATTGCTGTCGCTCATGTTAATGACAATTGCTCTAATGACAATGTTGCAGCCGTTGCGGCGCCGTTGCTGTTGCAGCTGCAGCAGCGCCTGTCGTTGATGGCTTGCCACATGGGTGGCAGACAGCTTAGTGCTTGTTTATGGTATTCATTATGCAACAAATCAACAATTCAATGGATTATGAATATGCCAGACTTCTGCCGCAATTCCTAATTAATATGCAAATATGCATGCACTCATGTAAGTGCACGTGAATGCCACTCATATGAATTCTCATATCTTGTATGTGTGTGTTTGTACACATATTAGTAGGTTGATTTCAAAGCATGCTCAATTATTTACAATTCACCATTGGCATATCATATCAGAGTTTGCGGCTCTTTCTCCAACTTGCCACATTTACTTATTATTACGGTCGCCATTGTCAAAGCGTAATTAAAAATGCACAACGCCGCATTGCAACACCTATCGACATGCCAATGCCACAGGTTTTCAATCAATTTCAATGAGGACGGAAATACATTATTATACACTAGACACAACTATTTAATTGAAATCAACTACATATTAATCACAAATAATAGTTGATTTTTGTAACTTTTTTAAATGCATAAATTCTTAGTTCCCATTACCAATTAGGCAGTTTGATCATAATCAAATTTGAACAGGATGTACAGTCATCGGCATAAATATTTTGACAAAACTAAACTTAAATCTACTCATAATTTGAATTTACTTCATGTATGTACATTTTGGAATCAATGGAAAGGGCCGTTAAATCCCTTTTGAATGATACAAAACTTTCCTTAACCCATTAAGTACCCATTGAAAATTTTAAATTTTTTTAAAAGTCTACTGTTTTGACTTTTTTCCTCGGTCTCAAACAAAAAATGTTTTGATGCAAAAAGTTTTTCTGAATAATTCTAATAGTGACTGCGAAACAATTTTATTCAAAAATCTTTTTGTCAGTATTTTTTATGATTTTTTGTATGGGATGATCTCAGAAAAATTTTGTATGAAAAGGAGGAAAAAGTGGCTTAAATAGTAATTTTTAACAATTTTCAAAAAATCATAAAAAATACTAGCGAAGAGCTTTTTGTTAACAAATTTTTGCAGTCACTATTAGAAAAACTTTTTGCATCAAAACATTTTTTGTTTGAAACTGAGAAAATATTTTTAAAACTGGACTAAATTCTACGTCGACAAAAAAATTTAAATTTAAAATCTTAATTTTCAACGGGTACATTCAAATGGGATTTAACTGACCTTTCCATTGATGCTAAAATTTACATGAAGTAAGTTCAATTTATGAGTGGCTTAAACTTTAAGTTTTGTCAAATTATTTATGCTGGTGACTGTATATAGAAATCTAGATACATAGATAGAAGAATAGAGATGAATTTTTTCATGCTGTACTTTGATATTTTATCCGATTGTTTCTAAGACAGATATTTCAATTATAAATAATTTCGGTTGATGATGACATTTGCAGCTAAGTGAGAGATTAGTGTCCATAGAATCAGGCGGACAGACAAACAAAAATACTTATATGTAAAACAATTAAACATACTGTATAAAGTCTTTTTCTGCCTATTATTAGTACAGAGTACAAAAATTATGTAAATGATGATCATTCATTCCAACCATTTTTCAGGGTTTCGTGTCAAAGGAACAAGACAAAATATGTAAGTATACAAGAAATACAATTTGTTATAAACTTGAAAATAGGGAGATCGACGATCTTGACAATATTTCAGTTTAGACTGAATTATGTATACAGTGTTTATGGTATCACCTTCAGTGTCCAAAAAGTAACTTATGAATTGTGTCATACAAAGCTATGTCTCAGACTGCTGAGCATTCGACACGAAATATAAGACAATAAATGCAGATATTGGCCGAGAGCGACAGCGACAGCTGCTGTTCTGCAAATTACAAATTGCAGGCTCGTTAGCTTGCAACGTCCGTGTGGCAATAACAGCCAAGAGCAGGGAAAGCGAAGCGTTAAATTGTATGTATTTAACTAGAGTCATAAAATAGCAAATGACAGGGAAGAGGGAGGAAGGTCAGCTGCTGAAAATTGCATGAGGAAATGCCATTCTCAAAGACTACAAATGCCATACCCAGCACTCAGTACTCGACCCCTTCTCATCTGCCCCCCAGTTGCCATGTGCCCCAGCCCAGTGTCAAGTACAATGCAAAGCAGGCGCAAGTCGTATGACTCGTCGTATAATGAAATGTGTCCAGCAGAACAAACAAAGAGCTGCAACTGCAACATCAACAGTAACAGAAACAGAAACACTAATAGCAACTCGTGGCCAGTCGACAAATAAATAAGTAGTTGGGGCTTTTCCTGGGAAAGCAGTCAACTCTTTGCGGTCACAAAACGAGCTTAAAAAGTGCCAGCAAAAAATGTGAAAAATTAAATAGCATAAAAACGTAATGCAACGCCCCAAATAATTCGTGGAACTGGCGGGCGGTCCGACTCGGTCACCACTCAGAGTCTGACCAAACCCCGCCCATCTCAACCCACCTTAGCCCCACCCAACCCAACCCAGCCCAACCCAGTAGAACTGAACCGACGTTGTATAATTTTAAGCATTGACATTTGCGGTTGCCAGTCATTATTTGGCGCACTAACTTTGTGTCGGTCTTACTCATTCTCTTTGTGTGTCTGTGTGTGTGAACTGTGTGTGTAGAATTTTTTTCAACTCTCTCTGGCATTTTTCCTCTTTGGCTGCTCGCCGCTTCACACTTCCGCTTTGGCAACTTCCGCAATTTTACTTTGAATTATAGCCAAGCGTATTAATTTAAATGTCGACAAAGGCGCACAGTACAAAAATAAATACTTCTCTGTAAGAAGAAGAAACTACCAAAATGTGTGTGTGTATGTGTGTATGTTTTTCCGAAAAGTACAATGGAGAAGAATTCTCTAATTTTACTCTGAAAAACATTATCCTATATTCACAATTGTCTCTTTCTTTACTTTTTCTACTGTTCAAAAATAAAGTTAACTTTATATTTTAGATGGTAAAATATAAAAAAAATATATGAAATTTATTTTCTCCCGCTTAAACTTTATTTAAAGATCAGGGCTGGGCTCTGGTAGATGTCTTAAATTTAGAGCGGCAGTGTATTCCATCTTCGATAATTACCGAACCAAAATGAGAAATGTTTGTTTTATCAGTCCATTGTGAGGCACTCGTTTTATGTTTGATTAATATTATGCTTTGTCCTGCATTTCAATTTGCTTTTGCAGACTTTTAATTAATGTGTTGGCAGCTGGGAGATATTGAAAGCTTTGTTCAAAGAGCTCTGCAAAATCTTTTGATTCACAGTTCAGCTGTGAATTTAGTTTTTTGGATTGCTGAATTTGAAGTTGTAGTAAATTATTTATTTGTTTATATAATGTCAACATATAGCAGTTGACAGAAAGTAAGTTAAAATGTAAAATAATATTGCGTTATTTGAATTGAATTATCAATCGTATTAATTTCTATTTACAACCGAAAGGATTCGAAGAAAATAAATTGTTTCAAAGATAAATGAGTATAGTATGTTTATAAGTAAATGTATGCTTGTAAGTATATTAGTGGACATGTTCATTCAGCTGTTTTATGTCCAAGTGAAAGCCAGAACGTAAATGAAAATTTATGCACGAAATTTAATTAAAACATACCTCAGGCTGTGTTTCGCCGTGCACGATGCAGACCAGCATCGCCTCATGTCCCTCGCCCGAGAAGACAACGGGACGCTCCACGGAGATTTCTGGTGGGTCTGTGTGGGTTTTGGGAATATTAAGAAATTAGTAAACAACATGGCAAGCAAATAGAAAGCACAAAAAATCAATGCCACATCGCTCGAGGGGGTGTGGTCGGCGGACTTTGGCCATATAATTAGTTGTTGGCGGGGAACGGACTCACACCCCTTTAACCCCAAGACTTTCATCGAAATTGCATATAAATTTTAAATAAATGTCGGACAGCCACTTCCATAATTGGAAGTGAGAGTGTGTGAGTGTGCGAGTGTGTGAGTGTGCGAGTGTGTTAGTGTGCTGTGTGTGGTGTTTGTGTAAATGCCAAGCACACGTCTATTTTCCAGTTCAATCGCCTTTCAGTTGCATTCAAGCCAATAACCATTAAAATCAGTTTCAAATAAATTGAAGTGACTACCAATTGGTTCTGCCAATTGGCTTAAAATTAATTTGTTTCGCTTTCAGACCCTGAAGTTTGGCATTTACACAGACAGACACACACACACACACACATACATATGGTACACACGAGGTTGGTAAAATACTTACATAAGACATGCAGCACAACCTGACTTGATGCGGGTTGGCCGACACCATTGTTGGCGGTGCAAATGTAGACGCCGCCCTTATGACGATCCACATTCTCGATGGACAGGACGTGTGAGTGCAGCTTCTCTTCTCCTGAAAACAAAGTAAAGCAGCAGCAGGTCAATAAAAGCGCACATCGAAGAAATGACAGAGGCAATTACAAGAATTCAAGCAGCCAACAAACCGACCAACCGTCGAAGCAAACAATTCAAACAGAGCAACCCCATCAGACGACAGGGGGTCAAAGAGGGTCAGGATTGCTCCAGTGCACGTTGTATTTAATAATAAAGGAGAGGCGCCAAGCAGGACGCTGGGCATTGCGCTTAAAATAATTTCTTTGACTTTTCATTTTTATGGAAATTGTTAAAGTTTTTTATATTCATTTACTTTCTTTATTCTCCTTCGCTGGCATCTTTTTGTTATTCTTTATGCTTTTAATTTGCGTCGCCTGTTGGCCAGTTGGCTGCTCGGACAGTTGGACAGTTGAGCAGTTAAACAGTTGGTCAGCTGACTGGTTGACTGGCTGGATCCGTTCGTTGTGCTTGCCTATTTATGCAAAATCTTACCATTGGGCAAAATATTATTTTTGCGGCTCCAAGTCACATTTGGCGTTGGATTACCAGAGGCCGAGCACTCAATGCGCACTGATGAACCTTTTTTGACTTGCAAATGTCCGCCGGTGCTAATGTGATGAATCCTTGGTGGCACTACAAAGGACGCAAACAAATAAACACAAAACATGGAGAGTAAAGAGAGAGAGAGAGAGAAAAACACATTAGAAATGGCCACTAGTCTCTGTTCCGAAAACAATGACTGCTCAGCGTCGCACAGTGGGGCCATTGCTGATTTTACTTTGCAAAAATCGTAACTTTTGAACCAAATGAGATAATCGAATAATTTAAAAGGCATATAAAAGATAACTCTTCAAGCTATGAAATTAATGTTTAAAAAAAGTGCCACGCCCCCAAGATACTAAATTTCTCTAAATAACGTATATAGTTTTGTCTGCACCAACTTGCACCGCTAAACCTGAGATCAAAAAAACTAATGCAACCTCACAATAAAAACACACGGCATTAATCCATAGTTCGACCGATTGTTCCTATGGCAGCTATATGATATAGTTGTCCGATTTGAACTAAATTTGGTCTTGATATAAAAGACTACCCCAGATTCATAATATGTCAAATTGGTTGAAATCGGACAACAATATCATATAGATGTCATAGGAATTAGGTCGACATATGAAATTCTGAAATTTCACAACGAAAACCAAAAAAAAATTTTTCGAAAAAAAAAAATTGTTTTTAAATTTTTTGAAAGTAATTTTTAACAATAAAATCCTTAAAAATAAAACAAAAAAAATCAAAAATTTTAAAAAATATTTATTTTTAGGTGCCATAAAATTTATTTTTTTTCACAAATTTCACAAATTTCAACTTTGATAGCCCCTAAGTAAGTATCTTGGGGGCGTGGCACTTTCCTTAAACATTTATTTCATAGCTTGAAAAGTTATCTATTATATGCCATTTAAAATTTTCGATTATCTCATTTGATTCATAAGTTACGATTTTTGCAAAGTAAAATCAGCAATGGCCCCACTGTGCGTCGTGTCCAGTCACAGGACCACCAAAAAAATAGTACAAAATGTATGCAAAGTCGAGTTCTGGCCAAGGATCAAGGACCATGGACGGCAAACAATTTGAATAAATATGCGCACAAATGCAAATTGAATGAGTGCAAAATGGCGTTTACGCGTGTGGAAGTAGGCTCACACCCCCCCTTACACACACACAACAAGGATGAGGATGCGGACGAGGCTGAGACAGAAACTGTCGCTGGGAGCAACGCATCTGCCAATTTGCGTGTCCAACAGCATTGGGCAATTTTATTTAATTCGGCCCCAATTTATTTATATTTGCGGCTGAATTATTTTACAGCTGTTTAAAAAAAAAAAAAGAAGTTACCAGCCCAAGTATGTCCGCCCTGTGTCGTCAGGAATCAAGGACGATTGCAATGTCTACGCTCCCAACTTACTTGCCTATCATCTCTTACGGCCCTGAAGGGACAATCTTGGTCCAAGCGCCAAGGCTATCCGGCTCTCACGTTTTATGTTATTTATTTTTGAGCTTTATAGATTTGCTTTATACCCTAATTTTTCATGACTGCTTGTCTAATTGGTATCATCATTTGTTGTCAGGGTATGTGACTGTCGGCGTAAGGCACCTCCGTTTCTTAACGTGGTCATCACTTCTTTTATTAAACCCAAAAATAACATATTCATTTCGCAGATAATGTTTATTACTACAATTATATTTATAACTATTATAATAATAATAATAATGGTTAGTAAATTTATCAATATCATTTTGGGTAGCTATAAATAAAAACAATCTGTCCGGTTTATATCTATGATCTAAGATATTTATATATATTATGTACTATATATGGGTATTTCCAGGATCGAGAACGTGACATTAATATGTCTTTCAATATATTTCTAAGAATTAAAATGGTTCATGTTACAATCTTACTGTCCAACTTAGTGTAATCGTTAAAATACAAACGGTCCATTTTGAAAATCAATTTTTAAGAAAATGGCCAAAAATATTGAAAAATATTGAAAATATTGAATTTTTTTCTAACGTATATTGCTTAAATAAATAACTTGAATAAATTTTTGGAAGAAAATTTCACAAGATGTGAGTTTTTGATCAATTTTACGTTATTCGTCGTGGTGGACCTTTTTCTGGAAATACCCATATGTTAATATGCATTAATATCTGGTATGATATTGCAATTGACATTAGCATGAGAAGCACTTTCTAAACAATACTATTAACATTAGCTATAGCATTAGAATTAGCATTATTTTAATGTTATTTTATTAAAATTATAATTAGCTGAATAATAAGAAGTACATATGTATTTTTTATTTATTTACTTAACGTCAACTGAGGACAGTTGACTTAAATTAAGTTAATAAAAATAAAATAAGCTTAAAAAATAATTTTGAATTAGTTTAACAGATTATATTTATTAAATTTTAAACTGAAAATATAGAAAAAAAAATATGGGGATATTAAAATAAATTGTTAAATGATTTAACCATTATTGCGAAAATTGGCGAAAACTCAGATCAATTGATTAATGAAGGTAAAATGAGTCTACTGTAGTACGATAACACTGGGGTATGATATTGATAATAATTATTTAAGTCGAGTCTGGATATAGCGAGCTAATTTTGCAACACCTTTTCACTCTTTCAACTCAGAAATTTTGTGTTTTTTTATTGCATACTGTGTGAGCTTGAGTGTTCACTATTTCGTGTTGATTAATTCAAGTGTATCTCGGGCGTGCACCATATGCAGACTCGACTGTATTTGTACTCAGAAGTTTGCGCCTGATATTCGTGTTTGGCAAAGTGCAATCTAGATAAATATAAATAAAAGGTGGAAGGCATCCAGCTATATATCAAAGTACCTTTTATTGATACAATTGTCGAAGACATGGCACACATCAAATTTACAACATAATATTCGTATATATAGCCTTATGAGTGTCACTGCTTTGTCCGAATAAAGAAAGAGAGAGAGAGAGAGAGAAAGAGACATAAAAGAAATACTCTCCGTGGCCAACCGATGGATGCGAGTCTGTATTTGCATTTGAAAGAAAATTACAATTGATCATTGAGGGCGCACAAACAACGCAGATGCAAAGTGAAAGCGAATAACAGATACAAATAAATATGCATCTTTATCTATATCAATGTACATATATGTACGTATGTGCATGTAACTGTATAGGAGTATGTTTGTTGAACCAGGAATGATGTGAGTGTGGTCGCAAAATCTGCATTCGACTATAATAAATCATGTGACTGTGACTGTGGCTCACAGCCAAAACTAAACCAAAAAGACATTCAGCCAGGGAAAAGAACTAAGAACTCACAATGAAGTTGTCTGTTTGCTCTGCACAGGACCAAAGGACTCACTCAGTGTCTGTGTGTAGTCATCTATAGATTTGCTAGGGGCTCTGCCGAAATATTTTCAATAATTTCACGCTTTGGTGGGACTTTATGCCCGACAGCGGACTGTTGAGGGTACGAGGGACAGAGGGACAGCGGGACGGAGGAGCGGAGGGGATGAAGTCGCATATTGAATTCAATAAATGCTCGAATCCTTGGTCATAGCTGTGTGCGGCAGTTGACGACTGGCTCGAATAGAGCAGTTGATTTTGACTTGCTGCTTGGGTGGCATGTAATACGTGGATTGTGGCATGTAATGTCATACAGATGACGACTAATACGACGCCAATGGACGGTTAAAGGGGATAAGGAGAGGTTGGCGAGAGAGTGTGGACAGGACTCAACAATTTTAATAAGCAAGCTCTTTTAAGGCAAACGATGCCGCAGTTGCCACAATATCCGCAGCGGCAGAGGGAACTTCTGATCCAACTTGCGGCCATTTACATGCTCTTATGTACCTACTTATGTAATGCTACATACATTCCAACAAACAGACATACATATTATATTGTACATATTGATTTTATGCCTTATTTCGCATTGAGGCTATGGCTGAAACTTTAGAGTTTGGTTTGCGGCTTTTAAAGTTACGTACTTCAAACTGGACTGGGTCTGAGTCTGGGACTGGGACTAGGACTGGGGCATGCAGCACGACGAGGCAAACACATAACTTTTGCTTGGATCGATGGGGAAGGGAAATGGAAGGGGGAAGGGGCATAGAGGGGGTCCACTTCGTTGGCCGTCTCTGAGTAATTTAAATACATAGTTAGTTCGGTAAAGTTTAGTGCGAAAACTTAAACGGCTTTGCAAGTGCTTGGAATTTTCTTGCGTTTAATTGTCGGTTCAGTTGCCCAAGGACCCCGGCCGGACTTGATGCACATATCCTGGCATATCCTTGCAATTTGCTTGCCATTGTGTTGGCAATTTGTCTCAAATATCCAAAGAAAGTGGTCTTACTGCCTGCCAGCTTGTTTTGGCTCCACATTTGCTTATTGCATATTGTGGCATGCATCAGATTGTGCCACAATTATCGCTCTCTCTCGCTCTGTTCATTGGTATTGTTGTGATTGTTTGTGTGCCAACTATTGTTATGCTGCTGCACATAATTAAATGCTACTCGACTGCCTACCAGAACCAGGACCAGAACCAGGACCTGGCCTCCTCTCACCCTGTCCCTGTTGCTGCTGGCATATTTACCATCCAGCTGCCATAATAATTATAGTTTCCAATTGAATACGTAAGCTAAAGCTTGCACTGATATTTCCAGCTAAGGACATGATATCAATAGATGCTGCAAGCTTATTAGGCCATCCATTGCAAGCCAGGTTAATGCCAGTGTTGAATGCATTAATCATTGCAACCAGTTGCAATCATTGCACTCGTTAGTCACTGACAATAAAAATGACGAACTGACCACAAAAGCTGCCCACACGGCGGCCACGTAACTTAATGTCCTGCGGTCTGATTGTGGTCAGCCGCAACGAGGGGCGACAGGGAAGGGTGGGGAAGGGCGGGGGAAGGGTAACTACTGATGCTGGCTAATGGATGTTCGGCTGGCAGATGTCAATGCCAAATTGGTTTATTAAACGCAATAACATCAACAGGGCGCGTTTTAAAAACGAGTGCACAAACATAAAGTTGTCGGCTTAAAGCCACAAGCTCATCCTGCAGCGACTAGTAAAGAGTTTCGACCATTATCCACAAATTGGTCAATAAAATGGAACAATACGCAGACGGGCGGATATGCGGACCGTCGACGGATTAGCCAAGGGCACAAGTTCACCATTTAAAGTGGCATGCAATATGCTTGCAACACATGCTGTTGCACAGTATGCTGACCGTGTAAATAAATATATATAAGAGAGAGAGAGAGAGAGAGAGTGTTGTTATTCAGAACTGGGATGAGCTTTAAAAGATTTGTCAACTGGGCAAAGTTTTGGCCATGGCTGGAGGCGCTGTTTGTGTTGTGCCACAAGAACTGGAACTGGAACTGGAGCTTGATCTGGAGCTGGACACTGCCCACTTGGCCAGCATTTTGGTAACGTTGGCTAATGTCTTTGTAAGTGCGCCATTGCCGGGGCAAGTGCAAAAGTTTTGGCAAGCGCACATTATTTTTTCATCTTTAGTGTGGCCCAAACTGAAAGTAATTTACGCTCGTAAAAGCTGGCGAGCCAAAATGCCAGAGCACAGCAAACTTTATGAAATTTATATTCGAGCATGTCGAAGCAAATGGACGACTGCCGAGCCGAAGGGGAAGGAGCCCACTGACTGTGTGTGTGGGCCTGCTGGGGGAGAGCTGGAGGGGAATGATGCTGGTTTTTGGGTGTCTGCTGTTGAGCCTATAAAAACTTCGACAGCGCATTATTTTGCTTGTTTCGCCTTTGACAACAATGCGGAATGGAGCTCGGAGTTGGTGTCGAGCTCGGATTTTTTATTGGGGCGGGGCAACAATTTACGTGCGCTCCTAAAGTTCAATAAACGAAATATTTCTGGCCATGATCATTATTTGGCAAACGGAGCGCATAATAAACACATAAAATAAACAAAACTTTTCAATAATCGACTTTTTTTCTCCCATTTCGGTTGTTGTTTTTGTTTTTGTCGACAGGCCACAACCTCCACAGGCTCGCATCTCCAGGCCAGTCTTTGTTTAATGCTTGTTTGCGGATCAGGCGCAGAGTACGAGTACTCGTATTCCAGCATCAGGACCAAGTTTCAATGACAAATGAAAAAAGTTGTATTCGACGATTCCATTTTTTTTTTGCTTTTTTTGTTGCTGCTGCTTCTCAAATAAATACGGATAATGCTTTAAAGTATGTGCGAGTACTAAAGGACATCTTTAAGGACATGGAGTAAACTATTTTTCAATCGTTCCCAGCTCTCACAGCAGCACAGGGCAACGAGCTCTGCGATGAGAGATGAGCCGACTCCACTTTGGAGATTTTGGGAATTGTATCGCAATTTGCATGCGCCGCACACTCAGATACAGATACACACACACACACACACACACACACACATATATAGAGCAGTCAGGAAAAGTGTTAGCAATGCAGAGAGAGAGCCGCTAGCCAAGTGTACGAGTATGCAAATAAAAAGGCAACATTGTAATTGGGGGAAATATATGCAAATTATTCATCATTGCTGATTAGAAGACGCACCACCGAAAGCGATGACAAGGCAGGGCCAGGATAGAGGGAGAGGGAGAGGGAGACAGGGGCGGAGCAAGTAGATAAAAGCAGAAATAAGACGCCCAAAGAGGAATAGCCAGGAGAGCAAAGCAAAGCTGAGTCAAGTCGAGTTTAGAGCTAAGGGAAGAGCAGAGAAGAGAAGTGCAGAGAAGAGAAGAGAAACGCACGCTTGTTAGGCACAATGCGTTGTCGACAGGAAGTAGTTAAGGACCCGAGAGGCAATCGAGAGGAAAGGGCAATTTGCATCCGCTGCCTGGTTGGAAACTCGAGTATCTGATGCTCCCGTTGCCGTTGCCGTTGCCGCTGCAGTGGCAAGTTGAGTTTAAAGAGCCAAATGGCAGATTAGTTTTGATTTTTCCGTTGGTCGGAAAATTTAGCTATTGAATCTGTGGTCATAAAGCCGCCAAATTGCAGCGCATCTACTTTGCATATTTGAGTGGCCCGAGCGGATAATACGCCAAGGATCTAAGGATATGTTAATTTGACCCGAGCACACAGCCATTGACGAGGTGTCCAATTGATGCGGCTCACTCAACAATGGACCCAAGTGATTTGTGAGATCCGCATAAATTTACACATAATAAAAATCCATTGCCATTTCCATTGCCATTCACATTTACGGTTACTAACGTCAATCTCTGATATGTGACTTTGCATAACAAAAGGCCCAAAAAATAAAACCCATATTAAAAGTGTGATGCAGTGCAGCCTATTCAATTTGATGCCCAATCCCGTACTCACCCAGTATTTCGACGGTATGTGTAATTTCGCGTGGTTCCATAGTGGCAATTTGGCATATGTAATCGCCGGCATCCTGTGGCACAGCATCACGTATCTGCAGATTGAAGCCACTAACCAGACGCACGCGCGGATCGGGTGTCACCTTGACGGAGCCGGCGGTGAGGATGGCGATGCCGCGTTTCCAGGCAACCACATATGGCTCTGCAAAATGAATACAAGTTGAATACACTCATCAGTTATAATCGTATCTTGTCTGATGCAACTTAATTGGTAAATGCGACAAGGCAATCACTTAAATTACGATGAAAAGATTGAATAAAAAAGTACACACACACACACACACACGCACATACATGCGAGTATACTCATATACGAGTATTCGCAAAGTAAATTGAAAAGTCAGAATTCAAATGACTCAATTACAAGGCATTTCAAAAGATCTAAAAGGCTAGAAATTCAATTTGGCATGGACTCGCGCACAACATCAACCCAACAAACACACACACGCACACACACACATATTCATAAGGGGGCGTGGAAGTGGGCGACAGATACTCAGTAACACCCACTTGATATCCGCTAATGTGCGGCATTTGCAATCATATGCTAGGCACTCGATTGGGGAACAGGAAAGCGCATGGAATTGCTAATGGCAAGGAGAAGGGAAACGGGAAAGGGGAAAGGGAAAGCGATGGCAATAGGAAAGGGAGTGGGGGTTGCGATTGTATATGCAGACACTTTCAACAGGCAGGATGCCAGGCAGCCAGACCGCCAGACAGACACTCAATGGCGCATTCATCGAACTCATTAATTGTGATTCCTTTTCAATTTATGTGTTGTGCTGTGTGTTGTGTTGTGTGTTGTGTGTCCCGTGTTGTTGTTCCTTGTTGTAAATAGCCGAGCACGTGCTATTGCTATTCGCGATATTCGCACTGGAGGCCCTTGCTGTACTCGTACGCATATTAAAATTGAAATTGAAGTTGCCGGATTTGCTACTAATGATGTATGACTTCCGCGAGCGATGCTCATTAAAAATTAAAACAACATTTCCAACGCTCGGGATTTTCATCTCGCGCGAGTATTTCGGCAAAGCGCTGAAAATAAAACATCTCCAACTCATTATCGACGCTATACGTAGTAAATGAGGCAAGAATTAAGGCAGACAGAGACAGACACAAAAAAGAGAGGGAGACAGAGAGGAAGAGAGGGAAATCAATTGGTTTCAAAGGAAACACAAACTCAACATATGTATGTATGACTTCATATGTATTTGTGTTCACGCAGCTTAGAACTCACACACACACACACACATACACACATACACACATTCTGGCTTGGTGGTAATAAAATGCTTATGAAGTCATTTACATGCGCATTCAAAAAGCGTATTTATTTGCAATGAGTTCAACAACATCAACAAGCCGAGCAAGTTGGCAACCAACCATCCGAGAGGGGTAGAGAGGTAGAAAGGAAAGAGGCAGCCAGAGGACGTTGTGCAACACTCAGACTCAAACACTCACACACTGGCACTCACACTCACATACTCAGTCACATTCACGCGAGCAAATAAATAAACTAACGCCACCTGCTGTCGTTAGCGTGCACTACGAACACGGAGCTGAAACTGAACTGAAGCCCCCCTCTGAGAAACTGCCTTCGGAGCGAAAAGCATAATTCGTGGTGTGGCTGAGAGCCGTTGAGGGGTGGGCGGAACAGGAGAATTGAAGTTGTGTGTGGCTTCTTTCATTCTGTCAGTTGCTTAACGGCAGGCAGCCAATGGCACAGACTAGTTCAGCCTTTGAAAAGTCATTCGAATAAGGTGAACAGCTCGGAAGGAACAAGAAATACGCTAAATAAAATAATAATACCATCATCTTGTTAGCATTTTCCCTAGCGCTATTGGCCATGACTAGTTAAACTAAGTTAAATTAAGGTATTTAATTTTATGGAAAACAAACAAAAATATGAATATTTTGATTGAAAAGGTTCAAACTTTCTGGTATCCACATGTCTGGTATCCTTATAATAAAAGTAGATTATCGTTTTTCATTTTTAATTAAAACTATTTCTCTTAGAAAATCAATTTATTTTATTCAAAATTGTAACATAATATAATCAGGTCACTTAGAGAGTTTCTCTCTATTTTCACTTTGGATTTTAAATTTTTACACCTAATCAAAATATCGAGCTGAGTCGATATTGCGATGCCCGTCCGTGCGTCTATTCAAACTTTTTTGTTTCTCAACTAATTCAATTTATACGACTTCATGTTATACACTCTGACGAAATTTGGTTCAAATTGGGAATGATTATTCGAAAACTAACGATTAGTATTAGTTTTTTTTTTAATTCTGGAGTATCAAATCTTCGACAAGCCGAGATAACTTTCCAATTAGTTTTATTTTTATTTCTTTGAACAACGATTTTACTCAGTAATTAGACCTAAATTATCTGAAGCCTCTTGAGACTATACTTAATATTTTTGAGGTAAATGGCTTAAAACTTTCTTCCATATAATATAAGAAGTCTTAATAAATTATTTTGACAACTAATTGTTCTTTTTGTGACAGATAATTGCTGTGTTTCGGCTATACATTTAATAAAACTTCTCTTTTTCAACAATAGAATTATTAATATATGTAGGTTTACTGCATTGAAATATTTTTTATAGCGTTTGGAAATCTCTGCAAAAATACACACCCAAGTTAAGTATTAAAAATGAATATACGCTTTAAGGTTTAACAACACTCTGCTAGATTTCATAATAAGCAACAAATGAAGATTAGCTGAGGCTTTTAATATTAAAGGAAATTTATAATTGCATATATATATATGAATGAATACAAAAATAAAAGGTGATGTTGTCAGTTACAGATGTTAGGGACAGGTCAGGATATTAATAAGAGTCTAAGAAACTACAACTGTGTATCAAACTGGACTGGGACAGTGTGTCAGTTTTTGTCTGGTCTGGAATAGGCTTTAAAGTGTGGTCGGTCACTTGCACAAAACACGCAATGCACAAATAATGCACAAGCTCATATAAATTGTCTGAATGTGTGAGTGTATGTATGTGTGTATGTGTGGTGGCAGCAACTAAATAAATTGTTAACTAAAATAACAACAATCCAACGAAAACAAGCAAAACACAAAACGCCTCAATTTCCTGTTTAAGTGTTCTAAACTAAATAGAAATACACACACTCACACACATGGCCAGACACACACACACACACACACAGAGAAAATACTCGTACATACAATAGATTCAGTTGTGAGCAACTCTGGACAGGATGAGGCTATCCGTTAAGGCGGAAACAGAGTAAAAGCATTTCGGTTTTTGTATGTCAGGCTCACAACATTCACACAGTTTACATACGAGCAAACTCGGCCTGTCTCTAAACTGGACTCTGCTCCTGCTGTTCCTGCTGCTGCTGGATCTGGACAAATTGCTGGCCATGCCTAGCCGCATGTCGGCCTGAGCGTTTGTTTAGAGGCAGAACTAAATTTTAGTTTTCTACACTTCACACTGAGACTGAGACTGAGACGGACAGACAGACAGACTGACAGACAGCCAAACACGAAGCACAAGCATATGTACTCATACACACAAACATACTTACATACATACATACATACATGCATGCAGAGAGGCTATTCAAATATGGCCAACATTCGCTTTGTTGTCGAGCTCTGTTTGTTTGCCCTGGCCACACGGTGCGTATGCGCAATTTGCCGTTGAGGCAGCCGGCCATTCTTGCAACAAGAGCAGCCAACCGACATGTTGTTTGTCTGAGCGCAATTTATTGCATGTCGGAAAGGCCAATATTATAAGATGATGACCCCCGAAGATAAACGATGTTGCGGCTAAGCTGCCGCATGTACACACACACATACACACATACTTGGAGTACGGGGAGCACAACCCAAGAACCCTCAATATGGCATTATTCTGCAACTTCTTGCACAACTTTTCAGTGTGTGTATGTGTGTGTTGTGTTAAGTGTTGTGCGCGTACGTAAAAAGCGAAATTAGAACTGTAAATGGCATTAATATTGAAACTTTGTTGCCTGCTCCGGCCACATTCACATTCTCGACTCCTGTTCTGTCCTGTTGCCTGCTGGCTGCCGTTTGCTTGTTTGCACAACTTCAACTTTTGCGGCACGATTCCATTTCCGCTTCTCGGTAATAGTTTCGAGCGCTGGCGCTCCATCAAAGCGTAATGAGCGTTTTCTGTAGCCGCAGTGACCGAGGTTTTTGTGCTTTTTTGCATTTTATTGCATTTTTTTTTCGTTGTAGCTCGTTTGTTTTTGTTGGGGTTGAACCCGAAGAGGACAGAGGCAGAGAGACTAAGAGAGTGAAAGGGAGGGAAAACAATGCAAGCCGCACTTGGACATCAACAACTAAAGGTCTTATGTCTGCTGACAAGTTAAGCACCGGCCTTGGGTTAAAAATGACTGCAATAACAATTAATTATTTGATTGAACAAACCTCAAACAGTCCTAAGGACGACGTGGCTATGGTACAGACAAGTTGATAAAAGCATTCATTTATTATTCAGTTCTCTTATTACTTAACTTTTGGTAATGAAATTAGAGATTAATATCCTTGCAATGCTCCAAATTGAATTTAAATTGTCAAAGGACGCACAAATATTAACAAACATCCTTGACAAGATTGCGACAGCCGACGCACTTTTCATTTATTTGATACATCTGATGAGTTCGCAGATAATCAAATATGCTTACGAAATGGAGTCTCAACAAGACGAAGTACATACAAGTACAACTTGATTATAAATAAGCCTTTGAGTATATAAAATTTAAGACATTCATGAAGAAGAAGTTTAATTAAACTCGTATGACAGAATTACTCTGTCATATTGTACAATTCAGTATTTCAAAAATATCTTTGGGCTACCTATTGCTGATTTCAATTCATAATGATTGTCGTAGAATTCGCAAGGAAATGTATAATTTAAATGAACTGCGAAGTTTCTGCTTCAGAATGATGAATACTGTCAATTTGCTTTCATTAGTACAGGGTATGTCTTGTGCGGTTATTCGTCTCAGCTGAATGAACGTCCTTGCGTGTGTTTGTCTAAGCGGAATTACTTTTGCGTTGCATAGCCCAAGGCGCAATAGCCGACTAGCATACAAACAAAGGACGACGAGCTAGGAGCTCACAGAGGGTTGCTAAAGGGGGCGGGGTCGGAGAGGCGAACATCCTTGTACTTTTGCTAGCATGCGTATCGCATCGCTCTATGCACATGTGAAGAATTCAAATAACATGAGAAAAGATAATGATGAAATGCTTCAATGTTTATTTAAAAAACTTACTCCCCCCTCTCACACTCACACTCATTCACTTATGCTGTCTCTCTATTTCTTGAGTGGGGCTGCTCTTATCATTCTTTTTGCTCTCTTCAAACACATAAGATTACTTTTGAAAAGTGCGAAGCACCGCAATAAGTATTTAAAGGAATTTTCATATAATATGCAAATAAGCACTTGCGCACATACTCACACACACACACACACACATGCATTAAAGAGAAAGTGAATGAGACAGCAAGTGGGAGAGAGAGAGGGTGAGAGGGTAAGGAAAAGAGGCAAAACTCATCCTTCTGACTCATTTTCATGTGATTTTCTTTCGAATTTTATGGGTTCTCGTCATAAAATGAAATGAAAATGGGCATAAATTTTGAGTTGTTGCGTTTGGGCTCATCATCACTCCCAATATTCAAGAGCGGGAATGGGAGAGAGTGTAAGTGTGAGTTTTCCTTCTTTGTTAAGAGTGGTTTTAAAAATTCTATCAATTACATTTTTAACTTTATAGCCGACACATAAAAAGTGCCAGCTGCTGTTGCTGCACTCGGAAAGTCGAAACATCTTTTTCCGAAGACTCATAAAGCACGCCTTATGAACAGGGCAAAAACGATGAGGTTTAATTTTAATTATTGCATTTAAGACCTAAGCAGAGTCATGCGCAAAAAATTGCTCTAATTAAACTGTCGTATGGAAAGGTCTTTATTAGCATAAAATGGCATTAACCTGCACAGACTTCAGAATCAGAGCAATTTTCCTTACTCTTTATTTTTTGTCTTTTAAGTTGGTTTTTTTTTTTTCTTTGCCATTTACAGAGCTTGTTGCTTTCATTTTACGTTCCTCTGCTTCGTTCCAAATGCCTCGGGCTATAATTTCGTTGCAAAAATGCTCTGTCTATGTATCGTCTTCGTCCCTCTTCGGGGCACTGAAGTGCATGAGATATGCCAAGAAAATGCCTTGTCTTTTGTTCTGCATGCCGGTTCCAATAAACGGATGATGTGACCACAACCACTTACAAGTTTAAACATATGTATATATACACTCACACACATACACAAGCGAAGACACATATGTAAAACTTGCAGATTCATGTACAATGTGCGGCAAGTGTTTGGGTCAAAGATTTTATGCAGCATTTTGTAGAATAAAAAGCAACTTGGCCAAGATGTCCAGACGACCAATTCCGTTGGCCTTATGTATGTATGTGTGCATAGCGCTGTTGCTCACGCTAAATCCTTGTTATGTACAAATAATCTCGCACACACGACCGCATTTAAATTGAAAAACGTCCATGCCACATGCCACCAACATTTGAGTGGGACAAGACGACGGAAGAAGAAAAAACTCCAAAGTATCTTGGATATCCTCGTATAAATGCCCATCAACCGCTCATCCATCCCATGACCACCATTGAATTGGCATTGTGCTGCTCAGATAGATCCTGGATTAATGTATTGTTGCGGTCAGTCGACTGGCATTACAACAAGCCGGGTTAATTATACATATGCATGAGTATGCCAGACCGCAAAATGGGATGCCAACTGAGTTAAGGATAAACATACAAGCACACACAACTCCTATTATATAACTATAACATGTTCTACTCACCCGTATTCGCTACTTCACAGGGCAGCACTATTATATCTCCGGCAATGAATTTGAATGTCTCCGAACGTGATATGAACATCGGCTCATGCTTGGCCATAAGGCCCTGGGCAGACGCTGCAAGGATATAAGAATAGGATATGAAATGAGAATGAAGGCTTAAGAAATTCAAATATTAAATATGAACATTCATTTCGGTTTAAAATATCAACTAAATTACTCGAAATATTATTACTGCACATGTCGCACACTTTGGGTTTATGGCCATCAACATAAACCATCTTCATCTTCATTATCATGCGTGCGAGTGTGTAAGTGTGTATGGCTAATTGGTTTAGAGCGTTTGAGAAAATTTGTCAAATGTTGCAAAGTTCATAAAGTGCATTTTATTATGCCCAGCTAATGAAAATTGTCAAATTTGCTTTTGACATCTCAGACAAGATACAGACAAGAATCTGATGTTTAATGTCCAATGTGCAGTGGCCAATGACCGTATCCATGTCCTTCTACGCTCCCAGGCAAGGCAAGCAACTGGACTGATTACCCAGAAATAATTTAGTGCATGTGCTGTTGATTTGCCAATCAATTTTAAATGTCAATTTGCATTATGCATGAGTGTGCAAGTGTTTGGTTTGGGTATACTATACACTTAAAATGCCTTAGCTCATACCAAAAACAGCCAGCAAAAGTGTTAAAATGCACTTAAATATTAATACTCTTCGATCGAAGTTCCAACCCTGTTGGGAGTAGATAATTCAATTGTCCAGCTTAATTTAAGTATTAAAATTGAATTTATCTTGACATGACTTAAACTTCATTGGCAAACCTAGTGGCAATTCAATTGTGTTTAACTTTTATTTTTATTTTTATAATTTTGTAATTAGACCACAATTATTATTAGAAAATCAACTTGACATGGCAAGCAGTTGTTTGGTGCTTGCATCATCATTTGTAGCGCTTTACAAAGCGGAAACGAACATTTCCGGTTACAGGCATTGGGGCTGGCCAAGTAATCGATTGCTTTTCGAATGACATTGCAAAACGAGTGGACGAGACTCGGCGCACTTCCGCACGCAAACAAAAAAAACAAAAACGAAAAAAAAAGGCATCAGGGAGGTCCTCGAACAGCAGGCAACATCAGTAACAACAAAAGTGCGTATAAATAAAATGGCAGGCTTTGCTTGCTGGCCAGGAGCAGTAATAACAACAACAACAACAACAATGGGTGAGCTGTGATGGCAAACAATTTAATACATTTAAGCGAATGTGTCAACAGGCCAAGCTGGCTTGAGCCTTGGGCCAAGACCAAAGACCAGAGAACAGAGACCAGAGAGACAGAACAGACGATGGCATGGCAAACGACGAATGTCCAAGCACTTTTGACACCAGCACCAGAACAAGAGGTGGACTAGGAGCTGAGGTGGAAGCAGGAGCAGGAGCAGAAACAGGAGTAGAAGCAGGGGCTGGTGCTGGAGCTGGAGCTGGAATTGATTCGATTACGCTGCGGGCACAATAATGAAGTGTCAAATGTTGTATTTATCTGCTGCGAAAACATTCGTGAAGAGTGAATAGTGAAAAAGGCAGGCGAGAAGGAAAGCAAGTAGGTAGGTAAGCAAAAGTCGTCGGGACTCACTTGAGGTCCATGACATGACTTGGCTCTCGACCCTCAATACCATGTTTCCGGCATTTTATTTGATTTCGCAAGCCTGTGCTTCTGATTCTGATTCAGAGTCTTTCCCCCGTGCCCGTCGTCTATTTGTGTTTTGTTTTCCCTGCGTTTTTTGCCCTGTACGACAGTAAATATAATTTCTTTTGTATCTGCTGTGCCTCAGTGCGGCTGTCAGTTGTTGTCCTTGCTCGTTGCCTGTGACAATATTTTCGCAAGGATAAAGGCGTTGGCAGCACGTGCCTGGGCCTCTGACTGTGCCGCTGTGGCCTGTCAATCGAATCCTTGATGCGGATAATAACGAAATAATGTCAGCTGAAGAAACTTATTTCTTATGGCGTCTTTGCTTTTGATGTTGGCCTTAGAAGGGTTTCCGGCCAAAACATTCTGTCGACTCTTCTGTTTCGCCCTCTGCAATTTTCGACTGCTAATAACCCAAATGACTTTCTGTCACTTGGGTCTTGATTTATGCCAAAAATGAAGCACAGAGAATCACTAATTGGACATCCGTGCATATGTGTATGTATGAAGCAGATGAAGATATTTATTATCCTGCAAGGTCCTGACCAACTCAGTGCTTCCATTTATTACGCAATCCGATTGAGGAAACTCTTTCCAAGTCGTTATTACTTAACTCGAATCTATAACAGTGCTGCCCAAAAAGAGCGAATCTGAAAACTGTACTCCTTATATTCTCACTTTTTATTCTTATTTTGACTATTTTGCTATTAAAGGTGTGGTGAAAATTTAATGGTAGAAGATACCTAACCACATCTTGTTTATAATTCCACCATGAATGACAACAATTTCTGTGTTTGTTAATGATCTTAAACGAATTGTGGAAATATTATTTCTTTAACTAATAATTTGGATTATCGTATCATATCGCTTCGCTCGTAAAATTGAAAAGAAGGTCTTTATTTGTCCGGTTTAACAAATTTATATAATTCCTATAACAGTTTTTGTACAAAAAATCGAAAATATTTAGCTTCCGCTGTCCGCTGTTTTAATGCTTCTTCCTTGCAATTGGACTTTGGCTTAAAGTCAGATTTAGTCTTTTAGCGGGGAAAACCCAGATTTGGCGGAAAAAAGCTACATTTGGCGAGAAAAAGCTAAATTTGGGGAAAAAGTCAAAAGAGTTAATCTGTGAGTTTTGTAAGAATATCTCATACAACAACGGAGTTTTTGATTCTAAAGGTTAATTTGCATCCGATTGTTTCTATGGCAACTATATGATATAGTAACCCGACTTTGACCAAATTTGATCAGGTAGCAAGAGACATTCCTAAACATACAATCTGTGAGTTTTGTTGAGATATCTTAAGAAACCAAAAAGTTTTTCATACTAAAGGTTATTTTGCATCCGATTGTTCCTATGGCAGCTATATGATATAGTGATCGGACTTTGACCAAATGTAAGAGACAGAATGTAAGAGACAGTCGCAAACATACAATCTGGTTGGTTGAGATATCTTAAGAAACAAAAAAGTTTTTCATATTAAGCAATTCTGTGACCTTTGACACCGATTTTGACCCACTTATAGGTCGAATTTCGCAAAACGTCTCATTGCACGATGAAATTATCTCATCTATGTTGTGTGAAAATTTCAGCTTTCTATCTTTCACCGTTTGGGCTGCACGTTGATTCTCAGTCAGTAAGTCAGTCAGGACAAAGAGTTTTATATATGTCTATAGATATCGAATTCCATCGAATCGTATCTTTGTTGTATCAGGCTTTTGTTGTACATGTTTTTAAAACATTATTCTTTCTTTTTCGCTATATGTACATGAGCCATAACATATTTACTTCGAATCGATGAAACTACACCAAAATTAGATATTCAAAGTTTGCAGTTTCTCAGTTTTTCATGTAGCACGTGTATGATTCGGACTTTGTCTTACATTTTTGAATCGAACTGGAGTTTGTACACTTGCCAGTTTTGGATGCGTGTATGAGAAAGTGAATGAATTGACTATTCAATTTTAATTTTCAACTTGTGTGCATTGGCTCGGAGTCGGACTGGACTGTGACTGGACATGGTCGAGTCTTTTTGTTTTTTGCGGTTTGATATTCAAAGTTTTTCCATTAAAGTTATTCGCAGAGAATAAGAAAAGTTTGACTCGCACACAGACAGGCAGGCAGGCAACAACACACACATTTGCAAATATTCAATTTGAGCAGGAAATTATCAAACAAGTTTTTTATGTGCACCTCAGCAGTTATTCGGTTTGCTTTGCACGCTGACCTTCATGGAATTGAAATAGCACGTGGTTACCGCCCAACATTGTGAAAAGAGTGGGAAAATTGAAGCATTTTTAAGCACGCAAAGTACGAGTACATAAAATATGAAAAGGGTTGCAATTGTAGTCGCCGCACCAGCTGCACTCGGTTCACCTGCTGTGCCCTGTGAAAACGAAAAGCGAAAACAACAACTCGCTGCAACCAAGGCTACGACTAAATCTGCTATCTCCATCTTTCAACGAACATCAGCACGAGAAAGAAGAGAAAATGGGAATGGGAGTGGGTTCGAGTTTGAGTTCGGCGGTGTTTTCTTTTCTCGCATGCTGCAAGGCAAAAGAAAAATTTCATTAAACGCCGCTCCGAGTTGAGAAACTAACTAAAAGCATGGAAACTTTAATCCACGCACATTTGCAAAAGACGTTGCAACGGCAAGGAAATAACGAAAAACGGACAAAAGTATGCAATGAAAAAATGTGCAGCGCAAGTTTATCTCAGGCCACTTGGAAAACCAACACGTAATTTCTTTTGAGTGGCCACTTATCTCGCTCTCGCTCCCACTCTTTGTCGCTCTCTGTCTCTGTCTCACTCTCGCGTGGTCTCGAAACATATTTATCTCTCTTGCAGCCCGTTCTTGACTAGTTGGCTTGGGCAATGGCTATGCCCCAGACGGCTGTATAAATCTCCCATAATTCGGGCAGTCGAAACTCGGTGAAAAAGAAGAAGAAAAGTACATCAACTATTAAAACAGGCAGTGGAAGCGTGGCGAACGACAGGAAAATGAGCCACCAAATGCAGCGGAATCAAGGATTACCTTCTGCACATATACACAAGCACTCTCACAAACACACACACACACACACACACATGCACCTGTGCATGCTTTCAAACTGCTTTTCCGGCATGCCAGCAGCAAGCGAAATTGAGTGAAAGCCAAAGTTTGTTGTTGCAACTTTACGTGTGGCATCCATCGGCCGGCACTGGCAAACGACCAGCTTGCCACCTTGCCACCGCAACGCCCACTAACCGACAATGCCACGCCCACGCCCATTTCCGCCACATGCTAAAACAATCTTAAAAGTTAGCGGCAAAACAATGTGATTGCAAGTGAAATATTCATGAGGTGTAGTACTTCAGACTTGCAACTTGGCGAGTCGTAGACAACGTCATTGCAACTGCAACGACCAAACCGAAGCGAGAGGTGTTTGTGTGCTTACCCTTCGGTTAGCTGCATGAGTGTGGCAAGCGAGGGGAGGTCGAGGGGGTTGCGAGGGGGACAGAGCTAAGAATCGCTAATTTTGGTGCCCGAGCTGCAGCAACAAAGAGCGAACGCCAAATTGATAGTAAACTGAGTTGTTCCACGGCCATTCCGAAGACTGGCTCACATGTGGGTCATAAAATCTGAAGTTATGTACGATATGTTGAAAATTGTTGGCCAGCGGTTGTCGGAAATTTGTTTGGCAGTGTAGCCAGGGTAGCTGCGGTTTTAACAGCGTGTTTTCTCTGCGCTCGTTTGCTGAAAATCAATAAAAGTTTTTTGCTTGGCTCTTTGAATAAATTGCACATATTTCAATCTCATCTTTTTGGACCGTGACTAGCGTTTAACATGTTACGCATACGCACTGATGAGCAGGCAAACAAGCTCCCCTCCCACCCTGAGCACCTCCCACACCTCCCAGCGTACTAACACAAACAAGAATAGAAGCGAACAAATGGGCAGACAACACACAAATGCAATGTGTCACCTTTATGGCGACAGGAAAATGAAATCACGTTGTCCCTCACGTGACAAATGTAATGAAAGATGTGTGTGTGTGTGTGAGTGTGTGTATGCGTGTGTCCGTTTGGAAGGTGACTCGGCAAGAAGCACGTGCCACGCCGTCGACGCCGTAGTGACGACAACACGTAGCGAAATGCGCATTAAATTGTGAAAAATGGAATTTCGTCCAAATCAAAATCGTATTACACAAGCCCAAATAAGTGAGACGCAATGGCGCAAAGTTGCCTTTCCGTTTTATTATTTTCTTGCTTTTTTCGGGCTAGAAACGTGCTAAACAAATCAATGTCAGTGCTCTCCGCATATGGTAGACAACAATGTGGAGAACGGTGTTTAACTGTCGCCAAGTGATTGACTTGGGCAGTTCAACGCACCGGGCGCAATCCCAATCCTAAACCTTATTCCAATACCAATTCTTATCCCAATTCCATTTCCATATTCACTTCCATTCCCAGTCCCGGCACATGAATATCTCAAAGCATATTTATTGACTTGTCGTCGCCTTTGCTTTACTCCTGCTGCCTTTTGACCCGGCTCATAAGCTGTCAGGACATCTTTTGGCTCACCTAGCCTGGCCTGGCTACGGCATTTGACTGCCTGCTCGTGCATTAGTCAAAGGTTATGCTGTCTGACTTTGGGCGCGATATGGTCGCGGATGCGGATGTGGATGTGGACCAGAAAGCAACGTCGGCTCACGCCTTTAACATTTTTCACACTCAATTGCCTGGCAACCTTTTTACAGGATCACGCGTCACGGCACCACCCACCAATCGCATTTCACCCACCAAGCGCCACCCACCGCCAGCCAGCTACTTAGCTTATGTGTTGCATACAACACGGCGCGGCAACAGCACTCGAGAGCCTCCCCAAAGTTCGCCCCTTTTTGTGCGGCAACTCTGAAGGCACTGCTACAAAGCAAACATATACACTGACATACAGTGTGTGTGTGTCAAGGACATTGGCTGAGCCTGAAGTGCTTTTAGGCAACGATTTTAGTTTCCTTTTTAGCAGCTGCGATGCCTTTTCGTGAGCCTTTTGTGCAGCGACTTATGTTGAAATTGTATTTTTTTGTTTTGATTGCTGTTGCCGCGTTCGGTGACATTTTTATTCACTCGATTCCCGTTCGTGTGAGTGGCTGTAAGTGTGAGTGTGAGTGTGTGTGCCTGCATATCAGATTAGCGCATATATCATACGTAATGGCTGCCAAATGACGGCAATGATTTCCATTTCGCGATAAAAGAAAAACACGTTAGAGGGGAGACAGCTCTTGGCCTTGGTTAACGAATGCTTTAAGTCTATAATTTTGCGTCTTTTATTCTACCCGGAATTGAGTCATAAAACGTAGAATGAGTATAAGCTATCTTTTAGGTTTTCTTTGTTTGCCATATATGCGTTGTGAGTGTTGCATTAATAAGAGTTCATGTTTTCTTTTCTACGTGATACGGTGCGTATGAGTAATCTGCACACGTTTTGAATTTGTTACGCTGATACAACGAATCCTGCAAGTCAGCAAAAGTCAGCATCACAAGCAGATACCAAATACGACGAGTTCTTGGCCAGTGATTGACGATAATTGAGTGTCGCCAGCATGCGACATCAATCATGATGTCAGAATGGACAGCAGCATGTAAATTGCACGCTATAAAAAGCAAAATTGAATTCGACTAACAAAATGATGAAAATCTCACTGATAATTTATGCAGCAGCAGCAACTGAAACAGAAACAACCAACACAAAAAAAATGCCAGCAAATTCTACGAGTATGCGAGGAGAATGTGTATGTGTGAGGAGAACTCGTATTTGCCTGCCATTTGAATATGCTATGATATTTCCACAAGAATATATTTCCTTTTTCCACTCCTTGTCGGACTCTCTGCTCTCTCTCTCTCTCTCTCTCTGCTAAGATTAAATATTTGTGCGTATCAAATGACATTTTTGAGGAAGCGTCAAATGTAATCTACACAATTTGCGCCCGGACTGAAAGAGAGTGCACGAGGAAGAGGGTTAAAAATAAAGCTCCTAACTAATTTGCCAAGTCAAGAGAATTTTGCAAACTTTATTTCTTTTTCGCCTTTCATATTCCCTCTCTCTCTCTCTCTCTCTCTCTCTCTGTCTCTCCCCCTATTTCTTTTTGTGTCACACATACTCTATCTGCCTCGTAGTCTGTGCAGGTCGAGTGAATTGCAAAACAAATGTTGTAGAAAAAATCTACGAAATAGTTGAAAACCGCCGCATAAATGCCGGACTTGTGGCACACAATTTTCTGGTTCTCGTTGTGAGCGGCAAACGCGTGAATGCAAATTTCTCTACACATCCCAGGTAAAAAACACAGCTAGCACTTTTTACATGCAATCACACAAAAAGCAAGAGAGAAAACTTTACTTCGGTACACCGAAGACTTAATTTCCTTCACTCCCTTATTCATATGACAGCTAAATAATATGCTGGGTACATTTTAGCCAAACTTGTGAGAATGGTCATATGTACACTATGCACACTATGCAATAATGGTTGATATACTCAAAAAAAATTTAACAAAAAAAAAACAAGCACGTTTCAGGATTATTTAAAAAATGTTAGGTTTTTTTTTATATGTTTTTAATGTAGCTGTATGAAAATATTTCTTCACATTTGATTGAAAAAATAATAAGTAATAAAAAGCAGGCCCACACAGGAATGCGGGAAAGAGTTATTTGGTTAATCCCATGTCATCCTGGGCAAACAAAATAGGCATCGCCTAGAGCCGTGACGCCAGGAACAGGCTCATCCAGCAGCGAGTGCTCATTTAGTTTGAATGGGAGTCACCTCTAGTCGGCATTGGACAGAAGTCTATTTGTGAAGATCCCGAAGATCCAAAGAATTTATGAGCGAATAAGAACTGTTCTTCTCGAAATAAGATCTAAGCACACTAAGTTTATTGTCGTATTGTAGTTTTATTGTAAGCCAACTAATAAAATTGTCAAAATCATCCATTGGGTAATATAAACTTTAAGTAAGTGTAAAAGGAAGTTAGTGTTAAAAAGTATATAAACTTAATTTCTCAGTGCCCGTCGAACTGCCTCTCATAGCAGACAAGCCAGAACCACTTAGGATTTCCAAGCACGCGAATGCCAAAAATATATAAAAGTTAAAGATCTTGAATTAAAATTTTTCGAGTAGAACCAGAGTTCCGAACTTATGAATTCAAAGAGTTTTTAGATTAAGTAGTATTTATAAAACCTATTTATAGGTATTTAAAAACGATACAGTCTTACCCTTTTTAACAGAAAGCTTTATGATAGAGTAGACATATGAAGATGTATGTACTGCCTGCAGCATTAAGTCGAATCTACACCAGGATTTAATAAGACATTTTAAAAGGCGCAGAAAAGCAGATAACTTGGCTACATTGACTCAGCACATGGCGCGACCAAGAATATATATACGTATATGGATTCTGACACACTTTCTTTAATAGGAATATGCACTACACATTTCAAGTCAAAATTGTAATACTCTCTGCAAGGGTATGCTAAGAAAATAAGAACAGTATAATGCCAAGAACTGTGTGTGGTGGGAAAGACTTTCGTGGCACAGTTTTCAAGCGAGATTTTTGCAGTGTTCA
The DNA here is from genome assembly GCA_037043435.1 of Drosophila suboccidentalis. NCBI lineage: Eukaryota > Metazoa > Arthropoda > Insecta > Diptera > Drosophilidae > Drosophila > Drosophila suboccidentalis. The sequence continues at coordinate 103,757 of JBAMBK010002469.1, read as the reverse complement.
AAACACGTTTGGCTGAGGGCAAATGACAGATACATATGCAGTGGGCGGTGAAGGGGCTAAAAGGGTAAAAGGGTAACAGGGAGAAGGATTGGCCAGCAACATTGGGTTTTGTGGCATGTTAATTAGGCGACTTGTGTGCAGATGAATACCTTTTCGCTGCTGCAATATAGTATACGAGAACCATGCCCCATCTGCATTGGAAACTATGTAGATTCGCGCCACACATTCAACCCAACTCCGAGGCGTGTTTGCTCGTCAAGGGACTGAGGCAAAACACTCGCTGTTGTAAATACGAGAATGCGTGGAGTGCATAAAGTGTGAAAACGCAGCGAAAAAGCGGCACAAAGGATACAAATCGGATTACGGAAGCGGAATTGCGGGCAAAATGTGTTACGTGTTTCTGTCTGTGTCCTGACAGTTTTGCATACAAACAAACTTAATGGGGTTTGTGTTTTGTTGTTGCCACAAATATCGACACACGCAAAGGACATCGAGGCATAAGAGACACAGATATTAATAGTAATGGCTGTATGCAAGTCACTATCAATTAGGATCACTATCAATGGGAACATTCTTTGTTCATTTCATTTGAATAAGTCGATCGATATTCACATTTTCAAAGGTATTTCAACTTGGCTATATTACAGATTGAAAGAGCAGAATTGGGGAACTCCTTCATACATAACTTTTGGACTTTAAGCTGAAATTAACCTAGCACATCAAATAATCCTCAGATAAGAGTGGGTGGGAAGGGAAGACTGGAAACATTCGCAACAAACACAATAAAGTATTAAATGGAAGACAGGAGTAAAAGTTAAAAAGAGAGAGAGAAAGGAACTATAGATGTGATGGGATGTGATGAAATGAGATGCAAAGTGAGAAAAACAAACAAACAAACAGCCTTGGTGTTAAATTTTAAGTGTTACAAGGACAACAAGTACAAAGCACAGACATCAACACACGCGCACTCACACACCCACTGGAAATGGGAATGCCTGCGACTGAGACTGAGACAGAGATAGAGATAGAGACAGAGACAGAGACGGAAGCCACAAAACCCTGCGGCTGTCGCTTCTTGTCTCTGTGTGCGACTATCAGTGTCTGCATGTGTGAGTATCTGAGTGTGTGTGTGAGTGTTTGAATGTGTGCACATTGTAATTGTTTACTATTAAGTTAACGGCAACCGCAACATCGGCAACAATCGGCGGCGACACTGACGCAGCTGCTAATGCTGAAGGGGTCGCTTTTAATTCTAGCCTAGACCTCGCGTTGGTTACCTTTGACATTAATGCCTTTATCCTTTGAGCCACACACACACTCACAGAGACATACTTGTGGAAATATCTCATTATTGTTGCCATGCCAATCCGCATACTTAGTTTGGCAAGCTGCGTAAGTTTATTGGCAATTAAATTGATTTCATTCACTTACTTTATTCGAGAGAAACAGCGAGAAAGAGAAGGAAGGACGATTAAAGTGTTTCGAAATAATTAAATGCGTGGCTTTTGTTGCATAATTAAACAGATGTCTTCAGGCTGACTGACTGCGCTTTAAAGCGATATCTGAATTATCACAACACTCATACGCCGCGTGTGTCGCACATTAAAATTCCGCCATTGGCCGTGCGGTGGGAGGGAGAGAAAACACAATAAACAACAAGCTGCAACAGCCGTTGTTTACATATTTAATTTGGCACGACACGACACACCTTGCCCAAAGGCAAAGGCACAATCCGGGCCCGGTCCCGAAAAAAGGGTCAACATTGTGATGGCCGCCTTGGCACTGATTTCTTTCTATTAAATTTTTAGCTTACGACATGCCTATGCGTGATGTGGCCCACACTTAAGGGCTGAAAAGAAAAAGACCAAGAACTGATAAAAATGTCAACACACAATTGATTCTCGCACTTTACTTGGACCTGGACTTCAGAAGGTCTTAGGCAAAACTCAGCAAGTTGGCATCACGTTTGTTGTTTGATTTTATTGAGCCACATTTTTTTGTTTCATCCTTCGGGCCGGGCTGTGTTTTTATATTTTGTGTACCCTGATGTCCTGTTGGGCGTTGTTATTTAGACGACCCGGACAGCAATTGTTTACAGCTTTTGGGCTTGATAGGAATTGGCTACATGCTTTGCATGAAATCACGTCGTCATCAGGCTGACATTACGAGTATGTCCATGGGATTAAAGCATCGAATTGGCACTTTCAATTTATCGCTCAAGTTGCAAAGTGTGATTTTTATTGATGCTCAACTTTGTTTTTAAGACTGCCACTGCCACTGCCACTGCCACAGAGACGTTGACTCTTAGGCTTTAGCTACTTACTAATACTTTTTATCAGCTGCGTTAACTGTTCTCTGTTCACTGTTCACTTTGTTGCCCAGCTTGGAAAATGTATGCAAATATTATGAGAGAGCAGCTGCGTCTGCAGTTTTCATTATCTCGAACCCAACTCAGTCCGGGCTTTGGCTTAAAACTTTATTTGCATAAGCTTTGAAAATAATATCAAATATTTTGCATTTAATTATCATGTTTATGCAGAGAGCAGAGCGAAGCATTTTCTAACTTGCCACGCCCACAACAACAACAACAAGAACAACAACAACAGCAAACATTACTCAGACAAGTGGACAAGGCAGTAAGAAAAGAACAATAACAACAATTGAACGGAATTTCACAGCAAATAAAAGTTGCACTATATAATTGTGTGTGTGTGTGTGCAGGTGCACCCGGGTTGCAGGTGAGGCTGCCACTGGCAGTGGCAGTATCAGGTGGGCATGGCTGTCGCCCACATGCCGCCAAACTTAATTGCAACGTAATACGTGCGTAAGTTTGTATATTTTTAGCGTCAATTAAGTTTCAGCTCTCAGATAGTATCCAAGTTGTTTTTGTTGCTGTTGTTGTTGTTGCTCGAATCTTTCTCGTTGTCGGCGTTGTAGTAGTTGTATTTGTGTTTGTAGTTGTTGCCGGCTGTCGTTGTCGCAAGTTTTAAAGCAGATTCTCATTACGCGATTGTAAAAGTTTTAATGCTGTTCTTTTGTAAGTTGCCCGCCCGCTTCAGGACTTGCCCCGCTTGCCCCTCGCCATTGCCACCATCATGGCATTCCCCTTGCCCTGACAGCTCATTGTTTTTCTGCTGCTGCTGTTGATGTTGATGTTGGTGTTGCTGTTGCTGCTGCTGCTGCCACTTGCCTGTTGCCAGTTGCTGTTATTGTTGCCTGATTTATGTGATAATTTCAGCTCGACTTCGACTCATATGCGTTCTGGGTTCCGGATGCGTGCAGGATATGAGCCACTTTTACAGCCATACTTCGCAGTTGTTGCTGCCATTGTTCATGTTGTTGTTGTTGCTGTTGTTGTTGTTGTTCCTGCTGATGTTGTTTATTTTGCGTGCGTCTTTTGGCGCTGCAACTTATTTTTATGTTTGCGCTACATGGCAGGAAGTAATCATCTTGATGGCTGTTAAAATTTATAGCGTATTTTGTCTCTTTCCCCACCTCCAACGCACCCACGCAGTCAGCTCTCTTTCTTTTTTTCTCTCTCTCTCTCTCCCTCTTACCAGTTGTCTCCTTTTTTGTAATGAACTACACGATTTTGGCATTAAAGCAGACGGCGCCTAGCAAAAACCTTAAGAACAATTGCTAAACAAATTCACAGCCGCCGGTTGGCGACAAAACCAAATCGCATGTGGGCGTTGCCTTTGGCGAGGGCGTGACTTTCAAGCTAAATCTCAGTCAGGTGTGAGATGTGGTGTGTGTGTGTGTATATACATATGTGTGTGTGTGTGTGCCACAGACAGCTTAACACAGCCTTAATGCTGTTTAACTCAACTGTCGCTAACGCTTTTAACCTGAGGTTAAATTTTCAATTTGCTTTTACGCTCTACCCGTATGCCGGCTCAGACAAAACCCCAGACCAGATACCGACCGAGCCATGTTGAACCATTCCAAACCGTATAAAACCATTCCAGCCAGACGACAACAACGCTTTTATCTATTCCCATGTGTTGGTGGATTGCGTATGTATATGTGTTTACATATACATATGTATGTATTATCTATGCATATGTATTTTGTTAAATGCCTAGAGCGTTATGTGTGCCACAGCAATTTGCTGTTCTCGGTATACTCTAGTCTAGAGTTTGATAATTCTCTTAACAAGTTTGGTTACGAGTTAATTATAAGCCTGAAATCTTAAGCATTTTTCAGACCACCGCCGTACTTCACATTCTTAATTGTGTATTTAGGGTCAAAAGCTTTTCCTTTACGACGTCTAGCCTGTCGGTTTTCTACTGATCCAATGAAGTTGATCTTTGTTACGTCCAACTAGAGCATATTTTTCCAATTTTCGAGTTGCAGGTGCATATTAGAAAGTTTAAGCCTTTGCTGAATATTTAAGTTCCTTATAAACGGTCGATTATGGTCTGGCATGGTCTGAAAAATGCTTCCCAGGATCTGCTGTGGACCTAATCTATTGCAATATATTATCTAGAGATCCTCCGAAATACAATTCAGCCATTTGCTGAAGAGGAAATGTCTTTACTCCCACTTTAAAACAAGGTAACGACCCGAAGCACCCTTCGAATTTGGTCAGGCAATGGATTTGTCTTGAAAATATAGGCGACATGGAATCACCTGCACATTCTTCGGACTTAATTCCCATAGAGGACCTCTGGGGAGTTCAAAAGCGGGCATTAAGTTTAGGCATTAGGGTCTGACAAGTCTAAAAATCAGCAGTTGCTCTCGGAACAGCTGCAATAGGCTTGGGGTGGGATTCTTCAGAAAAATTGTGGACTCCATGCATCCAAGACGCTCTGGAATATTAAAAACAATAGGTGCTACCACAAAACATTGAAGTTTCTTAAAAATAATAAGTAAAAACAAAAGTTGTATACTTAATGTTTCTTGTCCCTATTATTTTTTCCAGTATGAAATTTATGTTTATTCGGAAATTTATGTTTTCTTCTTCTTATGTGATAATATAGACCAAATTTTTGTTAAATTTGAATAGAAATAGCTTTTATGGATCTTGGAGGGATAGGAATAATAGCAAAAAGAAGCAGCCACTGTATCATTTGAATTTATCAGGCCGGTTCCGTCTATCACTTTCGGCAAGATTTTTCGGAAGTGAATTCCATTAACCTGCTCTAAAATCTTTAGGTCAAAATGTTGTGAATTAAATTCTCTTTGAGTTAACAAATTCAAGTTCGATAAAGTGAAATATGCCAGTGTTGAAAGTAAGGACATTGACTGGCTAAATTTCACATATTTCTAGAAAAAGATCGGAATAATAATTTTAAATGCCCAGCTTAAAAAGAAAGAGTCAACTATTCTAAGCAAAATGTAGAGAAGAAAACGTTTAAATTACTACTAAACATGTATTTAAATTTAATCATGGTTGTCAAGGGTACTGCAGACGTGTTTGAGGACTTTTGATATAATCCTTTGAATTGGATTTAATATATTGACTAATTACTTTTCAAATCCAATTATGCATATTGTATGTGTTTTTAAATTCACGAGCATTTGAGGATATATTAACTTCGGTGTGTTGTGCGTAACTGTATGGCTTTCACATGCATGGCATACATACATACATATATTGAAAAGTCAAGACCAAAAATACTTGTCTAAAGGCACGTAGCCTGTTGGAGCCGTGTACTTGACTTTAGACTGCAAAATTGTAAAATTAAATTAATTCTATTGAATTTTATTAGGTTTCGCCTAAGCGACGACAATGGTCCTGAGTACAAGGACACACACACACACACACACACAACCACTTTAGGCATTTGGTTTGGCCTCAAAACTCAAAGCTCGACCAAAGTGCTGCAAGCTAAGTTGCGAGTTTTCCTCATCCTCGTGAACGCTCCTCATAATGTGCGATAGTGTGTGGGCCATTATAATTTAATTTGTTGCCGAAAGTTGTTAAAAGTTGCATATTTCAAGCATTCAGCAAGGTTGCCAATTAATATAGTCTGACTTAAACCGTATGCTTAATACTGAACACAAATTCAATTTCATGACACTTAATGATTCAACAATTTGAAGAGCAGCGATAAAAAGCTGTTGACCAAACCGAGTAAAAAGTGCTGCCATTGCTTAAGCTACTTTTTGCACCGCGCACTCCAATACTTTCACTTCCTTTTCCTCTTAATGGCATAACGAGCGAAGTAGTCTGTGTGTGTGTGTCTTTTGTTTGGGAGAAATTGACCGTTTTAGCATAGCTAATGAAAATTCATTAGCCAATTTGTTGAAAAAAGTTTCACATTTCATTTAATTAAAGCTGATAAATATTGCTTAAGCCATTAGGCTGCCTGGCGATTTCTGTGTCGTTTTTTACGTCAGTCAAAGACGCAAGGACGAAATCGCTGGAGGATACAGCTTTTGCACAGCTTCCTTTAATGCTGTAAATGACACGAAGTCACGTGTTAGAATTTGCGACTTTGGCGCTTGTTAACGGTTGCCTCTGTTAAGTAATGCCTAAAACGTATTCGGTGTATGCGGCAAAGTGACATTTAAGTCTGGCCAACAACACATTTCAAAACGACGACTCTTCCTTCTCTCTCTCTCTCTCTCTGGCTTCTTCTTTGCCGTCTTGCTCTCCTTGCTTTCACTGGTCACATAGTAACCAATACAAAAGTCACTAAATCTCAAAAAGGAAAACCAATTACAGCCATTACCACATGTGGCAATTACAAGAAAAGCCCCTGGCCCCTGACCTCTGGCTCTTTCCCCGCCCACCAATTGCCAACTGGCAACCTCTCTGTGCACGCGTCGAAACAGCAAAGTCTCATTAGTTGGCCGCAAAACGAATGATGAAGGACGACGGACGCAGGACGAAGGACGCGCCACTTACAAAGCCGCAGAAGCCAAGCCCAGACTCAAACAGAAACAGGACAGGACAGGAAAGTAGAACTCCCACTCATAACATATATGGATATGGATATGGATGGCTGGCAATGGTAATGACGCTTAGTATTATGGCCAAGATGATGGCCAACAGTTTCTGTCATGTTCCTCCTGTTGCCGCTTTAATGGACGTCAGGTAAGCTCCAGCTGGAGCTAATGGAGCTAACTTCTCTTTCCGTCCCTTTCCATCCCATTTCCTCTGTTGTGCTTAATCAATTTGAGGCATTGCTATATTTTTAAGTGCACTTCACGTATTTTCGTTTAATGCTGCGATATGCAAAGCAAATATGAAATATCATGTACATATATGATATTTTTATAGAGCTGTCCGTTTTATGCGTGGCCAAATCATTTTGCTTCAATTTGCCGTGCGTTGTCGTATAAAAAAATAATTTAAAATAAAAAAATATGCATATTTTACAATAACAGCTGGCACAGTTTTTTATACCCAGCACAGGCAAAACCTATCGAATAGGGTATTCCAGAGTTAGTACATTTTTATATACAATATTATATCTAACTCAAGATATTTGTCCATTGTTTCAATATCAAGCTTAAAAAATAAAGTATAGTTAGCAAATAATAAAAAAGTATGTAATTTAATTTTTTGTAAGAGATCCAGCTTGGAGTAATTTCAAGAATTCTTTATGATCTGATTTGTCGAACTTAAATCTTCTTGTTAAATTGTTTGTGTAGGACAAGGGGTAACTTTTGATCGAATATATTCGAATTTATGCTGCTGCTTTTTGCCAAAATTCATTTAGCGAATTGTTTGCTTGCAGCCGTAAATTGAGGCTAGTAAAAAATTTAGTTGCACAAGGCCATTGAACGCGCGTCATGTGTGCGTGTTTACAGGACCAACATGAAAAATCAACATACGCGACATACAAGTTTCATGATATTTCATAGTTTATGCACAGCTCAGATGATCTATGTTATTCGTATACACATGGTATATGAATATATTTATATGTACAGTGTACATACACATGTGTGTGGGTTGTTCTCGTATTTCAGCACATGCAAAAAGCTATTAACAATAGCGTGGCATGGTTGTTGTATGTACTCCGCCTCGACATTGTCTCATTAGCATATTGCGTGGCGGATGCCTATTTGGGAATATCGATAAAGTTCGTTAAAAAGATTGAAATGTGCGATTTGAGGCGATTTGAGGCGATTTACTCGATGTGGAGTCGAGGGAAGTGCCAGTGCTAGGGGCAGATCCTTGCGAACAAGGGTTGTTCTTCCGCCTGCGAAGGGAATGAGGAGTGAGAAGGGCGGAGAGCGGAGAGAGGGACGCTGTTTTGACACTTGTCACCATTAAGCTAAGCAGCGCCAACAAGCGAATGTTGTGTATGTATATGTGTATATGTATCTGTGTTTCTGTGTGTGTGACAATTTTGTGCTGGGAAATTGTGTCCCCTTCCAAGGGGCTTTAAACTCTGCCAAGCGGTTTGACATCGCTCGTTGTTGCTGGCTGTGATGCTTTTTAAGTCAGTTTAAGATTTTTGCAGCCAACTGACAGCCACTGACAACGAACACGGGATCTGTGTATTGGGGGCACATGTAACAACCCCCTTCCCCCTTCCCTCACCCTACTCCACATGCCAGAACTCTGTTTCTCGCGTTTTCCCTCTCGCGCTTCTCTTAGCCATTTTGGTAGCTCGACGCGGATTACGTTTTTATCCTTGCGTCTCCCTGAAACACTTTCACAGCCAATTTTATTATACGCGCGAGTTTCGTTCCCTTTTGTGATGTTGTTGTTCCCACTTTATGTTGCTGCTGTTGCTCTAGCTGTGTTGTTGTTGTTGTGCGTTGTGCATTTTTATGCCGCATATAAATAAATCTGTTAGTTGTGCATGTTTACGACTTTTTAAGCCTGGCTCTAAGCGGGCCAAAGGAAAAAGGAGGCAAGGGGAGTTTTGTCAACGTGTGCATAAGCGTCAATTTTATGCATACTTCGCTGTGTAAATAGCGTAAAATGTTGTTGCAAAGCGTTCCAAAATGTATAAAAAAAGTGGAGCAACTGCTTTCGATTTATGCTAATCTGGCAATTCGAAGTTGACGAAAGAGAAGACAATTGATGAAATCCAGATAGTGTTGCTGTAATTGACTGTCCGGGCAGCGTCAATTGGTCAGCAATTCAAAGTTAAGCACCGGTCAACTACATAACATCCGACGGATGGAGGGAACAACCTGAAAGTGAAACTAAATCTGAATTCAAGGTGATGGTGAGGAGTGAGGGGTGAGAGGTGGCAACTGACTGGATCGGTATTTTATGCCCTGCACTTGAGTGCGTAATTTTATGATTCGCTTTTCGCTTTTATTAGCAGCGCCGACAATAAACTGTTTATGTTTATTATTTGCTGATGACCTACGTGCAAAAGGGCGCTTCCAAAAAACTCAACAGCCCGACAAGAGCCTAAATAGTGCCCGAGCACAAAATGAATCACTTACGGTCATTTGGCAGCTACACAACAACAACAGCAACAAACTGAACAACTTTTGCACAACATTCGGAAGCATTTGGCATCGGTTTGAGTAGTAAAACAGGAAAGAGCGCCCGTGGGTAGACTACGTAAATTACAAATTAGCAATCACACTAAAACTGCAGGCGACTGCAGAGAGGGGGAGTGAAGGAGCGTGGAGAGCGGAAGGCAATAAATTGGCTCAACTGTAGGCGGGCGAAAACCGAAAACTTTTCATATTCCAAGCGTCAACTCATTAAACTGCTGTCTGAAACTATACAGACCCAACTGGAATCAAATGAAGCACGCAAAACAAATCAAAGTCGCAGCTCAGACTCACACACACACATAGATACAGCATCCCAGTCACACACACACACACACACGCACTCACACTCGCACAAGGTGTAATCGCTGTCGGAAACGGATGCGTGTGCGTTGAGCAATTTGAAAACGGAAATCAAAAATTGACCTTAAGCTCCAACGCTGAATGAACAGCGCTGAAAGGGAAGGGGAAGGCGTGATGGGGGGAAGGTAGAAAAAGAGGGGACAGGGCAAGCAGTTCGTCGAGTCCGGGCCATTAAATCGACACCTAGTACGGATAGCCAGAGCGAAATGAAGTATAAAAGTAGCAGAATAATAAAAATTTATTGAGAAATAAAAAACAATTTAATTTATTAGTATTTAGTGTAAAAGGAAATAATCGATGTTATAAATTTTTGATGCCATGCCAAGCAGCTACTCTCCTTTATATACATGCCACGTGGTGTGTGTGTGTGTGTGGTGTGTGTGTGTGGGAGTACAGTTAAAAGGCACATCGAAAACAAATGAATTGGAATTCTCGAAGGCTGGCAGCTCACCACCGAAATAAAGCGGATATGTTGCCGGAAACGTGTATGTGAATCAATGTGTGTGTGTACGTTGTGTATTAGTGTGTGGAGGCGGCAAGTACGTGTCTATTTGTGTGAGTTAGTGTTTTAGAAATTCGGCTCGGATGTTAAGTTCAAATGCTTATCAAGTGTGTAGATCTTACTTATGAGTTTAACGGCCAGACCAGGCCACAAAACCAAAAAAGCCCAGAGAGAAAAGGCAGGAAGACCAAAGGCAAGCCAAGTGTAGCGAACTTAAGAAAGAGGAAAGGGCAAATTTGTTGGCTGTCGGAGGCCCGGATAATTTAATTTATTGTTTTCTCTGTTAAATGATGCTCAAGAGTATAATTCGCCAGAGAAGAGAACGCAACGCGACTAATGTGCGCACAAATTGCCCAATGTCGATGCCGATGTCGATGTCGAGAGCCGGATATCGACCAGTCTATGACCTCTGATGCGTGCAAAGATGCTTGACTGACTGACTCACTGACTGACTGATTCTGTTTGATGACAGGAAAGTAAAGTACTCAAGCTGATGGGCTTTAAAACCGCACACAACGTGGTCCTCACTAAATATGCAAATGTTGTTTTGCCAAACTCGTCGTGAGCGCGCACTGAGCGAAAACAATGCACATTTTAATTTTAGCCTAGTTTGTTGCCACAAAACAAGGCGCAGCCAACAGCAGCGACAGCAACGCAACTCAAACAGGCAACAGCAGCGGCGGCAGGACTGCAGGATATGTGCCAATAAAAAGTTTGGCAAACAAAGTTGGCGTCACAAAACTGTAACTGCAACTGCAACGGCAACAACAACAGCAAAAGCAACAGCAACATCGACAACATCGACAACAAACTGCGGCGTGAGAACCCAAAAATTAGTGGCCTCGTATCTTACCGTGCCACATTTCCTGCCACACAATCCGCACGTTGTTGAAGCCAACCTGATTTCCAGCTCGAGCACGAGCCAGCCTTAAATAACCGACTTAATTAAACTTAATTTGTGTGTTTTACTTTGAAACTCTGTTTAAATTGCAGGTCGACTGCTGAATTGTCAGAAATTTTCGACTGTCACAGACAGTCGACCAGTAAAAGAGTGAGGAAAGTAGGTGAAGAAGAGGGAGAAGGGGAAGGAGAAGGAGCAGGAGCAGGGACACATAAACGCTACATAAATAATGCAATTTATGTGAACCGCATAAAGAAATGTGCTGTGCCAGACACTAAGGCACTTGTAATATGCATGTCTATATGTATGCACCTTTTTTCTCAGCCAGCTGCTTCTCCTTGAAGGACTCACACACACACACACACACATAGATAGAGAAGCTTAGAGAATTGTGGTACTTCAGCTGGGCTGCCTCAAAGTCAGGAAAAAAGCAAAGTCGACGGCACTTTGCCCTTGCATAAATCTAACAAAAAATCTCGGCACATTGCCCCACAAAGTAGGCAACAAAAAATTTAAAGACTAAAATGCAATAGTGCAAGATTTTGCCAAAGATTTAAGCAGGCTGACTCAGAATGCTTCAATTGGATCACAGCCCAAGGACTACAAGGACTCGATATCTCCACTGAGAAGCCAATCCGAGCCCAGCTAACTGACAATGTGTTTAATGCCTTTCACTTCCATATTAAAGTGCATACTATGACAGGCTACAGTCCAGCAAACTCGACTGTGGGAGACCCTGGAATTTAAAAAAAAAATAAAATATAATACGAATAAATCATTTAAAAACTAGCTTAATCAAATTTGAACTCAGAATATACGAGAATATGTTGACCAAGATTGTTGCCCCTAGAACTTACAGACTCTGATATCAAGGTGTCTATATCGAGTCGGTTTTTGATGCTGATCATGAATAAATATACTATATGGAGCATAACTGGCATATTTCTGCCTGTTACGCCCATTTATTTTTTTAACATAATGCACACTTTGTTCTATGTTAAGTACAGGGTCTAAAAATATTTGTCTATAATTTCATTGCGCTCTTTTTTGCCTTTTCCGCCTGTGATGATAAAGAACAGAGTCAGAGTCATAGCTGGATCTGGAGCCGGAGATGGAGCTGGTTGGGCTTGGCCAGTCGTTGGATTTTATGCAGACATGCCCACGCATTTTAATTAAGAAATTAAATTAAATACAAACTGATGCGTAACAGATTCCTCGTTACTAATTAAAATTCAATTTCTTGCCATTAAAATGAGCTGCGGCGACGACAAGAGGCAGGCAGGACAAGAACAATAACAACAACAACAATAATAACAACAACAACGGCAGCTGCTACAGCGTCAATTACAAGCGAAAACCCTTCGCAGCGGATACACAGAAAACAACACAGAACACAGTAATAGCAACAGCAATTGAGGAAAGGCCACGCCCATTTACCACACAGAGACGGCAAATTAAGCACGCAAAATTAATACGCAATAAAAAAGCAATAATAAAAGCCAAGTCGAGTCGACTCGTCTCGAGAATGAAACAACTGAAAACAATTTGTAGTCCTTTGGCTCAGCTCAGCTCTTAACTTTTATGTGCATACTGTTGTTGTTGTTGTTGCTATTTTAAATTAAAACAAAAAATAAATAGAAGAGAAGAAAACACGAAAAGAAAAAAGAATCAAATAATTTGTTAATGGCCAGCAAATTGATAATGTGCCAAGTTCCGACTGAAAATTTCCTAATTAAAATTTTGATATTGAAGCAGTCGTTTGATTGATTCACTTCAAGTTAAAACAAAATGCTGCCAGAGTTGCTCATGTTTCTGTAGTTGCTGCTGTTGTTGTTGTTCCTGTTAGTAGAAAGTTGCGGTTAAGTGGATTCTGGGCGTGGCCGGGCAGCTAAAGGAAAGGAAAGGAAAGGAAAATAAAGCTAAAGGCGAAAGCCGCTTTCCAGCTTGAAAGGCAAACAAAAGCTGCAAAATACTTGACGCAACTATGCCGAGCACCCTGTATTCCTCAATCCTCTATCCTCTAACTCGCTGTAACCTGTATTCAGTACTCAGTTTTCAGCCCCTTGGCCAGTTGTACGCTGAAACATTGTTCGCCATTTAGCAGACTAAACGGCATAACAAAGCAAAACATCGCTAGGTGAGGGGAAGATGTAGTGGCTTAGGTTTATGGGTAAGGCTAAGAAAAAAAGGGGAGTGGCAGCCACAGAGACGTGCAAAAGGGGTAGCAAATTACTTAAGAAAACTGTTGTTGCCTTATTGGATTAGGCAGAAGGCAAGTAGGCAAGTAGGCGACCGAAAAGCGTTTCAGATCTTTCAACGCACAATTACCAGCGGCTCCTTTATAATTTCTATGGCATCCGACTATCCGGGCTGCAGGCCAGCCATCAAATTCGACTATCTAGCGTCCTTAAAGTCAGCACACATTTTCCAGTTCTTCAGTTGATCCCAGTCAAGTTTTTGCCGAGCTTGAGCCGAAATATTTGGCCGGCCGTGCTCAGTCCGTTTTTCCCCATTGGTGGCTTTTATTGTTTGGGCCACGTCAAGTTGCGAGCTGTGTGTTTGTTTTTTAGCTGCCTGAAACATCTCGAACCATTGGTCGTTTTTCTGTGCGGCGCTTAGACCAAACGTCGCATTCACCCCTGAGGCCTGTTTGGCGTATTGTTACACAATTTTGTTGAAATTTATTTACAGAGTTTATGCCACACAGAATCAACATTGAAGTTGGCACAATGGCAACAAGCAGCATTCGCCACAAAAAAGAATGAAAGAAACAACAAAATCAACAGCAACAACAAACGGCAGCCAAAATACTGCGCCAAGTTGTGCTTCTAAATTTCTATCCCTAGTGCACGAAAGTTGTCTCGTTCCCCCTGCCGCATGCTACATGCCACATGCCCCATGCCACGTGCTCTGTATGCTAAACAGCAGCCAGCAAGTATACTATATATATGGGACACAGCACGGACTCGAGGTCAGAGCTGGGTCAGAGTTTGGGTGTAGCATAAAGCACAAACAAGATAATAAGTTCATAAGTATTATTTGCAACATAATCTCGCGATTTGATTTGAAAATTTGCAGCTAACTTGAAATCGTGTCAAAGTTTTGCGACTTCTAAGCACAGAACAAAGTTGTCCCGAGGATTGGCGAGGGATATTGACGGACATTCAAAGTTAATTGGTTAGATTTGCGGCTGAGCTAAGCTCTACTCGAATTCAAATAAGCATTGATCTTCAGTTTGAAGAACTTGAGTTGAGTCAATAGTGACTTAACGCTGATTCCATCTTCATAATTCATAAACATACAAACTTTATAAGAGCCTGGCCATAAGGAAGTTGACCCAAAGGGCCGCAGTGCCGCTCAATTTGCCGCTGTTGTAGTGTAAACTTGGCTCCTTTGGCTAATTAATCACGCCAAGTTAAGTAAACAGCAGCTGCCTGTTTAGTGCAACTGCTGCTAATAGCATTTCGTACTTTCGCTTGCCAGCTTGCCAGCTTGCGAACTTGGCCAACTTGTTCCGCCGACTGGGCCAGCAAACTTTGACTGCCAGCTCCTAAGTGCGATTTATGAGTGCGAGTGTTAGTTCGAGTGCAATGGGCAACTCAGTGGCAACTGAGCGAAATTTGTTTACAACTTAGGCGTTAATTGACACAACCACAGCCACAGCCAGAATAGCAACAACAGGACAACAGGAGGACAGAGCCAAACAAAACCCAAACCAAACCAAACCGAACCAAACAAAACAAATGCAAGGCCAAGAGCCAAACTTGCTTACACAATTGGCTTCCTCAAAATGCAGGCAACCATTTTACATTACAAACCGAGACCCCAGAAAAGTTTTCAAATCAAATTCAACACCTTCACCGAGGTGGCTTTTACACTTTTTAAATACTTTTAATAAGCTCGACAGCTGCATTAGCTTCAGTTTCAACTTCAGTCTCAGTTTCAGTTGCAACAGCGCACTTAATGAGACGTTGCAAGGATGAAATGTTGCATCATCTGTCCACAGTTAAGGATACTTTTAGTAATATTGTACAAAAGAGAAAAAGAAGTAATTCCTTGAAGTGTAGTAAATCAATGTCGCAATAATCCGCACATAAGGCACTTTATCAATCAATGCAGAAAGGATTTAGTCGAAGTTTCTTTTATGTCAACGCCTCGCCAAGGGAACGGGTCGGGTCTCTCTCTCTCTCTCTCTCTGCTGCGAGTATGACAAGGCACAATCAAACGCACCCAGACAAAGACACACACACACACACACACACATTCGTGTCGCGTAAAGTAATAAGCGGTAAAACAAAGTAAGACTAAATAATACAGTAAATCACAAGCTAATGCCTCACACACACACACTCACACACACTCGCACACTCATGCACGCTTGGCAGGCATTGAAGCAATCAAATTAAATCCCAATCGCACACTTAGATAGACATAGACGGGTAACTTGGGTAACGACAAACGGCGATAAAGCGTTATGGTTCATTAGGCCCATCGAGTGCGAGGCGGATGCCGCTTCGACAACAACGACAACAACGGTAACAACACCAACAACTACAACAACAACGTCGACAACAACGATAACAATGACAATAGCATTGAGTTTACAATCGATGTATATATACATACATATACACTGAGAAAAATCAAAGAGGTTCGGACTTAAATTAAGAATGTCCTGTGTTAAAAGTTCAATGATCTAAGGATTATTCTTGACTCAAATTCGAAATTAAAATCAAGCACGAAAAAAAAAATCGAAGAAGAAAAAAAACCAAGAATAAAATTTTAGAAATTTTAAACAAAGAAAAATATATAATTTATAAATGAGGAAAAAAAATTGTGAAAAGTATCTTTGGTTTTCCTGTGATTGGCTAAATTCTTTTGAATAGTTTTATACATTATTTAAATAGCTCTGTGCCTGAACGGTCGGTTGTTTATGTTAAAAAAATTGAAAAATATATAAGCAACAAGCAACCGTCTAATATCGCTACTCAAAGCATACGACGAACACAAAATGATAAAATGATTGATTTTTCATATCATGTGGCACACAGCATATATGTATGTATGTATGAAATCGAAGTCCTGATTTTGAAATAATTGCTTCGACAAAAGTCTTTTCGCTAAAAGGAAAAATCCGAAATCAAAAATATTTTATTAAAAATCGCGCTATTTAAAGATCTTTATTAACGATTTCACGAACTTTTTCTGTGAGCCGAACCAGAGTTTCAAACTTAACGAGTTTTTCTGATCGGGTCTAAGATTGTTTATTTTTAAGAACGAAATAGTCTCAATTTAGTATATATATATTTCTTAACTTATGAATTTTGAATGTTTAACGGTCGTTTATACCTTCAAGGATGATTCGCTCTCAAAGTAAGTAAATTAAAGACCGAACTGTTCCTAACGAGTTCTAGAACGAAACGGGATTTATTAAAGAAAAATTTTTTTTTTGTATAACAAATCGTTTTGCATTTTTCTGAGTGTACGTATATCATGTGCCGCGAATCCTGTCACATTCACCTACACAATCCAAGCGAGCGACACCATGAGAGGGGTCTACAGGGTAGCAGCTGGGAAACAGCGGCTTAGGGGTAGTTGCACATTTCCAGCACTTAATGTCAATATCATTAAGTGTGCACCCATATGGTAAGACGGTAAGCTGACCCACCACCACTAACACGACCATCGTCACCGTCATAATCACCACCACTTGAACCCGCTGCAATTGTCACCCAATTGCAGTGAGTTCCGCATCTGAACTGTCAGATGTGACACTCGGCAAATATTTACAGCGACAAATTGCTAAGCTAAACACGGGTTCCCAAATTCGGACCTCGACACAGGCGACACATAAATAAATAAAACATGCCGCGATTCGTATTTGACAAATCTGCAGCAATTGGCCATTGTCACATGGCCAGATGCTGTTGCCAATTTAGTATGCCAGGACATGCCTCATTAAAGACCTGGGAGTGCCAGGAGGTCAGGGCACGAAAATGGACACCTGCGTGCCGAATTAATGCAATGAAAATTTACCGAAACTTTTATGAATGAGTTAAAGAAGAGTTGGCGAATTGGCGGCCAGCCCGAGTCGGGTTGGCTCGGAAAAACTAATAATGAGCTTTCAATGTTAATAAGCCGGGGGGAAAACTTCTACGTAGCAAGGAGGCGAAAGGCGAGAAGCGACAGCTGCAGTTCTCAGTTTTCGCCTCCAGTCAGCACAAAGAGAGAAAGAGAGAGAGTCAGAGAGAGAGAGAGAGCGAGGAACGTTGACAAAATCCCTTTTATACGTAATTTCATTTTCGCCGCCTGTCCCACTCAAGAAGTAATTTCAAAACTTTGTTAGGCATTTTTAAAGTCATTTATGGCGAACGCTGACAAAAAAAAATAAAAAATGAAACAAGAAAAGCAAAAAGAACTCAACACGAAAAAGCAAGATAAGAAAAAAATGTAGATGCCTTCGTTGATGAGCTACTGATGAGGCGACCGCTCGACAGTCGGACGGAGGAGTCGATGACATCGCAGCTAAAGTTGTACTCGTAGGTGGAGTTGGAGTTGGAGTACATCAGCAACAGCCTCAACCAAACTTTGCACTCGTCCTTTGTTTCTTGTCGACAGAGAATAAAGAATAAACGAATCATAATGTACTTCAAGACAAGCGAACGTGCTCGACTAGCAGATACTCGGTTTAGGAATATTCTTACATACTTTTTAGTTTCTCAGTTTGTGACAAAACATTCTATCAAACAGTTTAAAGCTCTGTCAATTAAACATACCTTTTTATAGTTTACAATAGCATTCCATAAGTATACGATATAAATATCATAGAAATACATTAATGCTCACAAAGTGTTATCAAATCGCACAACTTAGTTCAGTTTAAGGCCATGTCAAATGAAACAATCCTTTTCTATAGTCCACAATAGCATTTCATAAGGATACCCTGTCCATAAATATCAAAGAAATACATTAATGATTTCGCGCCTTTTCATAGAGTTCCACTGAATTGTAATGATGAAAAAAAGATATCTCCTGAATATGAAATGAAGCAGCTGGACAAATGTCGCTGTCCCCCAGCCTGTCCTTTGTCTCCTCCGCCCCGCTGTCGAGGATAATAATAATAATAAAGTCGCCTCGCCTTAACGCTGGACTTGGTGCGGCAGCAGCTGAAAGACTTCTCCTCCATCTTCGCCTCCTTCGTTCTGCCCCGCCCCCATCGTTGACGCCCATTGTGCGACAGCTGGCGTTGAACTTAAATTAGCCTGTGCACACAATCCGCTTTTCACAGCGGCCAGCCAAAGTTCTTATCAGCGAATTTATCTTTCATATGGCAATGCAAAACTTCTGAGTGGAAAACGCCGAGTGGCGAGTGGCAAGTGGCAAGAGTGGCAACTGTTTGTGGATAGGAATTACTTTGCATTGGGCAATTTATTGCAACCACCAACAGGCAAGTGTTTTGATACTGTCGCCAAAATAAACATTTTATCATAAAGAGATTAAACGCCGATAAGCTGAGACTGAGACTCTTTCCAAACTCCACTTGTCTTTTGTATTTTGATTTACGATTTGCTGCTGTGTGCCCCAAAATAATGTCAAGCAATTCCGCATGCGTTGAAATTAATTTGAAACATTTGCCAAGTGCCTGCCAAGTGCTGGGAGTAGGGAGTTGGGAGCATAGAGAATAGAGAATAGGGAGTTACCTGATCATGGAATAGACTCCCTATCTGGCTATTGCAGCTGTCTCCAAGCTGCTTTCAACTGCAAACTCCCGGGCAGCCGCAAAATGGCCACATCCCATGGGCAACACTCGACGCTGGTGCAGCTAGCAAAAATGAAGGTAATCTATTTGCTTGCCCAGTGGGCCTGGGGCCATCCAAGCTGCACTCAATGTCAGTTAAATCCCGACGCTGCTTTACGACAACCTCTCAACCCATTCCATTCCCCTTACCTTCCACCTCCCGCACCTCGTCTTGCCCCCGACAAATGTCTAAAGATAAAGCTGCAAAAATATTTTAACATCCTTTGGCAACATGCCGGCGTATCCTCACCCTCACTCCCACTCTTCCCCTTGGCCTTCTTTCCTGCCTTAACCAGTGCTCAGTCTGGCCACACCCACATGCAGAACCACAGATGCAGTGCGTCTGTTGTTGCTGTCTGTCTGTCTGTCCGTCTGTCCGTCTGGTTAGTAAGTGGGTCCAGCAGCCGCAACTCAACCTGCACTAAACAAAGTCTTTGTGTGAGAAATTTTCATATTTTATGTACGAGTTGAGAGCTGTCGGAAAAAGCTGAGAGAAAAGCGTACCAACCAGCAAAAAAATTTCCCACAAAATAGTTGCAATTGTTGTTATTATTATCATTGTTGTTGCTGTTTTCTTTTTCTTTTTATGTTTTGTTTTTTTCTGCTGCTGTCCATGTCAATTTGGCCAACTGGGCGAAGTGCTTCTCCTACTCGTGCTCTGAGGGGGCTGCTGACAAATCCAATGATAATTTGCCGCAAATTAAAATTACTATGCCGTTGGCCGGCATTTAGAGTTGAAAGTCGTCGCAGTTACTTAGTTAGGGCCGCATTGTAGCCAAATCTGCGAGTCTGGCTCGTAATGAAATGGCTTTTTGAAGCAGGCTCACAGTCCAGAAAACAAAATTGAAGTGCTCGACGCACAAAAATTCTAATGAATTGCAGCTGCTGCTGCAGTCAGTCATCCAACAAGTTCATCAGTCCATCAGTCTGTCAGTCTGTCAGTTGGAGAGTCATCTGTCGGGCAGAGTATGGCAATGGGAGTTACTTTATTTTATTGCCAACTTGTTGACCCAGCCTTTATACCAACTATCTAAATATGATTCAATTATCCCATTCAACTTGACCGAGGCAACACAATTTAACCATTTAAACCACTAAATTATGCAATCAGCAGCGCATTGAATGCATATTACTTATTTTCCCATATAAAACCGAACAAACATGTATAGAGAAATAAATATGGATATATACAGTATATTTTGACAAGAAGAAAGGAAGTCAGAATAGCCCTTAGATAGACCTAACTTCCACTCGCCCGTTGATTTAAATTTATCTGCCTGCACATATAGCAAATTTATTGGATTGTTATAATTAATATTGGATTTAGAGAATCGGAGATTGAATATTCCGAAACATATCTGGAAACAAAAGTGATTACAGCTTGCAGCATTGATCTAATCTGTGAACTTGATGCACATGGGAAGGATGGACTTGTCGGATGGCCTCAAAAGGGGCACGAAAGGGGCATAAAAACTGCTGGAATGGTACATCAAAGCTGTGGTCAAGACTGAGAGCCAAAGGACTACTTAGCAAGATTCTGATGGCTCTGATGGGTCAGCTGCCGTTGCCAGGCAGCCGCAAAAGCAGTTTTGACCCAGTTGCTGTTGTCGTTGTTGTTGTTGTTGTTGTGAATGTTGCTTGGGCAAATATCGCATGAGTTTTAGCCATGCGTTGCCACATGCAGTGGATGGCCAATAAGCAGAGCCATGGGCCACAGCATTGTCTGCTGCTGAGTGCAGCAATAAACTGGAATCGCTTACACCACATCCTCATACAGTCCTGGATTTCCAGTCAGACAGTGATAGAGAGAGAGAGAGAGAAAGAGACAGAGAAGACTTTCTCAGTGCGACTAATGTCAAGTCTTCACATTCATGGCAATAAAATTTTACTCCTTACAGCGTGTCAAATTGCATACCCTCCTCCCTCTCTGTGCAACTCACTGTCAGACTGTCTGTCTCTCTCTCTCTCTCTCTCTCTCTGTGTTTGTTTGTTGTTGGACTGATGTCTTTAGTAGATTTGTGTGGCTTCGTTTTATGTGCAAGCTTTAATTGTCAATAAAATAATCATTTGCAAACATTTTGCCACTGCAACCGCAGCACGTGCCGAAAATACAAGCGTAAAGTATGTAAAGCGGCAAATTTTTATCAATAAATGATTGTGCACAAGTAGAGGGAGGGAATAGAAGGGAAGTTCGAGGGAATAAAAGCCACAGGCATTTCGTAGGAGTTGAGTTGAAGGATATGGCGCAGCTCGAGGGCTGCTCTTCAAGTTATTGACGAGATAAAGTTGAAGATTTTTGTGTGCATTTTGTGAAGTGGCAGAACGAGCCCATAATGATTCAAGTCATCGCAGTTAGTGGAGCAGCAGTGGAGCATCAGAGAGGAAAGCAGACGTGGCCAAAGATGATGACGTTGAGATGTTGACGCTGAGTGTTTCGTTGGAGCCCGGGCAGCCACAGGATGCCAAGGACTTAAGGCTTTGCTACTCTTCTAGTTGCTGTAGATTCTGATGTATGTGTGTTTGTGCGTCTATGTGTATGTGTTGGCAGGTCTAGTTTATTTGCTAAAATGCCGCTCGTTTGCTCATGACACCAGCAGCAGGAGAGAAACATAGAATGAAAATGGGAAAAAGCAATAAAAAGCCATGCGATGCGGAAAAAGAAAACATTGTGGCCAAACAACAATGCCAACAGCGCCACGCACACTTCACTGACTGCCACACACACACACAAACACATACATATACACACATAAACACACACACCTACACTGTCACACACCCCGGAAAAAAACTCAGCTCATCGATTTTCACTTGAGCGAGAAACGCTGCCAAGCAATTCTCTGGAGTCGCACAAACAAATGCGCGTAAATTTTGCTTAGCACAAGTGCAAATACTTGACACAGCCGCACCTACAATAAGTGGATGACATGCACCACACAATGCCAGACTAAGAGATGCCCTGTAAGCACTGCTAATCGTCAGATACAATCTTATATATTGCCAGCGAGTCATACCACTAATAAAGATCGACTACAGATTACTCCAGAAAAATTAAAAAATTTAAACTATTAAAATAATTATAAATTTTTCGAATTTTCATTTATAACGCTGCACTATGGTAAAGAAAGCCCGATATTTTGGCATAAATATAAAGGTAGAGACTTGAAATTTGGCATGAACTTTAGTTAAACTGCTTTAAAATTTTCTTTTTTTGGAGTGAAAAAAAATGTTTAAACAATCTAAATATATAGCTAGAGGCTTAAAATTTGACTCGAAGCTTAGTTATAATATTCAAAAATATATTCGCTCCCCATCTGAATCTGAGAAATATCCGATTTTTCAGCCAAAATTCACACCACCAACATGTCATTTTTCACGAAAGGGAAAAGGATTATTAACATCTGATTCTTTACGCAAAACTCTCGTGATGTTTTGAGATGTACTAATGTAGAGCTTAACGGAACAGGAACACATTTGTTAGATTTTAGCTAAAAATACAAAAAGGGATTTTTGTTTGCTTTTGTAGTTAGTGGTATACTGTATATTAGTGAACTTCCTCAAAAGGTACTTAACATTTGCCAATGTCTTTCGATATACCCTTTAAGAATAAGATAAAGGAAACTCTGTTCTGTGAGGAGCCTTTAAATTTACATTTGTTGGCATTTTAGTCACATGTCAATATCCTTTGTGAGGTTTTTTGTGGGCGTAACTTTAACGGTTGATTTGTTTTATCGTAGTCCTTGCTCAGCCACGCCCTCGCAAAGTTTTGAGTTTATAATTTTTTGCCTCTGCTTCTACGGCTTGTTACCTGATTTATTTGCATCTGCTCGGCAAAACAGTTAATAAATTTCAGTTACATTGAACTGTTATCTCAGACAGGTATGGAAAGTTTTTGAAAATCGAAAGTTTTGCCAAAGTTTCGCAAGGAAATCGCAAACCTGTGTCAACTGGATTAACCGAGGTAGACAGCTCCGATAAGACCCAAATAATATTTTGGATATCCCAATAAGCCATAGGGACTAAGATAATAATATTTCTCGTGTGATTTCTGACACAAATATTTAACGAAAAGAAAAAGTTCACTTAGATTAGCTTTGCATTCATAAAACGATTTGCACTTCATCACAGACCGAGAGATAAGCCCCAAAGGGGAGGATGGAATGAGCGGGGAGGCAACCGCAAATGCAAATATTTGAAGCATCAGCAAAAAGCTGGCGGCGGGTAGAAAAAACCAAACCAAACCCAACCCAACTCAACTCAACTAACTACAAAACCGAAATAATTGTTACTGACACTGACACAACTTCTGCTGCAGTTGCTGTAGCTGCTGATGTTGCTGCTGTTGCTGCTGATGTTGCTGCTGTTGTTGCTGTTGCTGCTGGCTGATAGCGCAGACAAACGTCCCGCAGCAATTGAAACAACAGCGAACGAACGGCGGGTGGATAGCGTAGATTTGGTTAGAAATGCAGTACGAGTCAATGGCTGGGTGGTTGGGTGGTGCAGTGGTTGCTGTGCAAACTTGCCAACACAAAGTAAAGTTATTTGCGGTTCATTATTCACTTTTGGATTTTATTTCCTTGTGGTGCACTCAGACAGCGAAGGCATCACGATCGAAACAACTGATGGACAGCAGATTGAAGCCCGTCCACAGCACGTCGATGCTGCCACCGTTGGTTAACTTTCCCCCCTTTCCGTGCTCAGCGGCATGCAACATGACTTGCCAATGCTAAACGTGAATGGGAATGGCAATGGGAATGGAAATGGGTTTATGAGGAGAAGCGCAGGGGGACTGCATAGCGACATTTAAATAGAAAATTTTACTTGGCGTTGTCAGTCGAGGAAATTTTTGCTCTTTGCTTATTCATCTTGCAAGTTGAAAAATAAATTAATAATGCGTTTTTGCCACTGACAGCAGCTGCAACCGCATACTAAAGCGAGTTGGCAAAGAAAAAACTACGTAATAGAGAGACTGACTCGGGAAAACCAACCAAAAAGATAGAAGAAGTCAGATCGATACTTTGCTGGAATGTCGAAGTTAATATACTCTGATTGTTTTCTTGATTAAATTAGGCAATGATAACACTATCATATCAGATACTATCTTGTCAAACAGTATATGACGGAAACTAATTGAGTTAAATGTGAATTGGGATTGTCAGTACACAATGATTGATTCCTTCAAGTGTAGTAAATGAACTTCTTATTTGTTATAGTGGTCCGATGTAATAGTATTTCGGCTCCTTATAAAATTATAATGCTCGGACCAAGGGTATGAAAATAGAAACTGGGGACACGAGGACTCGAATATTCCATTCACAGTGGCCCTTGCTCTAAAATTTAATTGCATCTTTTTCAGCAATTGTAGCACGAAATGAAAATGCATGCTAATGCCAGGGGAGAGGGTCTTAAAAACTCGAACTCGAATCTGAACCCAAACTCCCCTATGCAAACCAGACATCATGCGAAATGCAGATGGCGAAAGGCAGAAGGCGAAAGGCAGAAGAAGTTTAAGCTTTCAGTTTAGTTCAGTCAAGATATGAATACTAATAGCCACTGGAATGTTTGAGTAGCCAAAGGACATTGCACTGTCTGTGGTAAACTGTGGGGAAGAGGCACGAGGTCCTTCTTCTGCTCCCAGGATATTTTCTCGCTTAGCCCAGTTCACTCCGGTTCGGTTTGGTTTCTTTCGTTTATTCGCTGGCAATGGAAATGGCAATGTCATTACTCTTATTTGATTCCGTGGACATTCGCATAAATGTCAGATTGAGTTTTGTGCGGCGGCAAAGTTGAGTCCTTGAAATGCAGCAGCAGCAGCGGCAACTGGCAATGCATTTAAATGCAAAACTCGGTGGCCATTCACATTCCCAGCCAAGGCAGGGCGATAGCGGGAATTCTTGTACTCTTGAAACAAAAATGAAACGAAGAAAAGCAATTAGCGAAATTAATTGCTTAAGTTTCGCTTTTGAAATATTTATCTACAAGAATGAGATTAATTCAATGGCCAACGGACAACGGCAAAGACAAGCCACGCCAAGGATATTGCTCTGCCATGCACAATTTGCGGACTTGTCAATTGAATGGCTTGGCTTAGCGGTTACTCCTCTCTCTCATTCTCTCTTTCTCTTATTCACTCTCTCTCTCTTTCTATCACTCTGAATTGCTGATTAGCTTGGAGCATGATACTCGATGTTCAGGCCCGCGATTGTATTTCAATTCAAACTGGCCAACAACTTACCGCTCTCCCAGTGCTGCTGCGATAGCAGCATCAATGCGATGACAATGGGCCAAGTTCGCGGCAGGACGGCGCTCTCAGGTGGCTGTGTCCTCTTTCGGATGTGTCTTCGGTTATCCGTGTACTGGCTAATTGTTGACATTGGCCTCTGTTCCGCCATTTCGCTGCTGTTCCACTTGATTGGTTAGTTAGCTTTGGTTTTTGGCTTAAATGTTGCTGTTATTATTGTTGTTATTGTTGTTGTTCCTTTTGTTTTCGCTTGTTGCTCTCAATTGGATTTGAAGGAGCTCTATATGTAAGCCAGCGTATTCAGGTGCATTGAATTAATTATTTCATTGTGCACACCTTGTTGCCTTGCCGCAGTTTGTTGCTAAAGTTGCTGCCGTCGTCAACTGCAGCACTTACGGAATTTTAATTATTCAAAATAGGTTTTTAGCACAGCGGCAGGAGCCCAACCTACCGACGATACAGGACTCAAACTCAAACTCCAACTTCGACTCTGACTCGGTACTCGAAACTCGGCACTCAGGCAGGACTCGGACAGGACCTCGGTCTCCGTTTTAATTGCTTGTTCTGCTGCAATGCATTTTCCTGGGGCGTTGCAAATTTATAGCTGCAAAATAGAAGTAAAAACGATATGCGTTAGTTTTCTGCAAAACCACAGTGTTTATTGTGTGTGTGTTTGTGTTTGTGTGTGTGTGTGTGTGTGTGTAGGTTTGTTGTGTAATGCTGCTAAGCCATCGTCCCCAAATACATAATTCCTATGCAAATAAGCGTAGACCAAACACTAAAATTTATGTGCACGCTGCGTTTTGCATATCTGCACACAGCCATTGGCAGGGGCAGGACGAGCGGGAAAGAAACCCATAAACCGAGGGGAGGACAACATTTTTTTTGGCAAAAAACGCCGCACCAAAATATAAAACTCAAGTAAAGCGTAAAAAATCTAAACGATGCGAGGCACAATTCTGGCAAAAACAGAGGACACGCTGCCAAATTAACAGAAATTTTGGAGCGTAGCACAAATTTTTTTTGTGTGTCACCAGAGCGCACTTCCTCTATCTTTCTCTCTCCCTCTATCTGTCTCTTTCACTCACTGCTGCACTAGTACTGTCTCTTTTTATGTGCACTCAACGGCAAGCCAACTGAAATAATCCTGAAAAATATTGTTGGCTTTGATTTGGCGCGGCCTTTGGTTTTGGTTTTATTACAACTTTTTTCCTCCGTTTTTTGTGTTCTGCATTTTTTTGTGGCAACCTCTATACTTAATATGACATGGCAGTTGGGCATGCATGACACACAAAATAGAGAAAACACAAAAAATAAATAAACTGCGCATCATTTGCGTCTTACCAACACCAACTCCTCCCCATCCTCCTCCTGCTCCGCTCTCCTCGTCCATATGCGGACCATAAACAATTCTATTAAAATTAATGTTGCATATTTTGAGGAGGAAAACTTAAATGTTTTACAAATTGATTCAAATTTGTTATACGCTTGCGAAATGATGCACGAAATGACCAGTAACAGCAACTGCTAAATACCCTATAATATTTCAGAGCTCAGCGTTTTCTTTCTTGAAGACAAAGTAAACCCTCAGGAAATGGGCGAAGCAACAAATTGAAGCGCAAGTAAACAAAAAAGATAAAAAGAAGGAAGGGAGAAAAAATAAATAAAGAATAGGGAGAAAAAGCGAAGCAAATATGATTGATTTTATGTGTTTGAGCTGATGGGCGAGTGGGATCGAGGAGCTGATGGTTAGATGAAGTCCGTGCCAATGACAAGCAGGGCAAGGCCTAAAGGATATAGCCGGAAATACGCCAGAATACACAGGGATATTACTTATGTACATACTCCGTATAAGTCGTCCTGGGTTTTTATGCTCAAGGAAATAAGCAAAGAGCGCTCGAAGTGGGAGCCAATTCTGGCCCGGCTGACAGGCAACCCAAAGGGAAAATCGAAAAGCAAACCACAACAACAGCAAAAACCACACACACACACACACACACGCACACATGTAGGAAATGCGTATGAGAAAATTTGTGTATTTGCCATAAAATAATTTATCAATTGGAAAAATTTTTAGACAGGCAAAAGGAGAAGGGAAAAGTACACGAAGCAAAGAAAAATGCCCAAGCACTTTATAAGCTTGTGTGTCCGTGAGTGTGTGTGTGTGTGTGTATTTGAGGGTAAAATTATGACAGGAGGAAATAAAAAAGCATAAATTTATTACTGGGCAAACGATGACTACTAAAACTTGGCCACAGGCCCGTCGGGAATGCGGAATGCGGCACGGCGGAGTCGGCAAAGGCGCTGCAAGAGAGCATCATAAATAATCGGAGGGGCGACAATATTGAACGTTGGGACAATGAACAGGGAGCAAGGACCAGACCAAGGCATCGAGTGCACTGACATTTTTGATAGCAATATAAATACATAAAGCAATTTATATAAATACAATACGATTCGATATGAAAACGGAGCGGGTTATGATGCCTCACGCAATGGCAGCAAAATAATTGTACCCAGTACATGCGGCAATTTGCTATAACAAGGATATCAAATTTGCTCAGTGCCAGCGGTGGCAGAGGCAGAAGCGGAGGCAGAGGCAAAAATAAAAAGGATAACGAGCACAATAAAAGAAATGAAATCGTAGCCCAAACTGTTACTAATTGGACAAAGCAGCCAAACAACAACAGCAGCAGCAACTGAAGGAAAGAAAAAAATTGTGCAAACCAAAAGAGCCAACAAGAGTGTGTATCTGTGTGTGTGTGTGTGTTTGGGTGTACGACCCTCGGGCTGAGAGCACATTGGCATTGCAAGCTATTCAAATTTCGGCAGAGTCGACACAAAAAAATTGGCTTAGTTAAGTCTAATTTCCCAGGCAGACAAAGTGCTTAAAAAATAATTACGCGCTGGCAATCAAGAAGGCGTCGTTATCGTTGTCACTATAGGAAACCGGAGACGGATACGGATCCAGGAAACGGATGTGCATGTACGCGATGTCAGCATCCGGCGTGACGTGGGCGTCGTTGCTCTCTTCGAATTGACCGCAGTGTGGGGACAAATTGAATTTGGTTGAAGCAGTACAAGCGCCTTGCCACAAATTCGCCAGCTTACAAGTAATTAGGCAACTCTGCAACTGCAGTCGGCTCCTCCCTCGTTCCTCATCCTTCCTGCAGCCAGAGAATATGCACACAAAGGACATACGCGTCGTTGGCCGCGTTGGCGCCATTTGCCGCTTGCCACTTGCCGCTTGCCACTTGCCGCTTGCCACTTGCCGTTTGCTCGGTTGTCAGTGCGACTGTTGGCTAATTGCAGAATGTGCAGCACCAGTTTATGTGGCAAGTAAGGAAGCATTGAAGGGAGCAGAGGGCAACGGAGACAACTGGTCCACGCGACACTAGCTCGTTTTCTTTTACGTGTTTGAGCTGCACTTCAGACCGAGTAATTACCAATTTGAGGCGCCAATTTGGCTGCTGCCCCAGCGTGGCCAGCAAAATTTAATTAGTTTGACAACCAAATGTCAGCAGACCTCCTCTTCTGTCTGTCTGTCTGTGTGTGTGTGTGTGTGTGCGTGTGTGGGAATGTATATGTGGGCGGGTAATAAAAAGAGCAGACAAAAACATCAATGAAAAGAGTTTTCGGCTGGCCGCAGGCAACAGGCAATTATGAGAAATCGCTGCCATCCCTTTGACCCTTTGTAATCTCTTTAACGATGTCAATGGCAACAAGGCCAACAGGCAAACGAAAACAATCTGCGAGTCGTTCTGTCAGTTAGTCAGTCAGTCAGTCAGTCAGTCAGTCGGGCATTTTAATATACTTTACAAGTGTTCGTCAATTAATTTAATTTAAACCCTTTGCACAGGGAAGGATTACTTTGACACTTTGACAATAGTGGACTTAAGCCGGAAGGAACCCAATAACAGGACTTGCCGCCTACTCGCTCCTCCCCCCGCACACTCAAAGCAGAACTTCACCCTGAACATTTATTTAATTATTAAATGTGCAAATCTTCAACTGCTACTCTCTCTCTCAGGCTAGCTACTAATTAAATTTTCGGCCATTGAATTGACCTCGGCCAGTCCGATAAATTTCTACAAATTGGTTGCTCTGAATTATACACATTTTTCAAGACTCACGACAAAGAGTTGGCCAGCAAGCTGGCTAAATAAATGTTAGACACATACATATATGTATATTTTGGTTATACATATATAGATAGCTTTGGTTGCATTGGCAGCCGTAGTCAATTTCAAGGACACTCGATGGGGCAGCTGCCTCATCCGAAGCCGAAGCCGAAGCTGATGCTGGTGCGGCAGCTGCAACTGCAGCCGGAAGTGCCCTTCACAGTTTATAGCTTCAAGTGGCAGTTGGCAAGTGCAAGTGGAAAATTCCTGAGCGTCAACTGCTTGCAGTTTGTTTTCTATGCAAGCACACACACATATAACATATACATACACATATATGTATATCCAAGCACACAGGCAGGAATTGGGTTTGAGTTGAATTGATTAAGTTGAAACTGACACTCAATTTACACACACACAGACTGGACTTCAATGTTGAAAGCTTAATTGGCATGCATATTAGTTAATCAAAATTTAATTTAATTTAGCCGATTGCCCTTAAATGTGCACTGTGCATTTTTGTCTCAATGCATTAAGAAATCTGAAATGAACCTTTGCCGTTTTTAATTTGATTAAACTCAAACAGCAGTTGCTAATTAAACTCAAGAACTAACGGTAGCTATTCAATGGACATGCCAAGCACTAATTAAGATTTTGTCAATTACTTATGGCTACTGCCACGCCCCTTAAACTGTATTGGGGGCAAACGCTGACGCAGCGCAAACTGCACGCCTCTGAATAACCCGAATAGGGGATTGGGATTGGAATTGGGATTGGGATTCACCATCTCCAGCAGTGTATCTGTGTGAGTGTCCGAGTATTTGTGTGCAATCATTAAAATTAATTTATTGGTTTCATTAACTTGGCTGGCGAGTCTTTAGCAGCAACGAGCACATTAGCCACCGCCGGTGCCTGTTGTCCTTGCCGTCCTTGCCCTGAAGTAAGCTGCAATTTTTTTGCGAGTCGATTCCAAATGACACCACGACGACATTTCCTACCATTTTCCCTGTGCGACAGCCTGACCAAAATCCGTTGAAAGCATAAGCCAAAAAAAAGAAAGGAAACACAACAATCCAACGGCCACAACCAAAACCATAGCCAAAAGCTAAAGCCAAAGCCAAAGCCATTGCGCTTGGCTGGCCAACAATGAAAATGTAATGTTCTTCCCACTCTCACACTCTCCGTCTCCCTCTGTCCGCTCTCAATCGCTTTCTCTGCCTCTCTCCCTCGCGACTACAACAAAGAGTAACGCTAAATGGGAATGGACTAGAAATAATCATCATTAGGCACGACCCAACCACCTTTTAGACCAACTCAGACCTCGACTTAAGCAACAAGTTCTCAGATCCTTGTACACCTTTCCACCAAGCCTCCAATTAAGTATATACTGCAGTGAATTTGTACCTCACTTTAAATTTCCAGCGACTGAAAAACTTTTTTGTTTTCGCCTGTCAGACAGTCGCAAAAGTTTCCGACTTCAAACAAGCTCTCAACTTTCACATTAACTTATTTAATAAACCCATTCGCACATCTAAAAAAGTGAAAAACAAAAAAATATGCTTATACGTATACATATGTAATATTTTATGCCAAAACACCATCATATTTAACGCTTTCTAAATACAATTACAACAAAGTACTACAAATCATGGCGAGCGTGCTCGACCAAGAGATACTCCGTAGAAAATCTTAACAAACACACTTGATTTCACTAATAATTACACTGTTATTCCAACATTTTTATACCTGCTACTTAAAAAATAAGTAAAAGGGGATATTGTATTCGTTGCAATGTATGTAACAGGGAGAAGGAAACATCTCCAACCCTATAAAGTATATATATTCTTGATCAGCATCAACAGCCGAGTCGATATAGTCATATCCGTCTGTTCGTCCGTCCGTCCGACTGTGTGAGGGCCTAGATCTCAGAGACTATAAGAGCTAGAGCAGCCAAATTTGGCACACAGACTTCTATTAACCCCACGCAGGTCAAGTTTGTTTTAAATTTTTGCCACGCCCCTTTCCGCCTCCGTAAATCACGAAAAACCACCACACGCCCAGTTTTCCAGATATTAGGATTTTTTTACTAATTAATATTAACTACTATTATTACTTATTATCCAACTAAATCGTAACAAGATCGGACAAATAGAAAGGTGGTAATGGCTGATTTAATTTTTTAAGCAATGTAAGGTAATAAAAGCATGCAATAAAAAATATTTTAAATTTATTTAAATAATTAACAGATATCCTAAAGTCGGTAGCTCGACTATAGTCTTTCCCGCTT
Organism: Drosophila suboccidentalis; assembly: GCA_037043435.1. NCBI lineage: Eukaryota > Metazoa > Arthropoda > Insecta > Diptera > Drosophilidae > Drosophila > Drosophila suboccidentalis. The sequence continues at coordinate 72,121 of JBAMBK010002469.1, read as the reverse complement.
GTTTTTACTGAAAATGTTAGAAATGTAAAAACTGTAAGCTGTCATGGCTTCAAAATATTTGCATTCCCACAAAGTAAATGCTGATGTTTTTTTCAGTTATTTATTTATTTACTTGTTCCTAGTCTCGACAAGGTTTGACTTAAATTAATGAAGTTTTCAACGAACACTATTTTATTATACAAACATGTCAAAAGAAAAATTGAAAATAATTCAACTTATTTTAAATCTATTCAAATAGTATTAGCTAGTAAGCAATAATATTTTTAATTTAAGAAGATTTCATATACAATTTTTTAGGCACCCAAATGGTTTTTGCTTGTCTACTATTAAACACAATTTAAAGATTTTGGATTAAAATTGAGTTCTACTTAAATACAGTACGCTTTGGAGTAAAACTAAGTTTGAAAATACTAAAATACTTAAATTTGTACTTGAAAAGTCATACTTAAAATAAGATTAACATACTTGACACTAGTAAATTTATTAAGAAATACATCACCTCCGCTGATTCACAAGAGGTTACATAAATTAATTGTATATTTTTAATAATTGACTATAGTATTCTAAACTGTTTAATTGGTTTGCAAAGAATTCATGAATTGCTGCTAGCAGAGTCACGTCTAAAGCGGTTCAGCTTTTTTGAAGTTGCGAATAGCAGATGCTGATTATCTGAAGGCAGTTCGAGGAGTTGTATGCATTGAATGCAGCATTTGTCATATATAACTGTCATGCTTGTCTATATTTAAGCCAAACAAGCCTCCCACTGCAACAGGCAACCTGCAACAACAACTTGCCACCCGCTTGATGCATTGCTTTGCACATTGTCGCATTGTCGACGTTCATGACGCCGACGCCAACGTCGATGCCGCCGTCGACGCCGACGCGGCCGAAGTGCATTTGGCAAATAAGAAAAATTGCATAAATTTCATTAAATTCGAAATGTCAAGCGACTGTCGTGCACCCTCGAACTGTCTTCCCTCTCTCTCAGTTTGTTCCTCTCGCTCTATTTTCATACTGTATGCATACTTTGTTTTGTCTGTGTGTGACTTTACATCAGCAATGACGTCGTCTAGCGCAGCGCGGCTGAAACAACAACAACAACAACACTGGCATTGCCTTTTCCGTTTCCGTTTCCCGTGTTCAGTTTGCAGCAATATTAAAAATTGTGCACCAAAATCCCCAAAGTAATTTATTAAGATGCTTCATGACTGTTTTACGCGCCGCTGACTTCACGCCATTAAAAGCCACGGCACAACCTGCACACACACACACAGCACACAACACATACACACAACACAACACACACACACATTACATGCAAAAACTGCATAAATTTTCACCGCAAGCGCAACAACAATGTGACACTTTTTACTTTTGCCTGGCTGCCTCATTGGAGTTGTGGCTTGTTTAGACGGCAGCTAAAGAAGCAGGAGCAGCAGCAGCAGCAGGACTACTAATGCAACTGCAGGCGTCTTGAGAGCAGCAACAGCAGCAACAGCAACAACAACTAATGCAACTGCCGCTGCTTGAAGCATCCATCGTTAGATTCTTGACATTTATATGGGATTTCTGGCTTGGCCTTAGCCATTTGGCTTTGATTGCAGCTTGGAGTTTTTGCGGCTAGCGCATTGTCATAAATTACTTGGCACTGCTCCTATACTCCTTTGCTCCTGTGCTCCTTTTCTTTGTGTATTTGTTGGTGTTTGAGTATTTTCGTATGTGTGTGTATCTGAAAATCGTAAATCAAGTTGGCACACATTTAGCTAGCTGTGACTTTGCCTTTTCCTCGCACTCGCACTCGCACACACCTCACTGCGTATGTGTGATATTTCATAGCACGTGTCATGAATTCTAATTACCTTTTTTTCCTTATGCAGGCGGCACTTGGCATTTGCCATTTTTGCATTTATGTGCACACAATTCATAAATTACAAAATTTTAAATTACATTTTCAAAGATTTTAAACACATTAAGTTGTGCTTAAATTTATCCATGCTACAAACCATAAATTAAGTAAATGATATTAAAATGTCAAAGAATGAAACCAAATCAAAAATTAGCTCACATTGTTAATAATTAATTTCGCAACAAATATGTGCGAGCATTCATAAATCTGCACAAACATGCCACGTCAGGTGTGGCACAGGCAATGCGGGCTTTTGAAATGCAATAGTCCTGAATGTACGCTTTGGTAAATTGACAAATTTGTATTTTATGTTAAAACACATATCCAGGATGCTTTTCATTTATGCATTTTCATGTAAATGTAATAATCAGCGTTATGCAGTTTAGCGTATCAATTACGACGCCATTCAGCCACAAGCTGTGAAAAAAACCCTTTTAAATAAATTATTATTCCACATGTTTGAACGCGCCGATCGAATGTTGGGAGACTTTCATTTGCACAATTTAAATGCAACATACAACAAATTTTAACTATTATTTTTTCCGTTTGCATTTGCTGCTCATCAAATGCTGCGCTTTCCAATTGAAAACTGACAAATCAAAAATTGATTTGAATGGCAATGCGGTAAGTAAAGTTGAGCATTTAATTATTTAAAATCGTACCAAAATACAACGGATCCAACGGACGATGACATAAAAAATGCATTAAATGCGTCAAGCCGCAAAAAGAAATATTCCGTATGTATGTGTGTGTGTGTGTTTGTGTGGTCGATGTAAAAATTGTAAAGTCCATCAAATGTCCATATTCATTTACAGTCAAATTTCAAATTACAGTTCATTTTTGCAAAATTATATAGACTAGTTTTATTCAACTAGTTAGAATTCTCCCGAAAAATATTTTATTTAAAGCTTATATTTGTGTCCTGTATAACAATATAGCTGAGTTTATTTTCAGCAGTGCACTATGGTGAAAAAGTCCGATATTTTGTCATTAATTCAAATTGTTTATTGTTCAGTTTATTGTTCCTAACAGGGACTGTAAATAATACTTATGAGTTTTAAAAGAATTGAAGCACAAAAAAGCCTCCTAGAAGAGTGGTAAAAATATACATATGTAATTTTTTACCGGCAAATTCGAAATCAGCATAAACTTTTATTTGCAATTTTATTGACAAAAATTAAAAATAATTACTATTTTTCAATTTTTATTATAAAAATTGACACATAACTCTTACTTTTCAATTTTTATAATACAAACTTAAAATAAAAATTGAATTGAAATATCTTTACCTATACCTATATATATATGATCTTCGCAATAATACCTATCAGTATATGTATGTGCAAATGCAATTTTATTGATTTTAAATCAGAACAAAAAATTGCATTTGTACATATGTACATATTATATACAAATAAATTATAAATTTTTGAATAATATAACTAAGCTTCGTGTCAAATTTAGCTATATATTGAGATTTTATATAAATATTTTACACTTTTTCGCATAGTCGTATGGGGAGGGGGAGGTAAAAGCGTGGTCCGAATAAAAAAAAAAATTCTAAATTCTAAATTAGTCTAACTAAAGTTCATGCCAAATTTCAAGTCTCTACCTTTATATTTAGAGTTTATGCCAAAATATCGGGCTTTTTTACCATAGTGCAATGACTATACGAAATTTGGAATAGATTTTTAGAGGAGCACACACATGTACTTCTGCGGGTGATTCATATACTGTGTGTCGAGGGGAGGTCTGGTCAAATATTTGCGTGTTGGCGTTACCATTGTTTGGTTTAGTTAATAAATTAGTAAAATGTGTTGGCCAACAGGCAACGGCAACGGCAACAGCAACAGGCGCGACAACAGCTATGATAATACAATTTTCTATGCATTCTGTTGGTTGCAAGCGACAGCTGCAACAACACACAGTGCAACTAACAACAAAGTCACCCAAAATTATGTTATAGGCCCATTAAAATTTGAAATGTGCTTGTTAAATACACCGCCTACTTGTATATGTGTTTCTCTCTCTCTCACTCCCTCTGTCTCTTTCTGGATGTGTGGTTGTATTTCAAATATTATATTTTCTATAGCATGCGAGGATACAGTAGGTGCCATATAGCATCATACTATATAGGGGCTCCCACGCACGCGAGAATATTTTCGCGCGATTGTTTTGGGCCTCTTTAGGGTTGTCGCTCGTTGACGCTGCAATAAATTTTCACGTATATTTATTGTTTTGCGGCACGTCACTGATAATTAAAAATAAATAAATTTTTAATGACCTTTTTGAAAGCAGAGAGGCAACGACTACTTTTACTATTTGTCGACCGTTCAGCTGGCTGTTGTGTGGGTTGGCTCTTCAATGTGCGGCTGTTTCGGCTTAAAGCAATTAGCGCCCAAATTAGTGGCGTCAAAATGTTGCGTGTTTTTTGGGCCCAAATTCAATATAGCGCTAACGGCAACACAAATAAGAGAAAAAACAACAAACAAGAAATTCAATAACCAAAACTGTGCGACTTGCATGCAAAACACGTCGACTGAATTGGCAAGTGGGAGACGCGCCTTTACGAATAAGCAAATCAGTTTATGATTCATAAACAATACTTCATCAAGCCGCCATCGCACACAAACGAGTAACGCACATGTTTGCCAAACGGCCAACAATAAGGATCAGGCCAAATGCAATACACAAAGAATTTTTCGCAAAACCCAAAATGATGAGTCTGAATGTAATGAAAGAGCTACCTCGACTAGGTAACACCCTACCTTGAAATTTTGAAGAGGGTGAATATTTATAGACGACAAGGGAAAACGAGAAAAAGTACTTTAACAAAGGTTGCCCGCCAAAAAAAAGTTTAAAATGGTTCAATTCGATGGCTGGACCCAAACCCTAGCTGATTTAAACAATCAAATTTTTTATTTTTGACCCGAATAATCTCAATTTTAAAGAAACTAGAAATGTTTTAAAGAATCTTGCTTAAGAATTTGACTTAGTTGTGATGTAATAATATCTTTTAATAGGTCTCAAGAAATGGAGTGATGATCTTTATGTATTTACATTTCACCAAACCTATGATCAAGATCACATAGGATAACCCACTTGAATAAATATGTGGTTGCCTCATTCAATCACTATGCCTTTATATGGCTTTAAGAATTAATCAAAAAATCAAAATTAAGTTGGTCTAACTGTTAGATCGATCAAGTCCATTTGTTTGGGTGCAGGGTATAAAAATGTCCATGCGTCACGTTGTTGCAATCATTAGGCAAACAGAGACAAGAGAGGCTGACAAATAGAAAAAGAATCTTGTGTGTCTGTCTATGCGTGTGTGTGTGTGTGTGTGTGGCGAATGAGCAAATATATTCCTCGCACTCACTGTACTCATATGTCACAGATTGAGCACGCGTGCAATTGCCACAGAAGAATGGAGGGTGAGACGAAGAAAGAGGATATATGTATAAGATATCTGTATATAAGGCAAGCTAAGAAATTGATGCGGCTAGCAAATAGTCAGCAATTGTCCTAGCCAATTGGTAGACGTTAGTACGTATGTGTGTGTGTTGGCCACTTTATGAGAAATGCGTGTTATGAAGTTTGCAAGTTGCCAAGTATGATTGAAGGTCGCTTAAATTGTGTAGTCAACTCTTTGTGGCAAAGATACATTTAAATATTTTGGCATGTAGCAGCATGTTTATAGAGCAACATCACCGTAAATCTAATAATATAAACCCGCATACAGTCACCATGTTATTTATACGAACGCATAAATATCAGCAGCAACAGCAACAACAAATGTCTGACCACAGTTAGCTTGGAAACCGCAGCAAATGGCATAAAAGTCAACATGTTGAACGGCGGCTGGAAAAATATGGCCTCTGATATTAAGCGCGTGTGTGTGCGTTAGTTTGGCGTGTGTGTATTTGTGTGACTTTTCATATCTTGGTAGGCTATAAAGTATAAATTACGGCAAATGCGTTCTGCCAAGCCAAAGACAGAGAGGGAGAAGGAGATGGAGATGGAGAAAGGAGATGTGAAAGAGGAGCACGCACAACTAACTAACAACTATTAAGCCTCTGTCTCTGGCTGTGGCAAGTAATCAACATGCGTGGCAGTAACGTCTGGATATACTGGCTCGTAATACTCGCACTCGCACTCTCTGTGCATTTTACACACATGCGTCTCGTTTCCATTTTTCCGGTGATTAAGTGTTGATAAGTCTATAAATTAACTCGCATACAACGGCAGACAGCGCTAAACATGGTCGACTAAGTCTCCACAGAGGCGGACATACATAGATGCCAGGAATACACACACTTTGTGAACTGAAAGCATATTAATCATGCAACAAAGCGAGCTCATATAGAGAATTGTACAGAACAATTGCCTACTTATTAAAGCACTGACAACACGTTGCCACTAATGAGCTGTCCAACTTGGTAGTGGCATCTGTCAGCCCAGTTAAGCGTAATTTGCTTGAAAATCGAATATCGATTAGCCATCTAACAAATCTCGCCAACAATTGCAAGTTATGGTAAATTGGTTTCAACATTTGCCCAACTCTCAATCAAAGTTATTTAAACAGAACAAACTGCGTAGGGCATAATTTAATTTAAATTCGACAAAATTAATTGCCTAAACTACCCATGCAATTGATTTACACAAATTTGCCAAAGACAACATCAACATCAGCATCCACAAGAAATCTGTTTTAATTGCGGTTAAGCCAAAAGCAAAGACATCCCAAACAAGACGCAAGTTCAAAGTGTTGCCTCTGGCGCCAATGTTGCTTGCTTTGATGTGCACCATTAGAGGCAGACACTGTGGCAGAGCTACGAAGTATAGTATCTGCAAGAAGCAAGCACCCAGCACCCCCAAAAACAATATTTAGCATAAAATTTGAGGCGGCAAAAGCAACAACAAGTCGTCACAAAATTCAAATTTAATGTATAACGCGGTATGCAAAAATTGAATGTAAATTAATTTAGATTCGTTGGTTTAAGAATAAAGCTTGTAGTTTTAGCCGCTTGCCTTGTCTTGTCTGGTCTGGCTGTTGTGGCTCCAACACAAGTTTTCACTTCTCCAATTCACTAGGGACAAAACTGTTGCCTACTTTTGGGCGCCAAATTTAATTCACACAAATGGCCCAAAGAACACAACACGCATATCACATTTGCCCAAGGTATACAACGCCCCAGACAACAATCGCAAAGTGTTACAGTTACAGACAGACAGAGAGATAGAGAGAGAGAGGAAGTGTGCGAGTGAGCCGGAAATAGTCGCTGACGTGTCACGCGTAGACACATTAAATCAAATTAAAAGCGCGCTAAATGCGAAGTGCGCAGAGTGACAAAACCCCAGGTAAATCCTATTTTAAATACAAATAGCAAAATGTCTGTACCCCGAACCCGACGTGGCAGGCGTTGACACTCCGAATGCCGCTGTTGGGGCATGCCTCGCGCTGTGGTTTGTCTGCCCCACGGTTCTGTGTTCTGTGCGTCTGGCACACATTTTTTCAGAGCTTAGCGGAGCCGCTCATGTAATCTTAGTTTAAGTTGATTGTAGAACACTCAAACAGACTAAATAAAAACGAGACTAGCACATATCGAGTGAACGACTGCGGGATGCCCTGTATCCTTTGCTTTGGAATATTGATATCGATATAAATCTCGATGCCTTAAGGATAATGTAATACGGAATTATATGACTTCCCTCAAAGCTTTTATAGCATGTCAGACTTGTATATTTTGGACGATGTTAGTGGGTAAATATAGTATACCCTTTGCGTGGTTAAGTATTTGTGTATGTGAGTGTCTGTGTGTATAAGCATTGTGGCTCGGCAACTCTTTGTGTAAGAATGACTTAGTATTCCGGTTCTGTGTCCCACTTGCTCGTTTCTTTTTTCCTTTTCTTTTTTTTCCGTACTTCTTTTTTTGTAAATTGCTTTTAGCGTAATTGCGAGAATTCCCACAGGTAGGCCAAATAACGGTTGCACGCTCCCAACTCGCGTTTTGAGGCCTAACCGCAGCAATATTTGCCAGTTAGCCCTTTCAATTAAGCTCCGCTGCATTTTGATTAGTTTTTAACATTTTGCCTATAGCGACGGGAGACCCATCATCTCTCTCTCTCTCGCTCTTCTTTCTCGCTATCTCTCTCCGTCTCTCTCTCTCCCTCTCATGGACACTTAGTTTACACAAGCGCACTTGAACTCAATCAATCAATTAATCAATAAAGAAAACTCAATCAACATCAATTGCCGGCATTCAGCAAACAACAAAAAAAGGCAATGAAAAAACTAAAAGAAAGCCAGGACAAACAGCCTCAATTCATTAACTCAAACGTTTTGGACGAGCGTTGAAAATTGCAAATCTGCAAAACGAGCTCAGGTACACTGAAAACAAAAAGTCATTACCAAATTACTACAGAGACTCCACTCCTCAGCTAAAAGTGGAATATAATTTTGTATGAGAAACTATAGATCGAGCTTTAGTGACATGATGGCAGTGGCAAAAATATACTTAGCACAAAGATTATTTGATAGAATTAAAAATAAAAATATATAGGAAAATATAGAATAGAATTCCGCAAAAAGCAATTTCGCACGGAAATTTCCGAGCTGCCACAGAACTTCAAGAGATTTAATTTTTTTTTAACATTTTCATAAACCTTTTCGAACTAGGCTGCTAAGAGTTGACACCTTATCAGATTAAGTTACCCAAGGGTCTGATTAGCAACTTTTTCAAGTTTATCATTGCAGAGCAATAAGCTCAAACTATTTTCTTATTTAATTAACATATTTTAATTTATTTATGTAATAATTGATTTTGTTAAGCTAAAAAATATTTAAAAGTAACTGGCGCGAGAAAATAAAAGTTACTCGACAACTCTAGCAATTCTATGGCAACTCTTCGTGAAAAATGTTTTCGCAAATTGCACAATAAGTGAAAGGTTTTTTTCAGTAAAAGTTGATTAAATGTGGTTCCATATTTTTTTTTTTAAATATGTATCTTAGTTCGAGTTCCGACAAAAAATTTGGCATCGCTGGCCCTGACTTCGAAAATGTAAATCGGACTAGGTGGCAGCATCGGATGCCGGCGGATTCAGCGCTAGTTCGTTCCGCAAGAAATTATTTTGCGAATTGACCTGTGACAGCGAAATGAAATTGAAGTGAAGTTTAAGTGAAAGCGATTTCTGTGCCACCCCTGATATATTTGAAACCTGCATTTTATAAACTAATGAGACTTGAAGCAAACAAATTAACAGCTTACAAAATGTTGAAGTAAAAATTAAAAATTTTAGAGCATTTTAATTTTTTTTCAGTGTAGAACAACATGAATGAATTACTGCACATGTGAGTGTACAATCCGTAGCACAGTCAAAAAAGCTGCCAACGGCTTTCTATACCGGCATAGAAATTGTTTGGCTTTTTTGTATGTACTTTGCCATGGCCAACAAGTAGGATGAGGTAAATAAAGTCGAATGTGTGTTTTATTTTTAGGTGCGCGTGCTAAAATCACTTTTTAAAGCTGTTTTTGGGCCGACGACAGTTGACAAGATATCACGCATTGAAGCGTGCGCACTTTTGCGTTTTCCATTCAGTCAGCGGAGTGGAGCAGAGCAGAGCAGAGCAACCAGTCAACAGAGCAACCAGCTAACAGACCAACCAGCCAACCAAGCTCCGAACCAACCAGGCAGACTGACAATCAGCCAGAGCATTTATTTTATTTCAGCTCGTCCTGACAGTATATAAAACAATTTTAACATGCTGTTTGTTGTTATAGTTGTTGCCGTTGCCAGTTGCTTGTTTTTTTTGTATGTGGAGCGAGTCCTTTTTATGCCAAATGTAAGCGATCTGCGCATCCTGGCACAGTCAAATAGAAAGGCAAAGCGATTCGACGGCAACGGGCAACGGGAATCGAGGGGTGAACGGTGGGCACTTGGACAAGCAGATTTAAACCGTTACGGTTTACCTGACACCAAGCACAAATACACACACATACCAACACACACACATATATTTGTATATACTTACATACATATATATTCGAACATACATACATGTGTTTAAATAAAACGTTTTTGCGTCAAGCAGGACATTGCCGCACTTTGCAAAATCACAGACAGCAGCTGGGCAAAGGCCTGTGGAGGGAATGAGAAAGGGAATACAGAGAGCTGTGTGAGGGGAAAAGGCGACGGACTCCAGACTCCACGCAGCTCACATTGATTTCAACAGACTCTGTAGAAAAATGCACACAAAAGCTGTTCCCGGCAAAAAGCTTAAAATTATACAAGCGGGAAAAACGAAACGAAACGAAAACAAGCAAACGACTTTGACTAATGAAACCGAAACGTCAATACACTTATTATAAAATCAAAATATTAATTTATTCATTTAAAACTCATAAAAATATTACAAATTTATAAAAATTTAAATGAATAAAATCAAAAACATAATATGCAAAACTAAGGAACCCGCGACTTGATCATATATATTGTAATTTTTGGAGGTTACCAACTGTATGATCAGCTCAATATCCTTAAGGTTAGCGTAAACAAAATCTCAGCTAGTGTGTCGTTTGGCCGTTTCAAAGGCCGAAATACTCGTAAGTTACATAAAATGCTTTCTCATTCATAGGAAATGCCCGAGCTGTGCATTTTATTTACATTTAAGGGACGACATCTAAGCGAAAAAACGAAAGCATTAAGAAATTGCACAGCAATTGAAAATTGTGCTATCAAATAAGCGAGAGGCGAGGGGAAGAACAGACAGGCACAGAGGGACAGTGGGGCGTGGCATGTTATACATTTAATTAAAACCGAGTGCAGCTTTGATGTCGACCGTTTTCAGGCTCCGAAATGAATGCACATCAGGCATATCATCTGGCGGACACAGATACCGCAACTCGCAACTCGCAGCTCTCGGTTCGACATTGATTTATGCGGCGGACATAATGAAAAGGCCAACATTGAGGCAACGACCAGCTGGTGTCGTTTTGGGAGGCGTTAAGCCGGGTTGGACACGCCCCCTCCCCCAGGTAGCTGTAGATTTTGCAAGTTAAGTTCGATTAAGCTAAGCGGAAATAAATTACACAATATTACGGCTAAATGGCCGATAAAGTGTGCGACGCAGTTGTGCTGCAAGCATCAAGCCATTTATATCAAGAGCGAAAAGGATACAAAGCACACACACACACCCAAACACACACACACACACACACATATCACGCTTCCTCGGGGAAAACGGGAAAAGTTTCGAGCAGTAATCAATCATCAATTACGATTAAATCCATCAGGAATTATGCGTTAAATTGATTGAAAGTCAGTTCGCACATTTTAGTCAGGCGTCGGAATCAGGAACGCCCTGAATCATGGTATAAAATCAATCCGCAGAATAAAATCAATAAAACTGTTGCACAAGCACCCGATACCAGTTTTAGTATTAGCTGCTGCCCATAGTCAGTCAGTCAGAGTCAGTCAGTGTGCAATGCGACGACCTGGGCTTAAATCACGCGACGCGGCTCAATTGATGGCTAAGAAGGAAGTCCGGATGCCTTGGGCTGCGACAGTTCGACTTGATATTTACGCCATAGCCAAGAAATACAAATATATATCTGATGTGCTCTGAAATTGCAAAAAGGAGAAGGCGAAGAAAATAGAATGAAACACAAATCGCATTTCTTTCTGCACTCCCCAATCGTCCTTTCTGCCCTCCCATCCGTTCGTTAGTCCACAGTCGCCCCTCGGGCGCGTCTTTGCAACGCGTCCAGCTTCAATTGACTGCAATAATTCTAAGAATAGTGTGAAGTGCATGTGCGAAAGCTGCTGCTGTCCATCTAACCCGACTCTCTCTCTCTCTCCCCACTTCCCTCAGTTAGCCAGACTGGCAAGTAATTTATTTATCAAGTTTCAAGCTGCAGCTTGAAAACTTAATACCAGGATAAAATTGAATGCAGGCCCTAAGATAACAGCATTTTTAGATACGCCGTAGAATATAAGTAAGAACGAATGCTACCCGAAACTCGAACTTTAATCAGGCCACGTTTCGTGCAGAGGTGTTCAAAGCACTACACAACTCTAAAAGCTTATCAGGTGATAGCCCAGTCGTGAATAGAGCTAAGCAACCTCAGGCCAGGTTTTAAGTGAACTGAATAATCAACAATTGTTTCCATTCAAGGAAAAAAACGAAGGGATTTCAGAACAATTCCCCTGAGGGGAGAATTGTGATTGCAAATACTATTGTATTTATTTCTTTGGCATAAATTAATTGACGACTATGTGAACAATTAAATAGGTGTACAATTTTATTTGTATGCCTAGCTTAAACAACTTTAATCTGCGAAGTACGCAAATCTTTGGAGGTGTTAAAGAAAGCACAAAAATGAAAATTCATTGGAATCCGGCTTCGGGCATTTGAATTGTGAAGCGATTTCTTATCATTTTTCTCATTACCTTCAAAGTTAAATTTATTAAATTGCATTTTCAAATTATTTTCCTAAAAAAAAATTATAATTTCAATTTTCCGTGTGTATACTGATTTTAATTCAGGACAATTTAAGCTAGCAGAGCTAAATTATCAGCTTTAATCAACAATTAAAAAAAAAGTGCAAATATGTAAATATTTAAATTGACAGAAAAATAGCAAACACAAACAAATAAAAAAAAGGAAAATAACGAGTGATATTTTAAATAGCAATATTATTGTTTATTTTATCGTCAAGTGCACATAGCAAGCGAGCGAATATTTTCTGCTTTGGTTTCATAGTTTAAAGCTGGGCATAACCGCAAAATGCAATTTCGCAGCGATTATGCGAGAGAGATGGAGAGAGAGAGAGAGAGAGAGCTGTGGCAATATCCTGACAAGGAGTACAGGCTCACGCTTGAAGCTGTCAAGGACACGCTTAAACAAAGAAATATAGCACGCCTCTGAGGCAGCCACGCCCCATATTTGCGGCCCGCTTTGTGCGTTGCAGCTTGCAACCAAATTACATTTATGCAGAAAAGCGAGCCCACGATGCAGAAACTCGACAACTTGCCGCTTGTCACTTTGTAACAGCAAATATTTGCAAAACACCACATAAATGTGTCAATCAAACACGATTTCAAAGAGTGCAGGTTGTTGTTGTTATTTCCGTTCAGTGTCAACCATTCATTCATTCATTCATTCAGTCATTTATTCATGTAGATCTGGCGGGCATATGCTCACTTCAAATATGAATGCCATACTATATATGAACAAGCAGTCTAATCGAAAACAACAAATTGAATATAAATAATTGACGAGCGTTAGTTCAATGCAATGCAACAACAACAACAGCAACAGCCACGTGTGGTCTTAACAAACGGGGTGACAGCAACACTGTGGCACACTCAACACACACACACACACACACAGGTTCAGATACTTTTGTATGTGTGCGTGTGTTGTGTAAATACATTGATGTACACACTTGTACATTGATTGATTTGCCCTTTTGCTGTTGCTGCAAATCCATTGAGTTTGCCGCAATTGCATTTTCAAGGTTGCTGTGGCCCTTTTTGTTGTTGTTGTTGTTGCTGTTGTTGTTGTGGTTGCTGCTGTTGCTGTTATTGTCGTTGTTGTTGCTCAGTGCAATATAAAAAGGCATAGCATACTTTTGAGGGCAGAGGCTCAATTAAAATTTTACGCCCATTTGCATTTGCAGCACATGCCTCAACGATGTGTGTGTGTGTGTCCGGGTGTACATATATGTGGGTGTATGTGTGTACTTAGAGCACTTAGCAAGCAGTTGTTGTTGCCAGGCGGCTGCTAGGCACAAGTTGAGCTGCCGTTTTTGTTGAACAACTTTAAGCGATTAAGTGCCAATGCTCAGGGCCATATGCAAGTGAGTGTGTGTGTGTGTGGATGTTGTAAGTGTATATACGTACATGTGACAGGAGTAAGTGCAAGTGTGTGTAAAGTAGATTTAATGAAACGGAACCCATTGCATAATTGAGTCAAATCTGCCATTGCGACCTTTGGCCTGTAGACTCAAAAGGCAGCTCAATTAAGTCTCCAGCTGAGGCTTAAAGGCTTAGATGGTTTTAAATGCTTCAACACTTGGACTTAAAGTTAACAATATAATGTGGGCAAGTGCAACATACTGGCAACAGTGTCTTTAACTTTTATATTATGTATATGTTCTTCTTGCTCTGTTTGTTATCTTAGTGCCTGTGTGAGTTTTGTGTTTGTGTTTGTGCTTGTGCTTGTGTTTGTGTGTGGCACCCGCATGTGCAATTTATTTTTTATTAGCACTTTTGCTGCCGCTTTCCACGCAAAAAACAAACAACATCAACATGCAAAATATGTTGCATATTTTACAGAGTGCCAACAACAATTGTTAAACCAACAGCAACAGCAACACCAGCGGCAATGGTAACGGCAACAACAGCAACAGCAACAACATCTCCATTGCAATGGCAATAACTAAAAGGCGCAAAATGAAATATGCAACAAAAGAGCGTAAAGCATGAAAATAAATTGAAAAGCAGCCAAAGCAAAAACAAAATAAATAAAAAATACATAACAAAAATAAAACAAAAAATATATATATACATTAGGGTGTCCCTTATTTGGTCAAAGTCAATATTTTTAAACGCATACGGGCTAGTTTTGTTCATTAGGTCCTAAAGGACTCAGAAATAAATTTTCACCTCAATCGGAGTATGATAACCCGTGCCGACTTGGATCGGAAAATTTAAAAATTATATAGGAAAAAAAAAAAAAATTTTAATTTTTTTAATTTTTTATTTTTTTATTTTGTTCATTTGTCCCTAAAGAACTCAAAACCAAGTTTTCACCTTAATCGGAGTACGATAACCCATTCAAATTTGCATCGAAACATGAAAAATCATCGAAAAATGTATAATCAGTGTTAAAACACTGTTTTTGCATGTTTCGATGCAAATTTGAATGGGTTATCGTACTCCGATTAAGGTGAAAACTTGGTTTTGAGTTCTTTAGGGACAAATGAACAAAATAAAAAAATAAAAAATTAAAAAAATAAAATTTTTTTTTTTTTCCTATATAATTTTTAAATTTTCCGATCCAAGTCGGCACGGGTTATCATACTCCGATTGAGGTGAAAATTTATTTCTGAGTCCTTTAGGACCTAATGAACAAAACTAGCCCGTATGCGTTTAAAAATATTGACTTTGACCAAATAAGGGACACCCTAATATACATATACTCGGTTAACAAATTGCAACAGATATTAGAAGCGAAGTCTAATGCAACTGCATCAACAACAACCCAACAGACAGTTAGACAGACAGACAATGGCCCTGTATTTTTGACAACGAATTAAACAAAGTCCAACTAGAAATACATATATAAATATTTATGTCTATATATATATATGAGTATATGCGTGTGTGTGTTGAAAGTTAGAGTATCCTATAAAAAAAAACTCTTTACGAGGTAATAGTCTAGTGACGAAAACATTTTCATGCCCCAAAATTTCTGATATCCAATTTTGTGACGAGTAAGTCACAAGTTCAAGTTTAAGTTTTACACATAAATTGAAATTTCGTCACTCAGCACATTGTGCTAAATTCTTCCTACCCAATAAATATTACTTTTTTGCGCCCTGCCGAGTGAGAAAAATTTTATTTTAAAAATTTGTATGTGTAAAACTTAATATTATTCGTCACAAAATTGGATATCAGAAATTTTGGGGCATGAAAATGTTTTCGTGCTTTTTTTTTCTTGGACGAAAAAATAAAACTTGCATATAATCATTATTTATGATTTTAATTTTTGCACTCAAAATAAAACTTACTTTTAAAAAGATTACCTAATAACTTTAAATAATTTCTTTAGCGTTTGATGGGTCCCCCGGGTTTCTTTCAAAGGGTAATGCAAAAATATTATGTGAAAATCCTACACAAAAGCCATGAACTAAAGGTAAGTTTTATTTTAAGCAAAACATTATTTTTATGTATTTGTTTTTTGGGCGTTGATTTTTTGAAGTGAAAAAAATTTTAGTAATCATTATTTTTGGTCTCTGGTTCAAAGAAAAAACAAAAATGAATTAAAATGTTGATGAATATCAAAACCATAAATTTATAAATATTATTAGGGGGCTCCGCCCCCTGCTCGCTTCGCTCGCAAATTTGAAATGAAAGGTCCTTAGTAGTCCTCTTTAACAAATTTATATTATACTAGGGGGCCCCGCCCCTGCTCGCTTCGCTCGCCAACCCCCGCTCGCTTCGCTCGCAAAATTGAAAAGAAGGTCTTTTGTTGTCCAGCTTAAACTTAAACTGCTCGCTTCGCTCGCCAGCCCGCAGCTCGCTTCGCTCGCAAAAATTTAATAGAACTTCTTTAGTTGTCCGGTTTAGCAAATTAATACAATATAAGGGGTCCGTCCCCTGCTCGCTTCGCTCGCAAAATTGAAAAGAAGGTCCTTAGTAGTCCGCTTTAACAAATTTATATAATATAGCATTTTTTGTTAAAAAAAACGGAAATATTAAACTTCCGCTGTCCGCGGTTTTAATGTTTTCTCCTTGCAATTGAACTTTGGCTAAAAGTCAGATTTAGTGATTTGGCGGGAAAAATCCAGATTAAGCGGGAAAAAGCTAAATTTGGCGAAAAAAAAGCTAAATTTGAGGAAAAGTTCAAAATTTAGCAAGAAGAGTTAATGTGTGACTCTTCTAAGAATATCTCTTGCAGCAACAGAGTTTTTGATTCTAAAGGTTAATTTGCATCCGATTGTTCCTATGGCAGCTATATGATAAAGTAACTCGACTTTGACCAAATTTGGCCAGAATGTTAGAGACAGCCCAAAACATAGAATCTGTGAGTTTGGTTGAGATATCTTAAGAAACAAAAAAGTTGTTTATACTAAAGGTTATTCTGCATCCGATTGTTCCTATGGCAGCTATATGATATAGTAACCCGACGTTGTCCAAATTTGGCCAGAATGTTAGAGACAGCCCAAAACATAGAATCTGTGAGTTTGGTTGAGATATCTTAAGAAACAAAAAAGTTGTTCATACTAAAGGTTATTCTGCATCCGATTGTTCCTATGGCAGCTATATGATATAGTGATCGAAATTGGACCAAAGTTGGTCAGAATGTAGGAGACAGTTCCAAACATACAATCATTGAGTTTGGTTGAGATATCTTTAGAAACAAAAAAGTTGTTCATACTAAAGGTTATCTTGCATCCGATTGTTCCCATGGCAGCTATATGATATAGTCATCCGACTTTGACCAAATTTGGCCAGAATGTTAGAGACAGCCCCAAACATACAATCTGTGAGTTTGGTTGAGATATCTTTAGAAACAAAAAAGTTGTTCATACTAAAGGTTATCTTGCATCCGATTGTTCCCATGGCAGCTATATGATATAGTCATCCGACTTTGACCAAATTTGGCCAGAATGTTAGAAACAGCCCCAAACATACAATCTGTGAGTTTGGTTGAGATATCTTAAGAAACAAAAAAGTTTTTCATACTAAAGGTTATTCTGCATCCGATTGTTCCTATGGCAGCTATATGATATAGTGATCGAAATTGGACCAAAGTTGGTCAGAATGTAGGAGACAGTTCCAAACATACAATCATTGAGTTTGGTTGAGATATCTTTAGAAACAAAAAAGTTTTTCATACTAAAGGTTATTTTCATCCGATTGTTCCTATGGCAGCTATATGATATAGTCATCCGACTTCGACCAAATTTAATCAGAATGTAAAAGACAGTCTCAAACATACAATCTGTGAGTTTGGTTAAGATATCTTAAGAAACAAAAAAGTTTTTCATACTACGCATTTCCGTGACCTTTGACCCCGATTTTGACCCACTTACAGGTCGAATTTCGCAAAACGCCGTCTTATTGCACGATGAAATTATCTCATCTATGTTGTGTGAAAATTTCATCTTTCTACGCTTAGCCGTTTGGCCTCCACGTTGATGCTCAGTCAGTCAGTCAGTCAGTCAGTGAGTCAGGACAAAGAGTTTTATATATATAGATTGGATGGGTGAAAACCACCTCTAAAAATGCAAGACATTATTACAGGGTATTTATAAAAGGCACTCGCAAGTTGCGTCGATTTTGTATAGTACCGAAAAGAAGATGTTGATGATGTGCAACAGCCAAAGAAACTGTTATTTTCTGTGTGTGTGCATGTGTGTATGTGAATGTATGTGCGTACGTATTTGTGTTGGGGCAAAGTATAGTGCAGCGTGTGGCAATGGGGAAGGGGGAAGAGGGCACTGCGGGGCTTTTCATATCTCCGGTTGCTTCTTAGCTAGGACAATTTTTAAAAATTCAATTTTGTTGAACATCGAAGCGGTTGACTATGTGTGCTTTGTGTGTATGTAAGTGTGTGTGTATCTGTGAGATGTCTAATATAAAAAATGCAACTACGAAAATTGCCTTTTTGCAACGCTTGTCCTGCTGGCTTTTCCTCTTTAGGACCTTCAAGAAAGCTCAGGCGACAGCATCAAACAAAATAAACCCAAGAAAATATATTTATAAAGTGTATATTGTATGTACATATATTGTGCTTATAGAAAAAAGGCCTAACTACACACAGTCTCTCTAGGCGAACTGAACTCCAGTGTGACTTCAAATTGAATACAGTCAGGAAAATTACAGAAAATATAATGGAAAATTCGAAATATTGAGACATAGTTTGAGCGCAATTTGTGACTTGAAATGTAACCAGATATAAATATATATATGAATATGAATGAGAATAGACAAGCAGGAAACCGCATTGAAAGCGTATTACACTTGAACAGACACAACCACACCCTCCCACATGCACACACAAAGAGAGAGAGAGACAGAGAGACAGAGAGAGAGAGAGATGGGTAGATAGAAACGACAAACAATGACTGCAAAGGATGCGCAGATGTGGCTCCGTGATGATTTCTAATCCGTAATATTAAATCTATACAATCAATTTGTGGACTGAGAAGGACCCCAGCACATACACACTAACACACGTTCATACATTCGCACAACACGTGACAGGGCATTATTATTGGCATTGCCGAGTACGAGCACACACAACAATGAAGGGCACACATATATGTACAGATGTATGTAGTACACAAATCCCATCGTTTCGTATATGAAATTCAATTCAATTTTCTGCATTGATAAGTCTGAAACATGGAAAACTGCAGCGACGAGTTCTCGCAAAATGAAAGTCACCTTTGGCCACCGTAATACATCATTGTGTGCGGCCGTCATATCAAATGAAATGCAGAGTCATGCAACACACAACACACAACATTCAACATCCAGTTGCGAGGCACAACAAACAGAACAAATAACGCAGTATTTTTGACAACAGCACC
This sequence comes from Drosophila suboccidentalis, assembly GCA_037043435.1. NCBI lineage: Eukaryota > Metazoa > Arthropoda > Insecta > Diptera > Drosophilidae > Drosophila > Drosophila suboccidentalis. The sequence goes on along the minus strand of JBAMBK010002469.1, from coordinate 52,888 downwards.
AGGTCCAGGTCCAGGTCCTGGCTGTAATCTGCCTGCAAATACATGCATATATGTGTGCGTGTGTTGAAGGCTCGTCTCTGCCTGCGTCCTGGCTGGCGGCTGATGTATGAGGCAGGTCAAGAGTCGTGCAATGGTTAGAAAAATGAGCACACAATACGCCAGCCATATGTCAGCGCATAAAATAAATAACAACATAAATTGCAGAAGACAAACAGTCTCTGTCCTCGCCCCGGGGCGTGACCATGCACACGCCCCCCAATTGGTCAGAGCTTGACCCTTGAACTCAAACTTGGCCTACGCTCGACTGTTTTTATGCATGTTGCATGCACTCTTAAAAGTCATGTCAAGGAGAAAAGAAAGAGTATTCAAGCAAATCGTTAGTTATTTTTGTAAATTTAAGTATTTACATTGGCGACGACTGTTGGTAGGGATTCGACGATAAAGAGAGCGTTAAAAAGGATTTACGCAAGGACGAAAAGCAAAGGAGCACGGATAATGTCAATATTAGGCGCCTGCATAATGTACAATAAATGGCAAAATAATACAAAGGCAAGGCAGTTCGAAGACAGCAAAAGGGAAGTCGCCAAAGGACAAATGACAAAGGATGAAGGCATGAGAAATCAATAGCTTCCAGCCAAAAATGGACGAGCACAATGGAAAGCACATCCTTGCAGGAATGCCACAAGCAGCGCACAAAGAAGGACACCCTATAAAGTGTGCGAGATATTTCGACATTAAGCCGGATGTCAAATAAAATATAAATTTGTCAGTTATGGCTTCTCCCCTCTTTCTTCGTCCTTTGGTCCCTTTGTACTTTGTGTTTGTATTTGTATTTTGTTTGTGTTTGTGTACTAAAAGTGCAAAACACAAAGCACATTTTTTACACAAATTAATCAGTTGTTAATGTCGCAGCATTTCACATTTTATGAAAATTAAAAAGCCAACGAAAAGTAAAAGCAAAGTGCGTTCGTTACATTTAAAAATGTATCAAAGTATGCGCGGATCATAAATTTAGGAAAAAGCGTAATAAATAAAATGAAATAATAACATTTTTATTGCCCCACATCATTGTGATGTGTTTGTTGCCCAGCAAGGCAAAACAAAAGGACGCAGGACTTTTGCTATAGCTTTCAATACCTTCGAATGGCAAAAGTTCTGTTTTGTTTCCTTTGCCTTGGCTTTAATGATGCCATCATAAATTATTAGATTGCTATTTGGTTTTTTATTGTTTCACCCGCGATTGAGCAGCGACTGGAATAAAAGGTTTGGGTCGAAGCCGGTTGCCAACGAGCCTAAACGCAATTATTATTACTTTTAAAGCATTTTTTATGTGCTCTTACTTATTTCCTGGCCACACGATTTCGCTATTAACAATCCGAGTCTCTCTCTCGCCGTTTAATACGATTTTTATGAATATTATGTAGGCTCGGGCCAACGAGCAGTACGCTATGTGCCACCAGGCAGTTGCCACTTGCCTCTTGCTGAGGCACCTGTAACTGAAGCTCGAGCCACAAACGTCACCTGTGCAATTGCGAGCTGTGCTGGCTCAGCATATTTTCTGGCCTGGCCAACGAGGGCGAGGGTCGAGGAAAGGCGCTGGGCAGAGGGCGGAAATTGTTAAAACTGTAATTGCTAAACGAATTTTAATGAGCTCATTAATTTGATAAAGGGATTTACACCGTGTTGCGGTCTTGACTCTCTCCTCTGGCCAAATGTTGTTGTTTCGCGGTCGACAACGCCAGCGGCTGGCCAGAACATCCACGCTTTTGGTATGTCTCCTCAGTTGCCAACGGCGAATCGGCGAATCGGAGAATCGGTTTGAGGCTAGAGGGATTTGGGGGTGCATTAATTAAAATTTGCTTCAAATAATTTTCAAGCTTTTTACCAGCTGTTGTTTAATCAAATTGATCAGCTTGCCAATGGCGTTGCCAAGTCCTGACACTGCCCCTGATCCTGTTCCTGCCACAGTCGGAAAAGCCACAGCATAGCGATAAAAAGCACTCTACACAAACAAAGTCTGGCAGGATATGTGTGTGTCAAGGAACAAAAAAATATGCGCAAAATTAAATAAACGAAGCGTAAGAGATACAACTCAGTGGCAACAGGATGCAACTGGTCTGGCCACAGCTATAGATACATTCGCACAGATAGGCCAGGGTATAAACAACAAACAAACAAACAACCAAACAAACACGTAGCCATTCACAGATACACTGTTGAAGAAACATTCATCTGTAAACTGAGAATGATAACACGAGTTTGTTTTTTGCAGTCCACTGACAAGCACGTTTACATTTCGAGTGGCCTCCACTCCCGAAATGGGCTCATCTTTTTTTCTCTCCTACGTCATGTGTTGGTCAGTCAGAAATGAGAAGAAGAACAACAACAACAACCACGGGCCAAGACAATCAAATGTCAGCTAGTATTTCGGCAACTCAGCTCGTTGTTTTCTGCCCCCGGGTGCAAGTGTAAACGTGTTGCTAAGTTCACGAAAAATCTAATTGGATTTCATTGGAGGTTAAAAACAGTTTCTCACATGTGCCACACATTTTCGGACCTCGGCGTCTGTCAAGTTACAAAAGTTGACTGTCAGTTATGCTGAACGCATCCAAGATGAAATTCGCTGAATGCTAATATAATATGGTAGCTAAAAGCATTTAGTATTCAGAAAATATAATGGAAATAGACTAATATCTAGGATGACAGCATGCCCACTTTTAGCAGCATATCAAAATTTAAATATGTTAATAAAAGTAAAGAGTTAGAGGCAGAAAAATTGTGCAGAGTATTTGAGATATGCTAAACAAACGAACTTTCATTGGAGGTAAAAAACAGTGCCACACACTTGCCACACATTTTTGGACCTCAGATGAAATTTATTAAATGTTAATGTAATAGCTAAAAGCATTCAGTATGTATATAGAAAAAAATATGATAAAAATAATGTCTAGGATGAGAGCATTTTAAATTTGTAAACAGTAGTTAGGAGTTAAGCGCAGGAAAATCCAAATTTTAAATATCCTAAAAACTCAAAATTTGTGTTGATACAAAGCTTTACCAAGAGAATTTTTAAATGAACGACGTTTTACTAAACGAACGAAGTCTTAATATTAATTCACAGCTTTACACTTATAGTGTCTTAAAAGATATAAAATTTATATTTAAGATAGAACAAACTATTTATTTGATAGCAGCTCAATGGCAAAATATTATGTTCATAAGAACATATAATCATAAAAAAGTCGGTCGAAAGTTAACCAATAGTATGAATAAACTCGGTTTTTTACTTAAAGATATTTTATGTACATTTTATAAAACCTTGCTTTCAGGAATATACTTTCTGATTGTTTTTATTTTAAAAAAGAGTATCAAATTTTTTGGCATGCCAAGGATTACCATTTTGTCTTCTTTTCCATCGCACAACACTAGAAAATAACCTCGATTTGCATAGATATTTAAAGTTGTCCTTGCGTTGCACTTAAGCAATGATGACGACATTTTCATACATTTAAAGAGACAAACAATTTCGCATAGTCAAATGCGTTGTGAGAAGCATGAAGCGAAAACAATTCCTCCTCCTCAGCGGAGTCGTAAAACCATTTAAATTCATACAGCAGAAGATACGAGTAGAAGATACTTTTATCTGGGAACCTACGCTGCCCTGGACGACAATAGTGTGCAAATTGTTGACGCTGTTTAAGCAAATGTTGCCCAAGAAAATAAGTAACGAAAATAAAATAAAGAAAACAAAATGAAAAACAACAACAAACTGAACTGGGAAGCGAACAAAAAGTAAAAACTCTTTGCAACAATTGTCACCGTGTCGCAATGTAAAACTTCCGCTCCCAACGCAGGTGTGTCAGCAACAGCACAAACAATAACAAAGAATAATAAGAGAAAAATATAAAATACAATAAAAACAATAACGATAATATTTATACTGGCAGTTGTTGTGTTCCTTTTGGCATTTGTGCTGCCAGTTTTTTAATGAATGAACTGAAAATTTGCAATTGCATAAATGACATCTGCACAGAAGAAAGAGAAATCATTCAGAAATATTTTAAATGAAATACTAGTATTTGACAGGGTTTTCCGGCTATCTAATGAGCTCAAATGAGCCCAAGAAAGCAGAAGGAGACGTCACCTTAAGACTGTTTCTGTTGGCAAATGATGAAAAAGGATTTTTGGGAAAATTACGCAGCCAAATGTTGCCAAGGAGTTGCCAAGTCAAACGATAAAATATTCAACAAGCGCCCAGCATTGGCAACAACAATGAAAACATTAGTAACATTTGTTTGAATTAAAATGGAAACGTTGACAATCTTTGTGACTTTGAAACCAACCCAATGGCAGCAGCTTGCCCCCTGCACTTGTGTAGGTGTATCTGTATCTGTATGTATAGCCGTATCTGTATCTGTGCATGGGTCTGACTGTGTGCGTTTAAATAGAATTAACATTCGTCTTGCCAGCAGCAACAACGAGCTTTATAACCCAACAGCTCGAGAGTCCTGTGAACCTTTTGCTTACAACAAAAACATGACAGCAGATTTACTTGGCAGCTCATTCATTTTACGCTGCCTGTCAGGACGCCCTTCCCCTTTTGCCCTTCTCCCGAGCACGCCCTGTCATTTCATTTGTATTCGAATCATTGTGTCCTGCTGAACATTCTTAATTAGGTTAAATCTACTGTGTCGCACAGTTCTCGTAAAGGGATACGTATCCGGATACGAATGCCCAGCTGTGTGGGTGTGGGTGTTAGTGTTGTGTATGTTAGTGTTGTGTGCGTGTGACTGTCGTGTTTCAGTTGTCCCATTCAGCATAATTTAGTAGCGACTCATATTTGCAATTTAAATCCCGGAAATGAAACAATTACAAAACTTTATCGGTTGCAATCAGGGTCGGCCCGAGAGCAGCGCCCGCATCCTTGTTGACTGCAGCGGGATTCGGCCAGGGGACAACACTTAATGGCAACATGTGTCACGGCAGAACAAAGGCCACATGTGTGGCATTGGGCTCAAATACGAGTATGTTATTGCCGCAACAAGTCAAAGAAGGGACACACAAAAAGTAGGCAACTGAATAGCTGCCACAAAATGCTTTATACAATTTTTGGCAATTTCGCAGGACGCTCTGAACCTGTTTTATAAATGAACTGAAATTTAATTAAGCGTCTCTCTGTCTTTCCCTTCACGCATATCTTATATTGGCCAGCAACAAACATTTGGCTGTCCAGGCACACGTCTCATCATCATTATCATCATCATCATCATCATCATCATCATCATCATCACGCACCATACTGTGCAACATCACGAACAACACTGAGGCAGGACTCCGACTCCCATTCCGACTGGGAGCCATTGTGTAAACTAAACTTTTTACGCAACGGCACATAGAGATACAATGGCTCGTGCCAGGCGAAACTTCAACTTCAAACTCTGTGAAATGTTAGACGGCAAGCCACAATACGCGGCACTTGTGGCATAAATAGACATGCCGTGACTCACGCGCAGTCAACGCCTCGCCGTCCACATCCCGTTCGGCCTGTCGTCGCGTCAGTCCCTTATTATTATTTTTTTACTTCTACTTATTTTGGCTAAATTGAATTTCATATTTCGTCGCGGACAAGCTTCGGCTTTTGAGACAAGACCAGCAACTGATAAGCTCAAGCATCCGGGCCGAAGTGTGTGTGTATCTATGAGTTTACCCGAGAGTTTGTCTTTTTTTTTATATATTTTCGAGTACATCCCAGCTCATATTTCAGAGCATGTCTGTGACCAGAATGCCCTCACCCACACACTCGTTGAATATTGTAAATTTGACTTGACATATTTGCACGGCTCTTGGCCATCTTATAGGCCACACGTGCGAGATTCGTATGCCAGAGTGCTAGCGAAATTTGCTCTTAAATCGAATTAAAAACTCATTTTGTCTCAATTTTCTATTATTGCTGTTGCTGGTGTTGTTGTTTTTGGTGTCATGTCCTGTGATCCAGTTAAACGAAGTCCAAATACAGTCTGAAGGTTGTAGACTGCCTGTCAATTCGTTTTTATTACTTTACTAGCAGAAAATCTGTTTTATTTGCTTGCTTTATTGTTGGCACGAGTAATTTAATGTGTATTGCATTTAAGCTAATATTTGAGTTGTTGTTCCTGTTGTTGTTGTTGTTGTTGCTCGACTGTTTCATAGCTGTTTTTGTATGGGTTTTACGAGCTTTTTATTGCCATTTTTAATGCCTGGGCCAAGCGGCTGGTCACTTGGCCAATCCCCAGGAGCCCAACTGTTGGCATTTGTTGCGCTACCAATTCCATGACAACTTTACTGCACTAATTTTCAGCTATTAAAGCACTAGCCGGCCAGCAGAAGTGGCAGCGTGGCGTATACGCAATGCGTTGCCTCTTGCAGCATTTTAATTATTTGTATAACATAATTTTTGGGGCGCCTCAATCTTATGTGTGTGCACACACATATATATTTAACCCATATTAACTCTTTTGAGTCACATTGTGAATTAGTTACACTCGATTGCCTTCTTTGTCTTCTCCTACTTGTACCTTAGACAGTTCATTGGTTTTCTTAATTTCAAGAGTTGATAATGCGCACATCAAAGCCCAAACTTGCAGAAATTTCAATCGAAAGTTGACAAAACAAAGCAATTTGGCGACTTTAATCAAATACTTGACTTCAAAGGCGACCAAAGTCCTGGTCAGCAAACACATCAAATTTTTGGGGAAATGGGGTTGAGGGTAACCGCCAAACTAATTTGACACTGACAGTGGCCACAACTGACTGACAGAGTTGAGAGACTCTGCATAATGCTTATTACCCGAGTAATTTACGGCGTTGGGCGGAGCGCTCAAAGAATTGCTGCTCTTTCATTTTGTTGCATGCAATTTGCAATTTGCAATCAGCAACAGCAACAGCAACGACGCACTTTGTGATGTTGCATTTGCACATTAGAGAGCAAGTGTTGGAAAACAGTGCAAATAAACAAAGTGAGCCTTTTGAGTGGCAGGCTGGCTGGCAGTAGTCAGACAAGGCACCATGGGGTATTTAGCTAAATTTTTGGAAATTCCAAAGCTCATGAACGATACTAGATTTCTTGGGCTAATATTTTGTTTCATAAATATATTTGAAAAATAAAAATTGGTGACAAGTTTTGAAATAAGCAGGGACCGTAACTTGAATAAGTTTTAAAATTGCAAATTGACAATTATTTTCATATTTATATTTTAAAGTTACGAAATAAAAATTATAATTAATTTTTATTTAAAAAGTCAAAAATAATTATTAATATTCAATTTTTAATAAAAAGTTGTGAAATAAGACTAATTTCTGATTTTTTCAATAAAAATAAAAAATAAGAGTTATTTTTGATTTGTATTTTAAAAGTTACAAAAAAGAGTTATTCCGTGACTTTTATTTTAAAAATCATAAAAAAAAGTTAATGTGGTACTATTTTTTGGGATTTTTATGATTTCAAGTAAATTTTTGGTAACTCTTACCTTAAATTTAAATATTTTTTTTTGTTGTAATATTTAGCAAAATAAGCAAATAAGCAATATAATGCACCACAAACATAAATAAATATTTTTTGTATTCTACTTATAAGGCAATTTACTTCTCAATTGAAATAACTCTTTTTGATTGCTGTTCACTTCGAATTAAATTTTAGTGTATTGTCATCAAGAGATTGTTAATTTAGGCAACTTTAAAAAAAACCCGACTTTTTTCCACAAAAAAATGGTTATCTGCCCTACAGTGCGGGGAGTAAAGACTGAGGCATGGACCATGCAACAGTCTGTGCTTGCAACACACACGCTAAATAGCTAACACGTTCAATCTCTCTAGCCTTGCCCCTCTCTGCCCCTCCTGCCTTGCTGTGTGCATCATGTTGCCTATTATGAATTGTACAATTGTTGTCAACGCCAACGCGAGTTGACTTTGCCGTTGTCCAACTGACTGCACTCACTGTGCTGACTGACTCTTTGACTGCCACTCAACGCAGTCACAGTGCGTTTATCTCTCTTGGGTTATTTCTTTCTCTGTTTGTTCGTTCGTTTGCTGCTCATCATCAGCATCAACATCGTCATCATTAGCATCACGATGATCATCATCATGTGCTTTGTTTGCACCGATGACGTACGCTGTCTGCTCTGCTCTGTTTGCCGGCATTATCCGCCATTTTTCACCCACGCGCTTGACTTGGAAGACCCCTCGTCATCATTGTTGTTGCTGTTGCAGCAGTTGTTGTTGCACTTCTTGTAAATGACTCTTCAACGTTTGTCGTATTTGTCTGGCAGCACTTTAAGTGCCAAATATTTTTACATTTGTTTACTGGCATTGCTGTTGCTGATGTTGCTGGTGTTACTATTGTTGCTGCTGTTGTTGCTGCTGCTGACATTTGCCATTTTGCATGCAGTGCACACATTTTGACAAATGACACATGTTTTTTTGCCTGGATTTTTGGCCAGTGCCAAGTGCCTGCTATCCAATTTATGACATGGCACTGGCACTAATTAGACCATGTGTCCAATTCAGAGGCAGCCCCTGAAGTTAATCAAGCGTAGAAGTATTTAATTAAGTCACCAGTACTTCTGCCTGCTACGTCATATCGACAATTTAATATTGATAGTAAAGTCATCAGCTTGAGCAAGTATGGCAGAAGATGAAACGAAATCAGTTTCTATGTGCAGATGCAATAGATGGAAAGTAAGTTTTCCTGTTTGCGTTCGTCATCAGCAACGGCAATTGACTGACAGCAGCAGCAGCATTGCCATCAACATCATCATGAATGCCATCAATATCATCAACGGAACGGCAGCTTTCTATTTGAATCAGATTTACATGTGCCAGTTGCAGTTTCTATTGTGTTGCTAGACTCATTCACATTCATTTGATTCGATTGCAGCTGCTCTCCATGTATTAGTGACTGTCAGACTCGTAGAGCAGACACCTAAAATGATAGACACTCTCGATGTCGGGTCTGTGAGATTATCTGTCTGATTGCCAGCTTGCAGAGCAGGAAATCCTTTCTGCTTATGAATATTCACTCGATGTGAATCATTTGATTTTTCACTCACCGCATGATTAAAGAGGCTGTCATTCATCAGCATCACCATCACCATCAGCATCGACTCTAATACCATCTGACAATTTAATTAAAATGCCAAGCAATTATGACGCACACTCGCTTAAGTCCTTTCCCTGAAGGACTCAATAATGATTGGCACAAAGCGTTTTATTGATTTCCAGCTAAGTAAATGATAAGCGTCAAATACTTTCGACAACATTTCAGCTCAGTTCAATTTTGCTGGGCTGTCGACAATAGTTTCGGCCAATTTCGACATTCAGACCATTAAACAACACGCAAAGGTCGCCATTTACTTAATATTGATTATTGCCCCCAGCTAGACGCTCGACAATAACACAAATACCAGGTGCGGCCCATCAGAAGAAGTTCAATAAAGGGTTCAAAAAGGGGAAATACGAAAATGAATCAGCTGGAAAATATTTGTGATGTCTCATGAATAAAATAATAGTAAATAAATAAATAAAATGTATACAATACCAAATACTTGTAACCTGTAATTTAATCAAATTTATTGAGTCTCAATTAAATGTGAGCTGAATAAAAAATTTAATTTAAAACATAAACAATTTATCTTCGGAACTTCTCATGTCTCATGAATAAAATAAATGAAATGTATAAAATACCAAATTTTATTGAGTCTCAATTAAATGTGAGCTGAATAAAAAATGGAATTTAAGGAAAACTAACAACTTGAAATAATACTAAATTAAAAATATATATAAAAAAAAGTATTAAAATATTAGATTATGTACATAAACAATTTATCTTCTGGACTTCAGTAGAGGCTCTCCTTCCGTCTTTTCGAGGGTTTTAAATAGTGCCTATTGTCACAGAAATATGTTAATAAAAGAAATAGTTAAGAAGTTGTTCAAAGTTCAATACATACGCCTCCTCCGAAGGCATAAATACGAGGCACATGGCGCCATTTATCAGATGGAAGATGCCAGCAATCAGTCCACATATAGCCGATATATGGAACATATAGGTAAACTCGTTGCCGCAATGATCCCACATGGCAAATAGCAGGATGAGCGTTGCGATAATACAAATAGTGCCGCTGATCAGGTTGAATGCAACAGCCTATAAGGATATTGTTATAATGTACGCAATGCTGTGAATGTACAGATATTAATACGCACAATTGGATCCAGGCCAACGGTGCACCAGAAGAAACGGAATATGGCTAAAACCAAGGTTTGGGCGGTAATTCCAGGTAGAAAATAGATATAGAACCACACCGATATACCATACTCGCCGCCCAGCACACAGTGGCTGTAGAGCAGCTTAATCAGAAAGACGAGAGCAACTATTTCCAATGCCTAAGGACAAGAATTACAGGGTATAGCTGTTGGTATTGCAATCTCTCTGACTCACCGCCGTAATACCTAGAAACAACCAATTTAGAATACGAAAAGGAAAAGTCATACTGAGTAATTTGTTGTCGTTGACATGATAAGCAAATCTATTTCGACCTATCAGTGCCCCTAAAAAAAAGTTTAGGATGAGGATGAATGCCCCAAGGGAATTGGGTAACTAAAAAGGTTCACTTGCTGACACTTTACTGCCCTGCCAGAGCTCCTCCCGCGACCTGAAAATTATTGACCTCGTTAGTCTGGCAAAGAGTCGTTGGCCAACACGCATTTGGCCCGTATCGCAGGTCCTGTTGCTAATTTCATTACTTGCGGAATGCGACGATGATTTCATGCAATTTAAAGCCACATTTTTCAGTTGCCAGACATTTAGCATACTCGTACTCGTAATTGTGTTCGCTCTACAATGTGGCCCCTGTACCTAGAGTCAGGTAATACTTTGCGGCCCTCCATGTCGCAGGGCAACAGTTGAACGTCAACCCACTCTTCCTCCACCTCCTCCTCCTCCTGCCTCCCCAGTCCCAGGCTTTTATAATAATTGCCTGTTGACACGGGACTCGGCAATGGGCGAATCGGGCGGAGTCCGTATTTTTGGAAGAGAAGGTGGACAGGGAGGCCAACGTTTTATGGCGCTGATAAATGAAATTTCAAAACGAAGGAAAAGCAAAACAATGAAACACAAAGAGGCCAAAACATAACGCTACCCCTTTCCCTCTCTCTCTCTTTTTAAAGGGTGTATTGCAGGCTTTGTCTTTGTCTCTCACTGATTTTTGTATGTACTTCTATATAGGTTTTTTGTTTAATAAATGAGTTGATTCATTACGTTGGACATGTTAAGTAGACAATTGAGTCAGTGATCGATAGTAATAGTGAAAGCCGTTTATTTGCTGCAAAAGCACTTAAACAGTTAAAGCCTTGGCATTACGAGTTGGCCACATGACAGACCGACAATTGTGAAATGCTTGGAAAATTTATGTGAATTTTCAAGGAGAAACTTTCGAAGCGCATGCAGGCGCACTACAAACTATAGAGAAGTATGTAAGCCCCCTCCCATGTGCATTTAAAAGGGAAAAAGAAGAAATTTGCAAAACATAAAAAGTTGCATTTGGCTTGTTAAAACAACAACGGAAATGTAGGCTATGATTTGCTTACTTTCCAGGACATTGCCAGGACATTTGCTTGAAAAAGTGCTGAAATATGTACAAGTATGTGCGTTGTACATTTCTGCGTGTATATGCGACCCACACACACACACACAGGTCACTGTGTGGTGTTGCGTGTGAGTTGAGAGCCAACATAAATCAAATACATGTAAAATTTTGTACTTTCCGCACACATATCCTGTGCAAGGGCATTGGGCAGAGAGCACCATAAGAAGGGACAGAGTATGTCCCTGATCCTTGTTGCTCTTTGTGTATGTGTGTGTGTGTGTGTGAGAGCGTACTGTGTTTTGTGCACATCCGTTAACTTTGTCATTTTTGCTCATTTCCTTCCGGCTTGGGTAAGAAAACTGCAACAAAGGCAATGAGAACAGCAACAACAGCAAAAAGAGCAGAAACAACGAGAAGAGTCAAACAAAATAATTCCCAGCACTGCACCACTGCACCGCTGAGCCACTGAGCCACTGACAAGCCGTAAGAAAGCAAACAACAACAGATGAACGCAAGCAACAACAACAAAATGCACAGCGGGAAACAGCAATAAGCTAAGGGCATAACTTTTTCTACCATCTTATAACACACTCACACACACACTCAGTCACACAATCATACACTCTCAGCATTTTGCATGAAATTACTAAGACACTCGAAAAGTCTAAAGTCTCGGCATAAACTTGGCGATGGAATTTAATTATTTTGCAGTTCAGCTGCAACTTGAGGCACGCGGGTCCAATTTTTTGCCCATTACACAATATGCGAAATACACAATGGTTGGCTGGCTTACATGTTACAACATACTACTGTCGACTTGGAGATCCCCCCAATTCCTCCTTGCACTCCGCCCACAAAAACATGTGCCAAAATAGAAACATTGCAAGACTTTTCGCTGGCATTTATTGTGCCACATGCTGCGATTACTTGATGCAAGGCAAAAAAAGGAAGAGTTTTTAAATGAACAATTTTCGACTGGGAAACACCCTATACAAATCAAGCAAGAACAGCATTACAGCTTTGTTAAATACATTCTCAGCATTTGATCTGGGATTTGGTTCAAAATTTTGATTAATTTCGAACAAAAAAAAATATATTTTATGTATCTTTTATTATCCTCACTATTAAGGGGGCATTGCTGTTTGGAAGGCTGTTTTTGGACCTTTTTTAAAAAAAAAAACTTTGAAAACGGATTCAGTACAGATGTAATTCGGGCCCCTACCTCAATCATAATTTGAAAAATGAAAAATTGATTTTGGGCTATCTTTTTGTAGTTTAGTGTAAAAAAAAATTAGTAAAAAAAATGTTTAAATTATGATTGAGATAGGGGCCATAATGGCGACAATTCTGCGTCGATTGCACTTGTTTCTTAAAATCGGTTCAGAAGTACGGGCGCAATCAGTGCCGCCAGCTCGAAAATCGTGGTTTCGAGATAAACGCGTTTAAAGTTGGAAGGTTTTTTTTTGCATCAAAACATTTTGATGCATTTTGGCGAAAACATTGCTGGACAAAAAAGACATATATCTCCTAAAGTATTTCGTATTTTAAAAAACCCTTTAAGGACGATATTTGTAAATATCCAAGCTATAAATATGCAAACAAATTTTGCCAAGCAACAATACCCCCTTAAACTGAATCAAAAAAAATTAATGCAAATCACTGCGGACGGCAGTCCGCGCTAGTGACGAAAGCAGCACGAAGAGTGCGAAAGGCCGACTAGCAATATATACACAGGAAGAATGGAAAATTTGCTATGACTATCCAATCAGGTCGAATTATATACTGATCGAAAGGTATCAACTTAACTTACAAATGTGCATACTAAGACTTTTGGAAACTCACCTGGTTCGTGAGCTAAACAGGTGTTACTGGGAATTTAAAGTATTTAAAGTATTAAAAATAATTATAGATTTTAAAGTTTTAGTATTATTTAAAGAAAAAATAAATTTAATTATAGTTTAATAGTATTGTAAAAGAAAATTGAAATATTTTGAAAAATTATTATTTTAAAAGAAAATTTAATTTATTGTACCTTGTGTATCAGTGTTTATTAAATAAAAAATATTTATATATTTTTCTCGATTTTAAAAGAGTTAATATAATATAAAAGTTAATGTAATCAAATTATTTTAAATATTATATTAGAAATGAAATGTTATTCGTTTTTAAAGGTATCTAGTTTTTCAAGAAATAAATTTAATTTAGAAATTTTAAATTTATTTAAAAAAATTTTTAATTAAATAATTTATAATTTTAATATTTAAACGATTGGAGCATATGGGACCGTTAGAGCCATTCGACATTTTTTTTTTTCATATTTTACTATTTTTGTTACTATGTTTGTTTGTCTGTTTGTTTGTAACAAAGCGTTGAAAAATCTTAAATCGGTGAATAAGGACTTGTTCCCGATCAAAAATCTAGAAACTTTTGTTCTACGACTTTTTCTAAGAACCGCTAGTTTAGCGGGATATCGCTAAAACCCGCTAAAATTGACACTCCCACAGTATCCAAGCGATAGAAGCTACAGATATGATCTATATATCGTATAAGAGAGTATCAAAAATTTTATTTTTATAAAATTTATATGTAAAACTTAATATTATTCGTCACAAAATTGCCTCGGAAAGAGGTTTTTTTTATAAGTTCAATATAAAAACTATAATTATTTAATTAATTAATTTTGCTTTGGCGATCGACTAAGTGATACCCCGTACAGACAAAGTAAGATTCACAGTTCCCCTTTGATTTAAGTCCTGACCCAAGATATTTTCTTGAATAGATTAATTCTGATATTAATGAGGTTTTTTGTCTCATTCTATTAAAACTCCATTTTCCTGCATTAACAGAAAATCTCAGAGTAATTATATGAAAGAGGAGCATATGAAAAGTTGCCAGGTATTTTTTTAAAAACGTTTATGCGATTGAAAAGTTACTGAGCTAAGTCTTCAATTCTCCATGAATTACCTGCCAAGTTAAACATGCAGCACAATCAAAGGCAAAAGCCACATGCAACTAATTAGCATGGCTTGTTGAACTTTTTCAAAAACCAATTAAATTCCTAAAACACACACACACAGTTAATATGACACATGCATGTGCACATAGCAAAGCATTAACTTGGTAATGAAATCTGAAGTGTGTATGTGTGGCCTTTGAGCTCAAAGTTCGCTTCTACCAAGTGTAAAAAAACGCAAATAATTATAATATATAACGTTATACGTGCATAGGTGTGTGTGAGTTCAACAACCGCGTCTAACTTTGTCATATGAAATTAACTTTAAAAAACAACATAAATAAAAATAACGAAATTTATTAACGGCATATTAAACTTCATAAAATGGTTTGTCAGCGCCGGCAGACATTAAAAAAGTCAACTTTTAGCAAGGTACAAAATAAACAGAAGGTGGAAGTAAAAGCTTGTTTATATAACCAGCAAATTGGCGGCTTTTGTCAAGCAAACAAATCAAAAAGAGTCACATGCGAGGGCAGCTCAAGCAATAAGTATCATATAAATATATTTAATTGCTTCCATATTAATCCACCAAAAAATCGTTTATATCTTCTTTGCGAAGAATATATATATGTAAATGAAGTTCATAAAAAGTAAAGTCCATAAAAGTAAATTAAGCTAATCAAATGGTAAACAATTTGATTTTTATTGACATAAAATTGACAGACATTTGTGTTAAGTTCAGAAGCTGCCCTCGCAAAACGCTGTGATAAATGGAGAGAAAGGAGTTTGGAACATCTTTACCTAGGCAACTTTCTGTTGCATTACCTTTTTCTGCTATTTGTCATGTTGAATGAAAGTTGAAGCGAATGCCTGGCACGTACCACATTAAACGTCGAGCTGTGTAGTGTAGTGTATAATGTATAATGTTGAGTGTTGGACTAAGTGACGGCTTTAAAGTGCAACCTGGTAGAATGCAGCCCGACTGCAAATCATTAAAGTTCAACATTTCTCATTCTGTCTACGCTAACTTGCCACATTTGTGCTTGTGTTTGTGTGCCTGTGTATGTGTATGTGTCTAAATGTGTTTACTTTTGCAATTTTCATTTATTTGTTTAAAGTTTTTGGGCAAACATTGCGCTCAGTTCTGTTAGTTGTTGATCTTAAGTTTTCTGCCAAAGTTTTCACAACTAATCTTTTAATTAAGTGCTCGGTTTGAACCCAAAAATTATGGTGAATGAGGATCGCAAGAGGAAAGCTTTAATTCCGTTAAACGTCTGCTAAACGTTAGAAAAATGTAATTTGATTAATGGACAAACGTTGTGCTTAATTAGGAAAACAAGTAAGGACACAACACAAATACAGCTAGAAGAAAAAACAGCATAAATAAATAAATAATAAAAAAAAAGCTGATTGCGCGCCAAACAGGCAAATAAAATTGCCAATGAAATGGAAACAGAGAAGACAAATGAAACAAAGCAACCGAAAGGGAAGCACCGAATCCTGAAAATATTTTACAACTAATAAAAAAATACTGCAGCACAGTAAATCAAGTGAAAACTGCAATAAACTTTGAAGTTAAGTTCAGAGGAAGTGTGAAGTAAAAGGTAAAGAAAAACATTCAACAAAGAGAATGAGAAAACTAGTTAAAAGTAAGTATTATAAAAGATGATAACAACAAAAATAATTTAAAAGGACATTTTATATTAAATCATCCAATTTAGAGGTTTTAATGACAATTACTTTTAAAAACAACGACCAGACATTGTCGGTTTTCCTGAAGAGATTTCATTTTTCTAACGTGTTATCAGTAAAACGGTTGCCATAAATTAAGTTCATATTTTGATTGTGGTATAATTGCAATTATTTGGTATTAAATATTTGGTATTAATCGGAATTCTATACAGAAAATTCTTAAAAATATATTTTATTTAAATTTTAAAAATTATTTAAATTAATTCAATTATGTATTTATATGTAAACGCAACCAAAAGCGGATTTAGGAACATCGATAATTGTACTTAGATATTTATAAAATATGCCTGTTAAATGAAAGTTGAAGGCGTTGAAAGGAGACTTGGAAAAATTCGGTAACAACCAACAAAGACTAATAATCATATACTAAGTACTTTTAGCAATATTTTTCACCTTTAAGTAAGAACAATATCTTCCATAACATATTGCCTTGATAAATTTCAGAATTGTTAAATTAATTGTTGATTGATTCATTTTAGTTGTCCCAGTGTGAAAATACTTTCAAGGATTAAAGTATTCGTAAAGTGCAGCTAAATGACTGATGGAGCACTCAAGTTAGCAAATGTTGATATTAAATGAAGTTTATGTCAAGTGCATTTAAGCTCCCAAATATTTGCGCTGCTGCCAATTTTTGCATTAGTCAAACATTTTACGAGAATGTTCAGCTTGTGCTACGTGACAATAAAGATGAAGTTTAATTACAACAAGTACAACAAATGCGAGATCCTTAGACAAACAGAAGCAGACAGCACATGAGTAACAAGAATGTGGATAACATCCAACAACATCACAAAAGTTGAAGGGCAACAGACAACAACAAACACAATTAAGTTTTATTATAAACGTTTCAATTAGCAAGAATGACAAAAAGAACAATTGGGTAACCAACAACGGCAACAACGACAGTAAGAAAACGCAATTTTCATTAGAATAAGGTTGGTCAGTCAACCTAACAACCTTCGACTGAAAAACTTGGCCCAAAAGTTCAAGCATTACCAAGGCTACAGCAGCTGCAGCTAATTGAAGCGAACAATTTGAGAACTGTGAATACTTCCCAGAAAGATAAACGACACTTTTGTTAAAATTTATTTGATCTAAGCACAAACCTTGTTTCTGACCTCATGCTCTAAAAACATTCAACCGACTGACAAAGCGTTTCAGTTTAATTTTCAGTTTTAAGGCTACAAATAATGACAAATATCTTAAGACATTTCCATTGCCTGTGTATTTTGAGGCCAAGTTTTGTGGCCAAGCTAATTGAGTAAATTGTTAGAAAATTAAGGATAAGCTGCCACACCATAACGAGATAGCGCCAATATTACGTTAACTTTGGCCCACATTTTGTTTGCTCACCCTCTTATCCCTCGTGAGAATATTCATGCCAATCTCTGGAGAGAGATGGAGAGTCACAAGAGTATACTAAGAGAACGTGTGAGTATGTTCCAGGTGACAACAAAAAGAATTCAGAACAAAATTGCATCAGAAATTCAATTCCAAAAAATGTCATATGTTCATTTCCAGATCGCGAGCGACAGTTATAAAACAAAGAAAAGGAGCTTTAAAGCAACATTTTTATATTATATTTCTATTTTAGGATACTGTTAGTACGGTCATTTATCGCAGAGGTGTCAAATTGCTTGCATTTTTTTTTAATCCTCTACAATTATTTAATGAAACAAATTCTAAGCTATTTTAGGAATTTATCTTAAGCCCCGTTTAGACGGTCACTTTACGTTAATAAATCGTCGGTCTCGTATGAACACGCGAAATTTTAGAGCTTCGGTTTGTCATTGAACATGTAATGTGAACGCGATGCGAATTATGTGAATGGCAACATTTTAAGATAACTTATTTATTCTTATCATTTCTCTTAAATCTATTAATATGGTATAAATAGTATAATAGATAAAAATATGCTCTTTATGTAATTAGCAATTTTCCTAACCGACCTTTATTTTGAAAAATAGGTCCTGTTATTGTTCAAAAAGTAAACAATTTTGAAGATTTGGTTTATGATCAGGTTTGGGCAACTTTAACCATACCGCTCCAGTAAAGTTTTGTTTAGAACCGGCTTAGAGCCTTTGTAAATGTTGATATTTGATTAGTTTAGCTCAGACATTTGCAAAACGCAATTACTCAATTAACATGTCACTCAATTGACACTTGAAAATCTCAAATGAATTTTTCTTGTAAGCTGTCAATTTAGCGATGAGCACAATACGGAATATCGCTTATCCACGAACCTCTAAACGAATCTTTATATATATATACATACATACACGTATGTAAGTATGTCCTTAGTCGTCGATTGTCAACTGTCGAATTTTGCATTAATAAAACATTTGATGACACAAAATTGTAATTGATACAGAGAACTTAATTTAAAGTATACAACTCTCAATGAACCGCCCTCATTTTCAGTTAGTAAATTCCATAAATGAGTGGTTTTACTGAAACAAATCATAATTTAATTACCTGTTGTTTGTTTATTCTCCTCTGTGTGTTTCCTTCAACTCTGGCGTCTATGTTAATTGCATTTGAAGTGAAGCACTCTGAAAAGTACAAATTGAATACACTTTAATTATAAATATTACTCATATTGGTTGTATGTTTCTCTTTTCGACTCGCACATTGTGTTCTCGAAAGTGTTTGTATATATACATAAATAATAATAACAATTTTTAACCATATGCCGACCAAGAAAATTTACAATTCAATTGCGGCCTTAACAACATGCGGTGTCAAACCGCCGCTGACCAAACGGGCCGAGAATTATGCGTTGGTTAACAGTGGGCACAACGGGTAGGTACAGTGGGCCAACAACATTGAACCGCATCCGCAATCACTAAAAATTAATTTCAATTTTATTGCATAAAAGACCACACCACGAGCTGTGGGTTCTGCAGCTTACTCCAAAAATGGAACATGAACTGTAAACGGCTGTGGCAGCGGCAAGTGGAAAGTGGAAGGTGGCAAGTGGCATGTGGCATGTGGCAAGGGAATAAGAGGGTTACCGTCCACGCTGCATGTAAAATAAAACTCAAGCCATAGGTCGCTCTATACCAGTGGCTAAATTATGCAGTCGGTTATACTCGACAAGCAACATTGCTGAGTGCAAGTGAGTGTGCGGGAGTTGTGCAGAGATCATGGATGGGGAAAGCCAAAAATTTATGAAAATGCAAAAGCGTTTTTACGGTTTACCCCAGGTAAGCTTGTGCAACACGAAGCTGCCGTTGCTGCCGTTGCCGTTGCTATACCAATTTTAATATGAATAGCAGCAGGCAAAAAGCAAAACTGGCAGCAACCAACCGAATGAACCGACATGAAAAACGACGAATATGAATTGCGGTTTAAACATTGAATTATGAATATTTGCTCGAACTGGCCAAGTGGCACAACATTTATCATTATAGTGCCGAGATTTTGATTAAAAACATAAAATATTATGTACTAATCACGCTCAGACAAATTGATAAATAGGGATGAGTACGAAAAGGAATGGGAAATCATCATTAAATTGTAAGCAGGAACCGACAAATAAAATATAATTTAAATTCAACATAATACTTGCACAATGCCGATGTTGAAATGAAATGAAAAGCTTTCTGGCTGCAGGCATTTAAATCATGTTGAATACAAATTCTAAAAATGCTATTTTACACCAAAAAAAAGTCTGTAGTTTACAGCAATTAGGGACATAAAAGGAGAGCAGCTTAATTCAAAGGCACAGAATAATTTGATAGTATGTCTGCAGCAGATTTTCTTTATATATCTATAACAGCTTTGTAGCACGCAATCTCATTCATTTAGACACTATAAATTCACGCTCAGATTGTCGAATTTGGGGTAACAAAACTCGGGTTATGGCAATTAGCTTGCACAGCAGTTGATTGCCCCTAATCTAATAGACAAAAGGATCATCTCTCCATCAGAGTTATCGATCCAAACTGTCTAAATTGATATATATGACAAAATAAGTCCCAGAACTAAATGCATAATACCAGTAAGCATATTAAATTCTAAATTCAAATAACATAAATTTATTAAAAACGCTTTGTGTCTAGTCCTAATTTTTGTTTATATGTCGAAAGTAATGTTATTGGCATTTGAATAGCTTTCCCTTTGCTGACAAAACTCATTTACGTTCCGGTCATTTATTTTGTTTATTGCTTTCAAATGCCCAAAACTGTACGCCCATTGTTAAAGCTTAAATTTTTGTTTGCCATTTAATTAAGCAAGCAGGCAGCAAAATAATTAGTGCAATTTATGCGCGACAAAAATTTGCATAATGTATGACAACAAATCAGAAAACAAAATGTTTATTAATGCATACTCTGTTGAAAATCTATAGCAAAATGTATCACAAGAGCTTCTGTGAGCCGTGTGCTGTGGTGTGGTGTGGGTTTTTGGCTGTGGTCTGTCCTCATAATTTATGTGCAACAACTCAATCAAAATTCAAAATATCAGAACGTTCTCGTATCCGAATGCAAATAGAGCTGTTCTAGTAATGTTAACGAAATGAAAACAGAACAGAGAAACAAATGTATTTAGGCATATCTATACTCATGAGTAAACTACAGCGTGATAACGTATTATTATCCTATAAAAATCATTAATATAGCTTCCTCTAATGGCACAAATATTTAAATAGAGGCGCATTGGGGGAGCTGCTTTTTATTAGTGCCATAAGATACTCACATACAAGTGCCAATGTGTGTAGCTCGAAGCTAACTCTCATATTAGGTTGAGTGTTTGTCACGCAAACCGCGTATAAAGCGCGAAATAGCGACATTAGACCAGCTGGCAGCCAAAGGCAGCGAAGAGTCCTTTGACAACGCCCACAATTTGAAGCCATTACCAAACACTTTGTGTGCCACACATTTGCGACTCACACTACATACATATACGAGCGACAAGCGTGGCAAGTCAGGCAACAAATTCTATTAGTTTGTCAAGGCTTCGCAAAAATATGCGCACCGTCCGCCCCACGGCGCGCATTGCGTAGACAATTCCGTAAATTTGATATGCGCAATTTGTTGTCAAACGACGTCGAGCACGATCTATATAGTATAGAACACTGCCGGGCAACCTGTTGCCACTTTTACGCATTTTTATGCCACACCGTGCCATGGAAACCACGACAAGGAGGACAACCCGGATGGCACATCATAAACGCTAATACGACTATGGCTGACAACTTGGTTATGTGTGTTTTGTGTGTTGTGTTGTGTTGTGTTACGTTAAGACACTCGGCGCTTATATAACTTAATCAGCAGGTACTACAACAAAGGGCTCATATTTCTACTAACTAGCAAATTGCTGTACAAATCTTACACACACACACACACAGCTACGAGTACATAGACTGGAATAGAGAGCGTTGCCAATGTTTGAACGAACCCGTGGGCCAGGATGTCGTAACTGATACTGCAACTCGTTGCAACTAAATCTCAGCGTAAGACAATAGAACGAACTCAACTTTGAAACTAAACTTTCTTGGCATTTGCTTTGTTTTTGCTCCATTTTTAAGCAAAACAGAAACAACAGCAACAGCCACAACAACAACCACAGCCACAACAACAATCACAGCAGCAATTGAATTTTATAACAAACAGTTTTACGCTTTAAGCACGCAACTACCACGAGTCTCGACTTTTTGTTGTTATCGTTTATGTTGCTGTTGCTGTTGTTGTTGTTGTTGTTGTTGTTGTTGTTATTGTTGTTGTTGCTTTTACTGCAGTGAAGTGGCTCTGCAACGTCAAAACGTCATTGACTTTGCGTTTGGTCAAGCAATTTTCAAACTACTTTTTCCTATTTATCGTTATTTACCATTTGTGGGTCTCGGCGCTTTGGCTTTGCTCAATAACGACTCCGCCGTATTCCGCAATAAGCATTTGAATCCAGAGCTGGCAACCTTTCCTTCCTTTTCTTCTCTTTTTTTTCCTCGCTAAGTGGACCTCTTAAGCACAAGTACGCCGATAGGCAAAAACCAGCCGAAAGCCATCAGAAAATAAAAAATAAAAAGAAAGAAAAAAGCGCTCAAAATCAATTTACCTTACCCAAACAAATGCAATTCAGTGGCTGCAGAGGCTACAACTTTTCCAGCCACATACTTCGTAATTAAGTTTGGCAAGGACTCTCTAAATTCAGACTTATTCAATCCAACATAGCTCAGTTGAAGAAGTTGTAATATGTTTTTGACTTATCACAATCATTATTAATCAGGTGTGCTCCAAAAATCTATAGAAAATTTCAAAAACAATTGCCTTTGAAAATACTCAAAGGTAAAGAGATATAAATTATTGGAAAACGTTTTGCAGCCATAGAATAATTTGATGCCATAAATTCATATAAAATTTCAACATCATAAATTGTAATATTTTATGCAATAAATAAATGTATTTTAAATTTATTCAATTTTAAAATTAATTTTATTTAATTCAAATCTTTTCACATATATTTGTACATTAAAAAACATTGGTTGCTTGGTTTCAGAAACCCCAACAATTCCTTTTGCGTTGCGTTTCGATTGTTTGAGATTAGTAGAACAAACCTGAATAAAATATTTAATATTTTGGGTTATATTTATTAATTAAAGTAGGCAAGACACGACAACAACTTGAGTAAAAGTATAATTAATTCAACACAAATAATCAAGGCCTGAACTTAGCAAATAAAATCAAACAACTTTCTCAATTAGTCAAGTATTTATAGGCCTTTATAATAAAGTATGAAGATATGCATAAAAAATGTTCTAGTTTTAAGTTTTTACCTAAAAGCAAGTTTATAAGTTGCAAATTGTTTAGTTTGTAAAGCAAATGTTGATTATAACATAAAAGTGTATTTTGAAATCATTTAAATTATTTATATTTTTTCATGCGAATAGACAGCAATAAATACGAGAAGAAAAAAGCTTTAGAAATACTTATGATACACAATTTCTCATACTTGGAAAGTAGGTAACATTATTAAGTTACTCTCAAGGGCGTGATTATTCAATCTGTCAATCTTATGCAAAAGCTATGCACTCTTAGGAACACACATACATATTCATATATGTACCAGCCATTAATATGTATGTGTCTTATGTGCCCTGCCCCCGACATTCGACTGGTTGCTTCATTAGCAACTTTGTGCGTATTCATTAGGAGAGGAATACCCCACATACTCCAAGGCACCAGCTGTGGTTGCTGGATAAAAGATTTATGCCACCGCTGATAACCCGACAAAACGCCCACACACATGCGGAGGCGAGGCAGATAGACAGATAAGCTGAGCAACAAAACAAAATTCTGTGGGGAGGAATACAGAGTTAGAGAAGAGTCTCTTGCCTTCCTGTCGTCGCACCACAGCAACAGAAAAAATTAAAATACAGCAAAGCCACCAAAAAAAAAAAAGGAAAGAATAAAAAAAAACGAAGGCAGCTGCTTGATTTGGCATTCAGCATAAAAGCGACGCCGCCGACAGCTGCGGCTCATGCAAAAGGATGCCGAATGAGGCACCAAAATGGCCAGAAATGCCCTCCTTTCCCTTGCCCCTCACCATCCACAACTCTATGGGGCACGTGCTGAACTTGTGTTAGAGGAAATGTTTGGCAAAATGTTTGGCAGCTTGACGGCGCCTCTTTCGCAATTCAGTTCATAAATTAAAATGCCGCAAATCAAATTCGCATAAGGCTTTAAAGCACTCACTGGCCAAGACTTGAGCATCGTCTAACTGTGGGCCCAACTAACAACTGGCAACTGCCGCGTTGCTGCATGTTAAATTATATTCACACTTTGGGCCACAGCCGGACCAAAGAGCTTCATGTGGCTAACAGCTCGTCGGTTGTGTTGATTCTGTTGGTTGCCCGGTGGTGTGGTGCGAGGTGGTGCGAGGTGGCATGAAGTGTATCCTGCCACTGGAATGAGGGCGTTTGCATGTGCGGTTTTATGCTGTGGGTATCACTTAATCTCTTACGGCTTGTGCCGCAGCTTTTCTTCGTTTTTCAACTTAAATTTATTATATTTTAATCACTCCCCGGGGTGTTATTGTTATTGTTGCTTCTGGCAGGCAGTTAAAGTGTATTTTTAAGATGCGTCCATTGCCAGAAATCAGCCACACACCATAATACCACACACCCCAATACACACACACAGACACAAGTGCACATGAAATGCTTTAAATTGTTTTAAGCGACGCAACGGTCATATTTCTTGGTCCGGCCAGCATTTTGTGTGTTTATTGCGCAGCGAGCTACGTTGCGTATACGCAATGTGTTCTCCATTTTTATAGAATTTTTTTTGGTTTTCGCTTCTTTGTGTCCAACGCACTTAATCATTCTGATTGTCGCAAATGGCGCATTTTTAGTGCGATTCTGTTGTGTTCTTTGGTTCTGTTTCACCGCTCATAAGAAAAGCAGTTATAGCTCATTTAATATACAATTTACTAAAGATGCAATTAAGTGCAAACTCATTTATTGTTCAAATGTTTAAGAAACTTTCCGAAATTGAACCAGTGTTTACATTGCTTTTTAGACAAACCTGCTTTAAGCTTCTGAGGCGAATCGACTTTGGCACGTCCGATGGCAAGAGTTCAAATGTCAAGTGCTTGAACATCGATTGACTTGGACATCTATTAGACATAATCATGACTTTCCCACACACATGTCTGAGCTCCATTGCATGCCTAAGTAGGCAGACAGTCAACCAACTGCCGTCAGTCGCTTGTCCTCGAGCTCGAAGCATGCCAGGATAAAACCGAACGAAAGACGCACGGCAAAATAGAGATATATTGATTTCGGCTATAGGATGATGCCAAGCTGACGGCTTCAAGGACGACAATGAAGCGCAAAAGAAGAGACCAAGAGACCAGCAAAATCCCAGCCACATGCAAAACGCAATCACTTGAAGTTTTTTTCTTTTGGCCAGCACTAACAAGAAGCGGAAAAAAAGACAGGGGAAAGTAAAATGCACTTTGCCAGGTTTTACCTCGTTGACCACAATTGATCCGCTGCACTATGGAAACTTTGCACCTATTCACAAGTGTGATTTATAATGTTTACGCAGTGTAAGTTGTGACTTGTGCCATACTTAATAGGCATTAGCTTGTAGCACTAGAATATAAAAACAAACAAAGAAATAAATATAAAGAAGGAAGAATATAACAAATGCTGTTTGTAGTTCAAAATCCAAGCATTAGAAAAAAACAAGTAGTATACCCTGGGCCTAGGCTTTGGCACGTCGAAGATTTGATGAAAATGCAATTCTCATACTAATCCCTAATTATCCACCTATCGTTTCTGTGCATCTACATATATATGTGGGGTTTTATATTTAATATTAAGTTTATTGGCGTAGATTATGATAAAAGGTATAATGTATAGTTCACAAACAATTTAATTTCATCATGCGACGTCGCGACGTTTGCAGGCTCGTTGCTCTCACAACCACACTAGGCCGAACTTCAAGCTGCTTCCCCGTTGAACTCTCGTACAAGACTTTTTTGTCGTTGCCGCCACCGTGCAGCATGTAGCCTTCGTTCTCGATCGTTCTTATATTCGCCGCCTTGCGAATTCGCCGTCATCGTCTTTGCATCTTTGTTGCTCGTCGTCTTTGCAACATTGATGCCGTCGTTGCTGCTCGTCGTTGCTGCTCGTCGTTCTTGCTCGTCGTTCTTGCTCATCTTTGTAACTCGTCGTTGTCTAGGGATCTTTGCTGCTGCATCAGTTAGGATTAGTGTACACAGCAATACACCAACCCACATATATATGATATAAATGAGTGATTTAAACCAATTTACCCGACATCTTAAAATTTTAAAAATTAATAAAAACTAAAAATATTTAAAAGCGAAAACAAATTGATCAGGCACCGAACCCTCGACCTCTGCCGCACCGGCGCGTATCTCTAGCATTAGAAAAAATTCTAATAAATGAAAAAAATTAAATAATTAAAAATCATCTGCATAGACAGACCGTGGGATTCGAACCGTGATCCCGTTTCGCTTGCCGAGCACCTACCACTTCCACCACTCCGCCACTTGGGCTGATGCTGGTAAACTTGATGTACATTCTCGATGTACATTCTGGCGGAGTAATATAAAATGAATTAATTGACCATTAATTCTATTTATAGAATTGCCATTGCCATCGACAAAATTGTTAATATCTTCACTATTTATGGCCCAATCGTGATGAAAGCTGGTGATTAGTTTCTCCGCATGCTCCTACCCCCGTTAGAATAAAGGTATATTAAAGGTGATGTACGTTTTTGATGAATACCGCCCCCCACAGTGGGCGTTCCGAAATTTTATCATAAGCTAATATTGCCTGACATAATAAGGAGTCTTCATTCCTAACTCTTACTCGGACATGGCTATTTCGACACGGCTGTCGATGCTGATCAAGAGTATATATACTTTATGGGGTCGGAGATGCTTCCTTCTGCCTGTTACATACTTTGCACAAACTTAATATACCCCCCCAGGGTATAAGCACCTAAAGCATAGTTCATTATCTTATTATCTCACCTCTAAGACAAAACAAAATTCTACTGATAGTTTGTGGCGTCACATCAACTTTTCGAGCCACACATTCCATAAAAAAACTAGACTGCAAAATTTTAAACTGCAATAAAAAGCTCAAATTGCCCATAGTTCTGTTTAAGGCGGCGCTGCGAAACTTTTTGAATTATTGCCAAAATATTTGGCATCGACTTCAACGTTGACCAACTGACGTGCCATACATCAACGACACTTGTTGGGTCCGGTTTTTGCCGTTTTTTGCTGCCTTTGCCTTTTTGCCGACATGCAAATGTCGCCACGGAAAGCGCAGCCACAAAGCGAAAAATAACATTGCAGCATTTTAGGCGCACGCCACGTGATGCACGTTAACTTTGACGTTGCCATTGAACACGCCCCACGCGACATGCAATGCCAACAATATTCCACATTCGACACAGTCTACGCCTCTTGAAAAGACCTCAACGCGCCACAAAAAGAGGCACCACAATCACAAGCCCACACTCACACTCACACAAAGAATTCTATTGATTGACAGTTTGGCAAAACGCATAAAATAGCAGCAGGACGCCAGGGACAGGAACATCAGCAGGCAGAGCAGCTCATCCGTGTAGAGCTGCAGGCGTTACAGTTGCGGATGTACGCTTCCAAATCAAAAAAGGAGAAAATTAAAAAAATTGAGAAAAAAAAATATGAAGAATTTTCCCTCGGAAGGTACAAAATGTGTTTCTGGCGCTGCGTTAAGCGTAAAAAAAATGTTTTCAGCGTACATTTGTAATGCAGAAAGGTGCAAGCGTAGCCTGCGGTGATGACGGCAGCGGTTGATGCCACCCGCAAAAAAAGGCAAAAGCCGGGGAAAGGGAAGTCGGGTGGGGTGTGAGATTCGGGGTCTGATTGACAGATACATCCGAAGCCTGAACAGTTTGCTGGGCGCAGCGTGATAACGCTGCCCCAAAGCATCCAACAGACTTTTCTACGCAAACTAATTGGCTTGATTGGCGCTATTTGATTTTTAAACACTCTCACGAGTGTTGCAGGAAGGAACAAGAAGAGGCGTCAACATCTCGGGAGGGGCAGACAAGAGCAGGAAGTAAGTTCAAGTCCGTCTGTCCAGTCCTAAGCCATCGATGACGATGTTAGCGGCTATTAATACTAGAAATACAAAACTTGTTGTATTGGCTTATTTATATCATACGAGACTTTAATACGCTATATTCGATTAGCTTCGAACTTTATCAATGTAGCTGGATATATGAAGAATTTTAAATGATCAAAATGAGATATTCAAAAACGTAAGATATTTTAAGGATTCAGCTAGTAATCTAATTGGTTTTAAAAAGGCGAATTAAACAAAGTTCTGGATCTGAGTTTTTTACAATAAAAGATAGAAAGACAAAAAGCGATACAGATTTTCAGACAAGTGTCGGTTACAAAACCCCTAAGGCTGTAAATAAAACTCATTAAATTAGCTATAAAATTAATTTCATAATACAATTTTTTTTAAGATTTTTTGACAATTTTACCCACATGTCTAAAAATGTCGGTTAATTATTTATTCCGTGTTTAGGCATTAGCTGACAGACTCGTACGGACTTTTGACATTGTGCTGTCGACTAAATCTAAATTAATCTTCATCAATCATGGTCATCTCACAGTTTATAAGCCGACCAGCTTGAGAGATGGCCAACATCAGCATCTGATGGCTTTATTACAAGACTATCCACACGCAATTAGAGTGACCGAAAAAGGAAGGAAACTACGAATACTTGCAACTAATTTATTTTTTATTATGTAAATTAATTTGGGCAGCTTGTAACAAGTGGCTGGCCGGCAGAGAACAAGTCCCACGCACACCCAAGAGAATTGGCTAGAGATTCTCCAAAGGATGAGATGAGATGAGGGGTGGAGGAGCGGAAGAAGCGCCACAAATTATCTGTGTCGGCCAGTTGTGGCACTGTAAGAATAAGTGCGTTTGGACAATAACTTATGTTAGTCAAGCGTAAATTGCTTTATTAAATAAAACGCAGCCAAAGTAAGCATATAAACTGCCCAAAAAGGACACACACTCCAATGGACAGTCCCCAGGAGGCGAGCAAAAAACAGAAAGCAAAAAAAACAGGCAAACAAACAAAGAGCAACAACAAAAAATATATATAATCACAGTCTGAGTAAATTGTACAATGTGTACGATGTCACTGTGGTCAGGCATTCAGTCCTAATCATTGTGCACACACTCCAACTGGAGCCCGGGCAAACAGGACACAGAACAGGAGGGAGAACCGAAGGGAGCTCAACCGACCAGGATGGGCGCACAAACACAAAAGGGCCGAAGGATGACGAGCAGACACACACATATGCCATATACACATACTTATAAGCGCAAGGACTAAAAGTATTTTTAGCTAATATCAATTTTTCATAGTTCAAAGATTTTCAGCTAGAACACAAAACATACAGCGAGCGGAGGCAGGAGACAAGAGAAGAGAAGACTCAGAGATTGGGTGAATGGAGAATATTCGTAGAGAGGAAAGGAGAGACACGAAAAGCCGTGGCCACTTTTGGGGCCAGCCAACAACATGAAATTTTCTGGTTTTCTGATTATAAACGATTGCCTGCAGTATTCTGGCATACATATGTACATATATACACACATATATATACTGGATGGCATACACACACACACACACACACAGAGAGGGTGAAATTTATGTTGGCATTTAAAAATGTTGGCCGCCAGGCAACGCAACTATGCAATGTAGCTGCTTGCCTTGGCTCTTAACCCTTTGCCCTTTGCCATTTTATTTGTATATGTATTTGTCTATTCTTTCTCTGTGTGTGTGTGTGTGTATATATTACGTATACGTAGTGGGGCGGCACTGCATTGACAATGCCAAGACTCGCAAGCGCTGCAACTGTAAGTGAAAATTTATAGTCAATACAACAAGCAGACAGCATTTTCAATTTTTCCCAACAACGGCATCTTGATGCCCGATGAGATCCCAACCAACCAGCAGGCAGGCACACAGGCAGGCATCCACCCAGGTGCAGGTCCTGTCGATGTGGCAATTTCATTGTGTGCCCATCGTAAATTCTCGTTACGTTACTCTCGACAACGACTTGAATGTCACTCAACCTGTTTGGCCAACTGGCAACTTGCAACTTGCATTGTTTATGTGCCGCCGCACGAAAGACGTGTAAGTTCTCCTTCCACTCTAATGCCAAATTTATTTGCCATGCAAACATATTTTTACCTCTGATTCGAGTTTCTGTTTTGTATTTCGTTTTCGGTTTCGGTGTACGGTTTCAATTTTTGGAAAATCTATTCATGGCAAGCATCAGTCAGAGGGCCCTAACACAAAATTGCATTTACCCAATTACCACGCAGTCGATAAGTCGAGCGAACTTTTGGCTAATCATCGAGCTAAAATGCCTAGAATCCTTGGGCTTTGCAATTGACTAACTATCCAACTACATGTCTAACTGACTGTCTTACTCAGTCTGTCCTTTTGTCTCCCTGACTGTCCGCTTGTCTGTTGGTAACAGACATTTGGTATGTTTGTGGGTGTGTGTGTGAGAGTGTGTGTTGGTTAGCCACTGGCCTCATGCATTTTAGGTTTATTAAATTTGTGTGCACTTCTTGTTTTCTGTTTAATTGCGCACAGCCATTACGTATACGCTCTGTGGAGCATTGCATTGTTGGCCAAATGAAATTGTAAAGTGCCAACGCAAAAGCAAAATAAGGCCAGCAACAAAATTAATTTTTCTCCAGCCGCAAAATTGAAACCGAGCTGCGACGCAGCGCATGGCAAATTTACACACCATTAAGTAGTTTACACACACAGAGACAAAGACAGAGAGAGACAGAGAGAGATAATGGAAGAGAGAGAAAGTGGAGGCAAGCTCAAGGAATGGTGGAACATAGACAAGGTGTGGCAGCAAGTAGAGCAATAAAAGTGTGCCACATACGGGTAAAACAAACTGCGTAAAACACACACTCACACACTCACACACACACACACACACACAGATGCGGGTAGACAGCGCCATGTAATTTGATATTTTGCCGCTGAAATGGCGGCGTGTGTTGTGCCTGATGGCGCACATAACAATGGCAAAATGTAAAGGAAGCTCTAATATAATAAAACGCAATGTCTTCTGTCTATGTCGGTGTACGGGAGTGTGTGTGTGTGTGTAGCAAACTATTCAATCCACTTCATTTCATTAAGTTACGCACAACCCTTGATGCTGCCCAGACAACGTGGCGTATGCGCCATGGAAGTAGATTATATATTTATAAGGGGGCAGAAGTTCATATTTTCTATAGCCCACTATATGCATGTAAATAAATCGGTAAAAAAATAGACATTTTGTACAATCCTCAAACACATAGCACATCGATATTTTTAAGTTTATCGATCCCTTTTTTGTAATTGCACATCTGTAGGCACTTTATCAATAAAAGCCTTTGCTGCATTGACCTGGCATTTAGTATCATTGTATCCATTATGCTTTAAACTTCTTTGAAAATGTTCTAAGCGTTTATGTCAGTCAAATTATATACTTGAAATATTCAGAAGAATGTATTTTCTTAATATTCTTAGTGGTATGATCGTTAAAACTTTTGTACTACAATAAAGCATTGAGTTATAAAAACGTTCAACGATTTGCCAATAAAATTAATATTTAATATTTTATTTTTTTTTATTTTTATATGTATATGCAAATTATAAAAATTTTATTGATTTTACAGTTGAACATATACTAATTGCAAATAATACAAAATAAAAATACTAATAACAAACTTTTCTTACATTCCTATTAGGAATACATCGAACTCTAATGTTGCATTCCAGAAATGTTAACATTGCTTTCTGATGTTAAGTTAACTGTTAAACAAGTTAACTGTTAGCTGTTAAACAGCTGAACTCATAACAGTAAGTTTATTTGTCACTTTTTGACACTGCTCCCAAAATTTAACTTTTTTGCACATAACCTATATCTAATCAATACCGGTCTGCTTGAAGCATAACGGAAAATTAACCCTCTACTGCATGAACATAGATCCAATAAGGAAAACACATAATTTTATGCATATATGTGTTTATTAGGCATATTATAATATATATTTTAGCAAATTTTTTTTTTTGGGTATATAGTTTAGGAAAAAATAAATGAAGAACCATACATTTTTTCGGCGATTTTTGCAAGAATTAGTATATATAATGCCTACCTTACAGTCAAATTATATTTTTTTATGAAAGAAAACTTTATTTTCTTTTGGAAAAAATTATTCTTCAACAAAAGAAATGTTTTTTTGGAAGATATAAATTTAATTCGAAATTCAGCAAAATTCACTTTCAAATTCACGCACAAATTCACGCGAGACGCTTGAACAAAACTCATAGAAACACGAAGTGAAGCAACTCAAAATTTTTTTCCATATTTTATTCCAATAGAAAATAGTGCAAAGAGAATGACCAATAACAATCGACTTCGCTTAAGTACCGTTTTAACTAAAAGAAATTTCATTAAAAATTTAAAGCCATATATGGCTCTGTATGCGGTAGAGGGTTAACGGAAAACCGGATGGCGTGGATTTTAAATGGTATATCGATGTTCTTAGTATTACGACACACAGACAATAATAAAACATATCTTTCTTAGTTACAGCCTATCTAGTCTCCGATAATAAAATCGAAAATATGCTCCCAAAAAAATGTTTTTTCAATATTAAGTAATAAAAAAAAATAAATTAAAAAAAAAATTTAAATACATTTTTTAAGCGGCGTTGATGGGCAGTACCACGCCCATTTTTTCAAACCTATTTCCAAGTTCGATCTAGAATGGTATCCAAAAATCTTTGCACGGAAAACTTGATAAGCCTTCCAGTTATTAATTTATATCAGAAAAAGGGTCCATTTGACCTATAGTGCGCCATAGTGGGGGAGGCAGCTCCTCTCACCCCCTCTCGACAACTCCTGCCCACACCTGGCTACGCCCTTGGTATGAGCAATATGACGCCTAGACGAGCATGTTTATCAGCCACCATAATGAAGTGCCTCTTGTGTGTGTGTGTGTGTGTCATGGTGTGTGTACGGGTAAGTATGGGTGTGTACGTGTGTATTGATATGCTAATCGAAGAATGGCAACGTGTTGCCCTACAACATCAGCGTCCAACACGTGACTTTTCTGCGACTGTCTCTCCCTCACTCTTTTCTCTCTCTCTTCCCCTTTCTCTCTCTTTATCTCTTTTACGGTCACTCTTGGGCTGTGTGTGTGTTTTGGGCAGCTTTTTTGCCTAATGACCAAGACAAAGCACAGCAAATGGCAAAAACGCGCAACGGCCTAGGCCGTTATTGTTGTTTTTGTAGGTGGGCTGCACAATTAAGCGCATTATTTAGTTTCTCCAGGACAACAACAACAACAACAACGAGAATGAGAATGAGAACAACAACAACAATGATGGCAACAACTGCAGAGATAAGCACGTTGAACACAGTAATGGGCTGCCAGCTGTTGACCAATGCTGTCTGCGCCTGTCCCTCTCTCTCCCTCCCTCTCGCTCTCTGTCTCTCTCTTTGGCATGTCTATGAGTGTTCATGTCAGTATGTGTGTGTGTGTTTAGCACACGTCTAAAGTGCCCTTAAGTGCCTGGGGATCTGTGCGGCATTACATGCTGCGGCGGCAGTGGCATTGACAAAGCCACATAAACGCCAACACCTAGAAAACACGCAAACAACAAGCGCACTCGATTGTTGTTGTTCTTCTCGTTGTTCTCCATGTTATTGTTGTTGTTGTTGCTCATGGTGTTACCTAGCTGCTGGACATTAGCGTGCGCTTTCATTCAATCGATTAAAAGACAAGCGTTGCTCAGCTTATAGCCATTTCCCCGCCCTCATCCTCGACCACTTCTTGCCCATCCCCCTTGAGGATGAACTCTCTGTTTTTCGGCTATG
Organism: Drosophila suboccidentalis; assembly: GCA_037043435.1. Classification (NCBI taxonomy): domain Eukaryota; kingdom Metazoa; phylum Arthropoda; class Insecta; order Diptera; family Drosophilidae; genus Drosophila; species Drosophila suboccidentalis. The sequence goes on along the minus strand of JBAMBK010002469.1, from coordinate 19,112 downwards.
TTAAGGACTTGTGAGACCCTGTAATTAAACAGTACAATGGGGTCTGTTGAGTTTGTCAAAAGCGAAATGTGCGTTACAATTAGAGGGAGAGACATCTCTGATCCTATAAAGTAAATAAATATACTCGTATTCTTAAACTATTCAGACAGCAAGTCAAATTCTTTCCGACTGCTTGTCTGCCAGTTCGTACAGAAACCTGACAGACTCTAAGAGCTAGAGCTACCAAATGTAGAGAGAATAGTTTCGAAGTCTGTACACAGATCAAGTTTCTTATCGAGCTTTGAATTTAAAATTTGTTTTATAAATTTATTTGCAAGTTATAAGTTCCTCTGCTTCTCGCCAAAATGAGAGGCATACCAGGCATATCAACACTCTTGCCAATGCCCTCACCTTTGATGAAAATAATCCTAAGCGAAGAAGGTTAAAGAGGGTCTTTCTCGATCAACATTCTCGGAGAACTCTTCCGCCAAAACGACCTCGACTTGCTTCTCTGGGTTAGTGAATCTAAGAGTCAGCTCTAGCCGATGAGCTCTGTCCTACTGGCACCCGATTCGTAGGTGGGGACAGTTTTCTTTTTGGGAGATTTTGACCCCACCTTTTTGCACAGTCAATGTTCATATTTTAAATTAATTAAGAATGAAACGCTATATACATATATTTTGAACACAGGCTCTCTTAAAATCGGGCTTGCTCAACTGAAGTTTCTTTCTTTTCTAGTTTGTTAATGGCCTGAAACTTGCTTACCGAACATTTGTTTGTTGTTACGTTCAATTACCAATAAATGAACGCGACAGTTTTTTCTCGGTTTTGGAAACTAGGCTCACAAAACACATACTCGTATATCCTGTCATCTAATTAATTTGCTGAGACCTAAGAAAGTTATAGGTTTTAATAAACGCAAAGGATCTAAGCTGGACACATAAAAATAAAAGCAAACGACGGGCACGAATGCAATTTTGTCTTGTCTATTGAAAGGACACGCGTATTACTCAAAAAGGAATTAACTGCGGACGCGGCCCACAAACGGAGGCAAGTCAAATCAAAAAGTAGCTAGGACTTATGGCATTTGTTGCTGTTGTTGTTGCTGCTGCTGTTGTTGCTGTAGTTGCTCGTTATTGGGCCGTGCACGTTAATCCTTAAATCTGCCCAAGTGCTAGAGAGCCAGAGACAACACAAAAAAAAACAGATTGTTTGCCTTAGTCAGGCCGGCAGCCTCATACCCATAAGCAAAACGAAAACGGCATCGACAACAACAACGCAACAACAACGACAACACAACGACAACGACAGCACAACACACACAAAAGCATTGCGCATACATTGTAAGAGTAGCATGGCGTATACGCAATATGGTTTCACTTTCGTTTTAATATGAATGCTAATAGGCTAAGTCTGGATTTCTGCTCAGCTTCTGCCTCTCCCACTTCCCTTCCATCTTTCGGTCTATAGTTGGCCTAGCTCGAAATGTAATTTCCCACAATTTTTCCTCACTTTGCGTATACCAGACAAAGGGGCCAGGGAGAGGGAGAGTGGCAGAGACGGGACAGCAAGTGACTCTGGACAATATGGCACTGAAGGCAACAACACATACACATATACACACACAATGGCAGGCCATTTTTATCGCTTTTCATGAATGCTGCTGCGACCGGCTTATGTTCTGCAGTTAACCAAAGATGGAGCCAAGGCAAAAAGGAGCTGCCTGAAGTGCCTGCCACTGCCTCCTGGCTGCCACTTCCTTTCTCCATGCCATACAAAGCATTGTTGTATACTCGTATACATTTTCGGCAGCCCGAGTACGAGTATTCTCATTGCCATTACTTGGCAATCGTTGTGTTGGCCATTTAATATGACTTTGCCTTTGCTAGCACTCGTATTCGTACTCGTACACAACGTTGCTTTCTTACATTATGCAAGCGCCTCAGACTGACTGACCCACATAAACTGAACTGACTCTCCCATTTGAATTCCAACAGATACGAGTACACGTATCTTTCTCTATGAGCAATCTTTTGCCGTTAACAAGCTTGCACTCTAATTTAGCACGTTGTTTGTTTTGTTGTTTGTTGCAGCCACTTTGATGGTTATCGGTAAATTTACGCCGTGTCGAATAAGCTGTTGTTGCTGCTGCTGCTTCTATAATTGGCTGAGATTGTACTTCAATTTCAATTTGAGATAAGTGACATTTCGTTGCATTTTAATGAGCCTCATTTCATTAATGTAAGCTTCTAGCCATGCCTTTGGCCTTGTCCTGTTTTGTTCTGTCCTGTTCTGTTCTGGCTCCATCTTCGACTTATCGCTGTCTTGTAATTGAGTGCTACATTTTGCGCAGCGTCTGCACAAAGCTAAGCATCAGAAAACAAAGGGCATCAATGTCCTGGCAAAATGTGTCTAAACAGCGTATTTTATGAATGCATGGAATAATTCGAAATATATACGTACTCTTACCTAAATAATTCAAGTATTTGGCATTAGCCATTTCACAAGCAAACAGGTCAACTGGCAAAAGGGGCGTACAACTTTTGGCATTAAAAGCAGCCGCAGCAGTCAACAACAACAACAACAACCACAGCAACAACAACTACAATAATAACAACAACTAAGCAAAAGACCGCATAAATGCTACATGGCATTTTTTCACAAACAACTTTAAATAAAAATCTCTTTTCAGGGTAATGAAACTGCAAAAGGCAGCCCAAGGACGATACGGCGACAGGCAGTCAAACAGGAAGGCAACCAAGCCAGGAAGTAGGAAGGGGATTCAGGGGGAGGCGATGGCTGGAAGGCCACCTGCTCGGCTACACCTGCTGACAAAGACATTTACTCAAAAAGTTTGCCGGCGCAAAATAGAAGGCAACACTGGTAACAACAAGAAAAGGGAACAAGTAGCAATTACCAGTTGGGCAATGCTCGAATTAAAGATACCCTACATTTCTAAAATATGTATGAATATTGAAATGGTGTTGATGCTGCATTTCATCCAATTTAAAGTTAGAATACTAAAAACCCATCTATATTTCAGGTATGATAGACTGTAAAAGTTTCATTAATTTAATTCTTAAATAATTATAATAAATTTAAATATGTTGGATATGCTATGGAATCATTTGTGAATTATGTCTCCCAAATTGTGGATTCTATTTCATATACCCCTTTGAATATTTATAAGTATGAAAATGCAGGGTATCGTTAGAACAACAACAACAAACGCTCGGATACTGGTATACCATGGCATGACAAAAATTTCTGGCAAAACGCCCACGCGCCCCATTAAGGGAGCGAACAAAGGGCGCGTTTTTCATTACCATCCTGGAAGAAGGCAGTTCAGTGTCAGCGTCGAAGTGGAAGTCGGAGTCGAAGTTGGAGTCAAAGGCAGAGTCAGAGTCTTTAAACGCCAAGTAAAAGTAACAAAAGTCAAGGATATCGTCAAAAAAAAAGACGGGTGCCAGTTTCATTCACTTTTCTTTTAACTTCTCCCTGTTTTTGGGGCTTTCTTTTCTCTTTGCACATTTTCCGTCGGTTAGTGTTTTGGGGTTTCAAGCAGGGAAAGTGTTTTCATTTTTGTTTAGATTTTTCATTTGCATATTTGCTTGTTCGACTCGCCATTATATTTCATAATTAATTTGTTATCATAAATACAAAACATGTACTTACTATCTATCTTCAAATAATTGTCATATAATGTGAATATGTTCAACTGCAAATAAATGCCAATAAAGTTTATTGAAATTAATAAACTTGTTTCGAATGATTTCAACTATTGATCTAACCATAATACTATTATCATCCCACATAAATTCAAACTCGCACTCGCATAAAGTGCATAATCAAATTTGTGTTTATTAATGATAAATGTATGAAAATTCGTATGCGCAAATAAAATTTGTTATTCAAACTAAATTTTTTCAAATGAAATGCTAGACATTTATGTGTTTATACGAATTATGATTTATTCAACACAAGTCACAACTATAATGAATAGTAAAATTGTTTGATTGTCAAATAGTAAATTAATTATAAGGATGTATAATTAAAGATTAGTATGCTTTGTTTTATGTATTTTATTTATATAAACTGTAATCTTTTCTTAATTGATGAAAATTTCAAGCTAATTACTATCACTGAGTAGTGTAAATAAATTTATATTGCTTCAAGAATCAAGAAGAATATGTGCATATTTTATCTCTAAGTCAAATTTTGAATCATAATTATAAACATAAGCTTGCAGCTTTTATCCTTGAAAAAATATATTTGTGTATACACTTAAATAATTGGCACAATATGATATTTTAACTTAACTACTGTTTTTTTGGCCCTCAATGATCAAATTCTGAGTTTCAGTGTATCCCTAGACTCAATGGTTACACAGAATAAAAAATCCGGGATATTTAGCTCGAATTCAATCCGAAACGTTGTCAAAAGAGGGGTAATCTAGGATTTTCTTAAACCAAGTTTATTTCTTAAATCCCGAATTCAATTGTGTAATTCAGGATAAAAAAATGTATTAATTAAAATGATTTTCGTTGCATTAAAACTTTTTTTTAAAATTTTTTTTTAACTTTTTTTTTATTTTCCTTAAACTTTTTTTTTAAACATTTTTTTTTTTAAACAATTTTTTTTTAATGACGGGGAGAATCGAACTCGGGTTTTTTACAAACTGGAAGTTCTATTTATGTGACAGGTCGGCGACTCTAACGACTGAGCCACCGGACCGGTTAAAATGAGAGAGGCCGAGAGAGAATTTTTCTGTCACGCTCAGCAAATGTGGTTATCAACGGGACATTTTAAGAATTTCTTAGCTTGAATCAAATAATTTGGGCTTATTTTCCCATTTTAATCCCGATACAGGCTTGATTATTCAGCTTAATCCTGAATACATACCTAAAAATTGCAAGCTTAAATTAAGTATGTTTAAACTTGATTTTAGAATGGCTTTTATTTTTCTGTGTAGTAGCTCTAGAGACAAAGCATTATGATATTAAATGTGACAACAAGCTAAAATAAGTTAAAGCAAATATTTAAACATAGGGAGTAAATAATAACTGCACCAAAAGGCAGCGCCGTAAGGCAAATAAATCAACACGTTAAACTAAGCTTTGTTCAAATGTTTGCTCACTCACGAGTGTAGGTACACATATGTATTCATACTTATATACAATGTACGTAAATAATTATTTTCCCATATTCTAGGTGCGTATGTGTGTGTGTGGACGGTCATTAGATGTGGACATTATTGCAATGAGACGAGTGAAATTCTATAACAGCGGCTAACAACTTAAGCTAATTACGTGGTACACGTGAGGCTATGATTTAGCGTTTAGCATTGCAATTAAAGGAGCTCTGCGTGCGACATAAAAGGGGCAGAGGGGGAGGAGTAGGAGGAGTAGGAAGTGAAAGAAGAGGAAAGGCTTATCATATCAAAGGCTGCACGCAACAAAAGTGGAGTATGCCAAATTAGAATGGCGACGAAATGCGACAGCTCAACTAAAAGCTGAAACTAAACAACTCAGAGAGCGAGAGAGAGAAAAGCGTTTTACGTTAAAATGTGCTCGACTGATAAATACTCTTTTCTTCATACTTTTCCATACACAATTTTCTTTGACAAACAATTACTATCAAGTCTCCCGAATATGTATATTCCACAAACGTGCATACCTATTGTGACCACTGTTTGACTACAGGGTATCAAAAGCAACAAAAGGTTAAACAGCAAAAGTACCAAGGTACTTGCGTGCTTGGCCGGCTTTTGTGAGTATGTAAGGGCCGGGGGGACGGTGTGGGCTGTACGGGGCAGGGTGGGATAAGGTTATGACGCCCCGGCCGCAGCTTAACGAGGCGCTGTGTGCTCGTGCTCCAAAAGTGCAACAATTAAATTTAATTACCAGTGTCATAAATATGCCAGACCACACCACAACCCACTTGTACATACACAGATAGAGACAGAGTAAAATAGAGGGAGTGAGAGAGAGAGAGAACTGCAACGACAAAATAATCAAATAACATGCAGCAGGCGGCATAGGAACTGCCACTCACCCCATTTGCAACTGAAAGCCTCACGGCCAAAATACTAACCAAAAAGCCAGTCAACCAGCGTGTAAATTAGCAGGGCACTAATTAATTATTCAAAATGTGCGGCATTTGAATCACTAAACAGAAGAGCAGCACTTCCAGACAAAGAGGCAGGGTCCTTGCATATGCGTATGAATGGAGCTAAGGGGATACGGATGTGGTGGGCGAGTGGATGCGTGTGTGTGAGTGTGTGTGTGTGTGGGTGGGGATTGAGAGCCCGAATGCACATATGGTAGCTTAGTCTGAATGCAACTGCAAACTGCACGGCTAATTAAGCATAATTAAGCAGCTAGGCATAGATACAGACCAGGTGCCACACGAATTACACACACACATATATTGAACTGAATTCACTTTCATGCTCAAGGCTTAACCAACTGGTTCGTAATTGATAAGATGAAGAAGTACTTTGATTTGAGTTAACCTATTGGTCTACAAGTGTAAGGATGGAAAATAATAACATGCGGAAAGTCGAGTTCCCGACTATAGAGCACCCGTTACTTATTTAAATACACAAGCAAAAAATTTTGTTGCATACTTTTAAGCAGTTATATTTCTTAAAGACTTCAATCAGCCATTAAAGCCGTTATGTTTGTCCGATATTATTGCGATTAAGTAAGAAATGGAATATCTGGAATAAATTGATCTGCGTGGGGCTTTTAGAAGGCTCTATATATATTTTATAGGTTCGGAGATGCTTTACCGCTTTACTTAATTTTTAAGTAACGGATGTAAAACAGAATGCAATGCACAAGATATAACTAAATAAAATTGAATTGAGGCTTGGAAAGATTTCTGATCTATTATTTCGACGAATATAATAGTAGTTGTAACTTTAGAAGATTCGAAAGGAGTCAGAAAATCCCTACTTTATATATTATACTTTTTGCAGAACTTGATAATCCGACCGAAAACTCTGGATTTGGAAACTTATATTGTGTGCAAAAAATCTAATATACAGGGGTGCCACAGAAATCGCAAGCGAAATAGAATTCCGCAAAGAGCAATTCCGCACGGAAATTTCCGAGGTGCCACAGAACTTCGAGAGATTTAATTTTTTTAGCAATTTCACCAACCTCTTCGAACTAGGTTGCCAAGGGTTGACACCTTCTCAGATTAAATTACCCAAGGGTTTGATTAGCAACTTTTTCAAGTTTATCATTGCAGAGCAATAACCTTTTAATTTTTTTATTTTTTAATTAATATAATTTAATTTATTTATGTAATAATTGATTTTGTTTAGATAAAATAAATTTAAAAGTAACTGGCGCGAGAAAATAAAAGTTACTCGACAACTCTAGCAATTGTATGCCATTAATCTGGCAACTCTTCGTGAAAAATGTTTTCACAAATTGCACAATAAGTTAAAGGTTTTTTTCAGTAAAACTTGATTTACCTCAAAAGACCTATTTTTTTAATGCTTAATTTAAAGAAAAATGAAGTGGTTTGTTATATTTTTTTTTTTAAATACCTTACTTTGAATTCTGAAATCGGACTAGGTGGCAGCACCGAACGCCAGCGGACTTAACGCTAGTTTGTTCCGCACAAAATTATTTTGCGAATTGACCTGTGGAACAGCGAAATGAAATTGAAGTAAAGTTCAAGTGAAAGCGATTTCTGTGGCACCCCTGATAGATATAAATGATCTCTACCAAAAAGTTTACCTCATAATCACTTAAGGCAACTAAACGAAGCGAAAAAATCACAGAAGATTCTCAAACAAATAAACTAATTCCAATTCAGTTTCAATTAGTTAAATCAAGTATTGTTACCTCCAACAGCGAAACAGAAAGTCAAATCAAGATATCCCATTTTCCGCACAGTCCTAAAGCGGTTTTCATATTCGCACAACGTAAGTATTTTCACGCTCATTATGCGCTGGTCTGCTCTCAATGCCGCTTAGAGCAATTACCTGGCAGTTAGGAGCTGGCATAGGTCGTAGATGGTTTTTATTTGTACTATGCGATTTGAGGAACATTTATTTTACCTTCGGTGAAAGGGATCCTTTGCTTCTTCAGCTGGCCACAAACAAAACGTTCGTGGCACGGCGTCATAATGAGAGCAAATTTATTAGGTCATTTGGAAAATAAGTACGAGTGAAAATCTACTTTAGCGTTTGTTATTTTTTCTGCTTCGCTTTTCGTTGCTTTTCTTTCGCTTTCTATATTTTCGTAAGAAGTAAACAGCAGTAAAGAAACAGAAGCAGCAGTTGCTTATTATGCCATCTAGTTCCAAGCTCTGCTGTTTTTTAATTAGTCAATAGTCGAAATGGAATGCTCGATAAGCAACGGCCGAGTAGTTGGAGAAATCCATTGAGCTATAAGTAAGTGTGTGTGTGTGTGTGTGTAGAAAAAGACTAAAATGAAAATGAGCTGTGAAGTGAAAAGTGCACGCGTCGTTATGAATTGCCATGGCAATGTATACAGTTACTTATAAAAGTAAAAGTACACTCACTTATAATGCGAATAATAATAATAATAAAAAGAATAATGATGATGGCCAGTGGAAATAGCTGAAATGGCAAATGGTTAAATGGAGGGCAGCAGCTGCCATTTTGGAGCATTAAACATTTCGCTTGCGCACATTTTGATGAATTATTTATTATTAGCGCCAATGTTAAATTGCAATTAACATTGGCTCCGACTTTGTTATGCCAATGGTTTATTAATTGCCTGGCAACGCGCATAATGCACCAATTTTAGCAATAGCCAACGGCGATACTCGTAGTTTAAATTCAGTCAGTCGAACGAATTCCACTTCCCAATTATCATTTGCCAGACTCGAATATACCCTGTCATTACACTGACAATAACGATTTTAAATGTCTAATATGTCTAATATCCAATTCTGCACAGTCCTAATATCCAATTCTGTATAAAGTTATTTGAGTTATTGTAGTTGCTCTCGATGTCTTCATAAGCAACTCAACTCGATTTGGATCGAAGGCGATCTCAGGAATATATTATTATCAGGAAAAATCCAAATGAATAATGTACAATACATCTTTTGTAAAAAAAATGTTATTTTTCTGTGTGAGAATATTTTTACGAATAATTGTAAAGAACTGTAAGTGAGTAGTAAATGATATAATATAGTACACATCCGTAACTTTTCTATTATCTAGATTCAAGATGCATCAATGCAACACTTTAAGAAATAAAAAAAGGTTTCAGTAGCTATCAAATCAAATATAATAAACTTTTTTTTTACAGTCCAGCTTACTAACAAAAAAATTCTTTTTTGTTTTATTTGACAGGTAAATGAGAAAAGCGTTTTATTCAACAAGAGCATTGGCTGTGAAATAAAAAAAAAATGTTTTTCTCAATCAATATTTTTTTGGACTATGCATAAAAAAACGGGGTATAAAAAGCTCATACTTTGAGAAACCTAAAAACGTAATTCATCACTGGTAAATGGTGTCATGGATTTATCTATATTTAGGCAATCGAACTGAGCTGTTGCTTAAGTAACAAGCATTTGAAATTAAACTAATGGGCATCTCATAGTTCAATCATCATCGATTTTAATTGTTGAGTAAATGCATTGTTCTATGTTCATGTGGTATGTTTGCGTGTGTGTGTGTGTGGGTGTGTGTGGGTGTGCTTTTGTGTGCGGGTTGCGTCTGCATTTTGGGTGTTGGCAATTTTGGTGGCCTACTGGTCGTTGGCCACAGTTGCCAGTTAGCTGCAATTATTTACATTTTGTCACTATTATGCTGCATTTTGTAGGAAATCATTTGCGGGCATGTTTAATTAGCAAAATTCATGTTTGAATGCTTAAAAACAATTAACACAGCCGCATGCCACACTCATACACACACACACACACAGACATTGCACTCAGAGTTGCAACTTAATAAATTGGATGCTGACCGGGAAGACAACTAAGTAATTGAAGGTCGCGAGTCGCAAGCTATTTGCCACAATAAACATAAATTAAGGAGAGTGATATAAGCAGATGATTGCTGTGCCACTCGTATATAAATGTACATACATATGTATATAGTATGTACTTAAATATATGTATGTTAGTATATTCGCAGTTGTCAATGTATGTATTTCTTTGGACACACTCAGCCTCCGGTTTGTGTGCGGAGAATGTTTATTTATTGATGTGACTTTCATTTTAAAACGGGCCACCGCAGCGTTTAAGCGGAAATTAAAGGCTGAATATATAGTTTAAGCATTTATAATGCAACTGCCAATGCCACAAACACACACACACACACTCACAGAAACACTCATCCGGCAACATACATATGATCAGTTAGTGTGTCGCTGATTGGACTGTGCATTTCGACTTGATTTATAATAATATTTACTCGCATTAATAGCACAAACGAGCACACTTGAATATTTATTATACATCTATAACAACTTCTTTCAATATGCAATTATTTTTCTGACAAATTATCCAGATACTCGCACTATATAAATAACATCTGATAAATCGCTTGAATTTCGCTTGACTTAAGAGGATAAGCCGAGCCACTTTCTCGCTCTCATTTATTACTGTTGAAAAAATTGCTAATTGCAATCAACCAATTCTTTTCTGTCATTTTTTTACCAGAGATTAAAACCGGTTCGGTAATGGTTTTAATCCCTGCTTTTAACATATTTTTTAATTTTGGCATCAATGGAAAAGTCAGTTAAATCCCGTTTGAATGATACAAAACTTTCCTTAACCCATTGAAAATTTAGAATTTTTGTCGACGTAGAATTTAGTCTAATATTAAGAAGTTTTTCCTCGGTCTCAAACAAAAAATGTTTTTTCATATTCTCTTCGCTAGTATTTCATAAATCTCTTCGCTAGTATTTTTTATGATTTTTATAAAATTGCTAAAAATTACTATTTTTATTTTTCCTCGTTTTCATACAAAAACTCCATACAAAAAATCATAAAAAATACTAGCGAAGATATTTTCAAAAAAATTTTTTGCAGTCTTTATTAGAATTGTTTGGAGTAACTTTTTGAATCAAAACATTTTTTGTTTGAGACCGAGAAAAAAAGTCAAACAGTAGACTTTTACAAAAACTCAAAAATTTCAATGGGTACTTAATGGGTTAAGGAAAGTTTTGTATCATTCAAACGGGATTGAAACGACTCTTCCATTGATGCCAAAATGTACATGATTTTTGATTAGATTTAGCTTTAGTTAATGCACTATTATTTTTTTCATTAAATTATTTTGGGATGTACTAACGAAAACAATAACCAAAATAGTTTGCCTTTGTAAAAACTAATAAAGAAATAAAACACTTATCTGAAATCTTTATAAATTTAATTTGAATTAATTCATCAATAAAATAGAATAAAGACATTTTTATTATATTCTTTTAAGCTCTTTTTTTCACAAATACTCAAAGCCCATAATGTAAATCGCAGAAACATACATCTATTTAAACTCCATATAAATACATATAATATAAAGTGATTTTATATTACACCGTCAACAGTCGCTTTCAATTTATCAGAATAGCAGCTCAGTCAATGGCAATTTGTTTGCAACACAAAAAAGGTTAAACTGATGAGGAAATTTCATATGAATATAATATTTATAATTAATTGATGTTGGAAAAAATTAATGCATAAAACAAGTTGAAGTGATTGTGGAAATCTCACAGATTTATTTCATATTAATTATTCAGCTGAACGATTGCAATTCATGCGTTTAATGCGCGCAAAAAACAGTAAAATATGAACATTGCAGAAAATCGGTAGAACAATTGACTGATTAACGCGGCGGACAACGAAATTTAAACACCCTAGCAGGTGTATTATTACAATACCTTAAAGGCTTTATTAATGCTGTAAATTTGATAGAAATTGTGTACAATCAAGCTTATTATTTGTATTTATTTCATAGCAATTAAATCGGATTTATACTCATATCACACTTTTTAAATCAATCTCTGATAATCTTCATAGCTGATTTATATTAGAGTATCTTTATCTTCGCAGTGCACTCACGTGAACTCATAAAACAATGAAAACAAATGTGAATCGTATGGGAAATACCTTCAACAGGTGACTGACTTACTTATTGTGTATCTCACGTGTTTTTGTTCTTGTTGTTCCTTAGCCAAGTTTTCAGCCGTAAGCCAAATCGCAGTTGTTGCCTTGGCTTTACCAATGTATATGAGAATCTCGCGTTGATACCGCCACGCACTAGATGAAGTTAGTAAAGTCCTTATGAACACAACAACACGCACAAACGCACAATTGCAACACACTTTTTGCGTCACTGCAACACGAACGAACACGCACAGACACGCACATAAAAAGCAAAATAAACCACTTCAAAATGTGTGTGGCACAATTTTCAAATAAAATTGAATTTTTGTTGCTGTTTTCGTATGTTTATTGACTTTCTCATTCACCGTCGTTTTGTTTTTATTTTGCGATTCAATTTAAGCTGCGTCTTCCAAACGTGGCAAGAGCCAAAGTTGAGAGCCGTGCCACAGTCTTTAGATTGATGCGGAGCCAAATACAATATACAATATATATTCGCGATTTTCCCAAAATTTTCTATGTCACAAAACTGGCCGCAAATTGAGAGCACCGAGCCGAGAGTAGAGTCGCAGTCGCAGTCGGCAGCGCGAGAGGCAAAATCGAATCAGCAGCAACGTTGCCGAAATCAACGAAACGCATTGGCACCTCCAACACGGATAAGAAGCATCCACACACACTCACACACACTATCCTCAACGTGTTAATCTCTTACACTCTCGTGGGTTCCTCCAAAAATGCACAAGAACTCGTTAGCTCAATGACGCGTATTATTCACAAAATCCTCTTTATCTTAATTTCAATTTAAATTAATTTTATTTGAGATATATAATATTTTTTTATTATTTTCAACAATTTGATTTCCTCAGTGCGTCAACTGAAAGCGGAGATGCACAGAACCGTCTCGTTACGCGTTTGGATGAAGACTGCGTTGCGTCCTCGTTGTGAACGAATGCGCCACAATCTTCGGCAACCACTCGTTGATTCAACAGTTAGCACGAGGCAACAACACCCGAAGCACAGTACTGGGGGGATGATACGGGCACGGGGTAAAGCAACCGCCAAGACGGGGTGGGATGTGGTGTCTAACACGAACCGCGAACTCTGAGACTAACCCAATGTAATTGCCATTACGATGCTGCCGCACGTTTGCTCTTTTTATTGGGATTTTAACTAGAAACGAATGCGTTCCACAAAGAGAAAATATCCCACTGTACATTGGACATTTTCGTGTGGAACTTGGCACAAAGAGAATCATAATAATGATACCAAATACATTCACACGTGGCATGACAACTAACGGAAATAACAGGTTGTAAACAATTTAATGATAAGATATAAATAACCAAGGAATCTGAAAATTGTTGTTCCATAAGTTACTTATGGAATTTGGAAATAACCATGTTAAAAATGATGGTAAGAATTTTGTATGAAATGTTATAAGATATTTTCATGTTACTGTATAGAATTTTGTATTTTAAATAATTTAAGGAAACTAATCAACTTACTTAATTACTTCGTGTGAAATGTTAAATGATAAAATAGAAAAAAAATTATGATGAGATGTAAATAACCAAGGAATCTGAAATTTGTTTTGAATACCAAATAACTTATGGAATTCGAAACGAACTATTCATGTTAAAAATTATTGTGAGAATATTTTATGAAATGTTATAAGATATTTTCATTTTAATGTACAGAATTTTGTATTTTAAAAAATTTAAAGAAACTTATTGACTTACTTAATTACTTCGTGTGAAATGTTAAATGATAAAAAAAAAAATTATTTTTATTATTATAAATTCAAATAATTTTGAGTGAACTGTTGACCCTATAATACAAAAACAAAATGTGTATCGAAAAATAAGAGTTTTCATTTAATTTTTTTGATAAATATCAACAAATAACTTTTATTTAATAATTTATATTTTAAAAGTAATAATCGTTGCGGTCCCTGATCGTAACACAACATTCAAAGCTAAAATAAATTCATTTTGCAATAAGGCGGCAAATTTTAAATTTAGAACTTAGTGTATTGTTTGGAAAAAATAAAAGTAAAATATATTGTGGTCACCTTCCTGTCTATTATAGGTACATGATGGATTTTTTGCTCAAGTAATTTGGCATAACAAAATTTATATGCGTAATATTGCAAATGTTCGATTTTTGTCGTCATATTAACCGAATAATTTCGAGGTTTAATGGGTTCCCAAGACTAGGAGCCTGAACCATTCCAAGAAACTTTGCAGAAGAAATTTTACCAATACAACAAACACCTTACAAGTGAAAGACCAAAACAGATAATTCTATTTCCTTACAAATTGCAAGATTAATGCAAAATTAAAAAAAAAAAAAAAATGTTTATGAATTCATTTGTGTAACTCAAAAAGTAATGATGCAGTTGGATTGCTAGGACCCGAAATAGAAGGAAACCATTAAGTCTCCTCGCTTTTTTTCTTCTTTTTTTTAGCTCGTTCAAAAGAAGTATTATTATGATGTTATCCAAAATATAAGGTAAGTTAAAAAAGAGCAAGTTTTACATTTTTTAGGAGCTTAAATATTTTAATTTATAATCAGGGATTAAAACCGAAACAAATGTCGATTTCAGTTACGGTTTCGGTTATGTTCGCATTTAGGTTTTCGGTTATCGGTTACACAAAATCTTTGAATAAAGGTTTCGTAACGGTGAACCGGTCTTTGTATGTTTCGGTTTTGAAATACCAGTATGGTTTCGGTTAAAAAAATATAAATTTCTTTGCTAAAATATGATTATATTAATAATATGAAAATAATAATTAAAAAGGCATTACTTCCTTAATGTTTTATTCACACAATTATTTCACATATGGGTATTTCCAGGATCGAGAACGCGACATTTGCACGTCTTTAAATGAAAAAAATAATGGCAAAAATTGACATTTTCAAAAATGTTTTCTCACGTGTTTAATGCGTTTTATTAACACTTTTTTTATTATAAAAAACAAGCTTTGAAGAGATTTCCACCTAGTTTTTCCAAGAGTTTGTTCATCAAATTTTATTCGATACATTGAAAACAACATGTAAAACTTGTTTTAAATGAAACTTTCAATATATTTCTATGTATTAAAATAGTTTATGTTACAATCTTACTCCCGGACTTAGTGTAATCGATGGAATACAAACGGTCCATTTTGGAAGTAAATTTTTAAAAAAAGTGGGCAAAAATATAGAAAAATAGGTTCATCCTATTGAATTTCTTCTAACGTATATTGCTAAAATAAATAACTTGAATACATTTTTGGAAGAAAATTTCACAAGATGTGAGTTTTTGATCAATTTTACTTTTTTGGGCAAGGTGGACCTTTTTCTGGAAATGCCCATATACAATATAAATCAAAATGCAAAATAATAAAGAAAATCAAAAATAAAATACAAAATATCAGAGATCGCAAACAAGACTTATGAGTCGAAAAAAATTGAAACAATTCAAAACTTTTCCTTTTAAATTATTTTTAAGTTGTCTTTTAAATTTGTATAACAAAAATTTAAAATAAAACATTTATTATTTATTATTATTATTAAATAGGCCTTAACGCACTGCGACCAGTATTTGATCTATTGTGCTGGCCGGTAAGATAGGGGGAAAGCCCATTAAAAGTTAAGGCTTTTAATAAATTTCAGCACTTTGCTGGGCTTATATTCCCATATCTTGTAGGGTGGTGTTGTCACACACCCTAATATCTGAAGCCTACACCTACAGAGTGCTGGGCATTCACACAGAACATGTTCCGATGTTTCCTGTTCCAGTTCACAGAACCTGCAGGTTTCAGTTTCAGAGAGGTTCAATTTCTTGAGGTGGTATCTCAGGCTACAGTGTCCTGTAAGATAACCTGTAAGGATGCGTAGATCACTCTTACTGAGGTCTACCATCCTTTTCGATTGGTTCTTAGCCGGGATGAGAAATCGTTTTGCCTGCCGCTGGCCATCACTGTCTAACCAGTACTTGCTAAGCTTCTTTTCTTCCCAATTCCTTATGACCTCCATGGTGTGGCCTCTTGCAAGGCCACAGAAGGGCTCAGGACCTATTAGGGGCTGTGTTGCCCCTTTTTTCGCGAGACAGTCCGCTATCTCATTGCCTTCGTGACCTTCGTGCCCAGGGATCCAGCCCACTGTTAGAGTGTTCCTCTCCCCTAGACGGTCTAATTGACGTAGGCAGTTATCCACAAGTTTGGATGTTATCTTAAAGGATTGCAGGGCTTTTAAAGCCGCTTGGCTATCTGATAAGATGAAGATAGTTGCACCTTGCATTCGCCGTCGGATGCATTCTATGGCGCAAACTTCAATCGCGTGTATCTCCGCTTGGAATATGGAGGGGGTTTTCCCCATGGCTATTGACATGCGGAACCGTGGTCCATACACGCCAGCCCCTGTGTCACCATTTTCCAGCTTTGAGCCATCTGTATACCAGACTTGGGATCCAGATGGTATGCAGAGATTTGGATCATTCCAGGAGCTTCTGTCATAGATTGAAACAGTAAAGTTCCTTTTGAATACCATACTTGGTAGTTGTGCATCTGATAGATGTACAATAGGGCTTGTGAAGAAGGTTTCAAGAACCTTTAGATGCCCTATTAGATCGCCGCTTTTTAGGTTGGCGACACCCTGGAGTCTTAGGGCTCCTAGGCAGGCTTGCTTTTCAATTAGAATAGGAAGGGGTGAAATTCCTGTAATGATGCCAAGGGCATCGGTTGGGCATGTGCTCATTGCACCAGGCATGCCCGCACATACAAGGCATTGAAGCTTACTTAAGTCAGTTTTCGCCTTTCGTTGATTTACCTTAGTCCACCAAGCAAGAGCTGCATAGGTGAGGATAGGTTTCACAATAGTGGTAAATGACCAGAAGATCATTTTGGGAGTTAAACCCCATGTACGACCAAAAAGTCTATTACAGGCAAAGAATGCCCTTGTAGCCTTGTTAATGGTCTTTGTAAGGTGTGGGTTCCATGTGAGTTTTGCATCTAGGGTTACCCCCAGATACACAGCCTCTTTTGAGAACTCAATTTGAGAGCCATTCACGGTTGGATTTGTAAGGTTAAGAAGCCTTTTCCTTGTGAATGGCACTAAGATGGTTTTAGCAGAGTTTATTGTAAGACCTCTGCTTTCACACCATCTTGTTGTTGTGTCGAGGGCGTACTGCATTCGCTCCGAAATGGTTGGCTCATGGCAACCACTGACACATATGACTAAGTCATCGGCATATCCCTGAGTTACGAACCCTAAGCTGTGTAGCTTATGTAGAAGTTCGTCAATCACCAAAGTCCACAGTAGAGGGGAGAGTACACCCCCTTGGGGACAACCTCTAGTGGCTATAATTGATGTTTTTTGCTCGCCCAGGTCAGCAGTTATGATCCTAGATTTGAGCATTACTAGAATCCAGCTTGTGATTAGCGGTGAAACGCCTTTATTAATCAGGGCTATGTGTATAGCCTCATATGACGTATTGTCAAAGGCCCCGGATATGTCAATAAACGCACCGAGGACTATTTGTTGAGACGCAAGTGCCTTTTCAATCGTGGTTGTCAGGCAGTGGATGGCAGTCTCAGTTGATTTACCAGCTTGATACGCAAATTGGTATCTGTATAAGGGATGTTGCTTGAGATTCTCATCCCGAATATGCTGGTCTATAATTTTTTCCATCGTTTTTAGAAAGAAGGAGCTGAGACTTATGGGTCTGTATGACTTAGGCAATTGGGCTGATTTCTTCCCTGCCTTTGGTATAAAGACAACCTTTACCTCAGTCCATTTACTTGGAATATATCCCAGTAAGAGACTTGCTCGAAAGATTCGGGTCAGATTGGGAGCGATTGAATGCATTCCCTTTTGCAGCAAGCAAGGGTAAATCCCGTCTGGCCCTGGTGATTTGTACGGACTAAAGGTGGATATAGCCCATCGCACTTTGTTGAGATGAAATAGCTTATACGGGAGACATCTGTCCATGCCGACTACTATGGTGGGTGCCATAGGAGTCGTAGGAACAGAGCCAGCACCTATACACCCTGGAAAGTTGGATCTTCTCACAGAACTTGCTAGTTTCACCTGGTACTTGTAAAGCTTCCATCGGGCTTTTTCAATGTGCATATGCCATTTGAGTGGTCTTTGGAGAGGGCTTTTTGCAGTCGGACCGCTTCAGGAAGATTATCAATCTTCCACAGTAGTCTCTCCACGTAGCCCTTTTAGACCTCCTCAACTCATTATTATAGAGTGTAAGGGCAGTTTTATATTCGGACCAGTTTCCGGATATTTTCGCCCTATTGAAAAGTCTTCTTACATCCTTTCGCCGTTTCTCCAGGGCTTTGTTCCACCAGGGAACGTCCCGTCGAGATTTGCGATTTTTGTGGATGCAACTTTTGTTGAAGGCGTTTTCAATGTTGTTATGAACATCAGTTGCTTCATATTCCAACTCCTCAATACTAAGTATAGGGAAATTGGAGTAGTTCACATTCTGCTCAAGCTCAAGTGTGAAGTGTTCCCAGTTAGTTTTCCTGGGATTAGGGACACATACTGACAGTGATTCCCATGTCGAACCTAATGTGTTGATGGTCCGACATGGAGATTTCATTGGAGACGTGCCAGTTGGAGATGTTGGCCAGCATGTAGTGAGGTCAAGGACTTCCCCCTTATGGCATTAATAAATGTTGGCTCATCACCTCTATTTAGAATACTGATTAAATTCAAGAAGGCACTCACCTCTTTTATTTATGTTTGTACTTCCCAGACTGTGCACTGCCTCCCGCATGCCCAAACTGCCACCAGGTCTTCATTATGAACTTATTTTCTTGTTTAGAAGCAACGCCGCTCTTGGGCGTTGCTGTTCACTGGCATATATTGTCTGCCATTTTTGGTGTTCAGGCCTTTAATCTTACCGAGAGGATCCATCTCAGCAAACCTGCAACACAGCACATCCGAGGCAGCTTTAGCATGGTGCAGGTTTGCTTGTAGGCATTTGAAATGCCTTTTATTGTTGTGGGTGGAGGGGGGGTGGAGTGGGCCATTAG
>JBAMBK010002468.1:0-214872 GCA_037043435.1 Drosophila suboccidentalis | reverse complement strand
TTAAAATTGTATTTAAAAGTTATACCGTAACACTTATTTGCACTTTTTAAATTAACAATTAAAAATAAAACTTGTAAAAATTTATATTTGGATGTATGAAAACCGAAGTTAACCCTTATAAATGAACGGTTACTAAACGGTTATTTAGGTCTTCAGAGTTTCGGCTTGAAGGTTTCGGTCGAATCAAAATTTTTGTTTCGGTTACGGTTTCAGTTACGGGCTTAAATTTCAATCGGTTTTTACCGGTTAAAGGTTACGGCTTCGGTTAGGGCTTTAATCTCTGATTATAATATTGCTAAAATGTATACATTATATTTTTAGTTATTTACTATTTCATTTAAATATTTAGACAACATACAAAATATGACTCAATTTGTCTTTTAATGAAACGAGTTTTAATAATTACAAGTAACTGTGGAAAGTATGTGCTCTAATTTGCTGACGTCCCTATGTAATTGTATTAAACGCATTAGGGGAAAAGCTTTTAAAGCTTTACAGCTTTTCATTTCCTTTGCAATTTGACTTCACACATTGTTTTGTTTTCCTCTTTAATTCCCCAGTTCTATAGGAAATTTTCTCTTTGAAAAACTAGCTTCCATCGCAGATCGGTCATCCACATGGACCACAGATGGCAACTTCAAGGCCGCCGGACACTTCCACTTCCGATTGAAGTATGCCTCTATTAAGTATTTTGTTTTTAAATTTTTCATTTGATGCTTGGCCATTGTTGTTATTGTTGTTGTTGGCCACTTTATTGTTATTTTGTTTTGCTGGCCAACTTCATGCAGAGCCATCTGTAAAATTAAATTTAGCGACTGTCCACATCAGGAGGAATCCACACCCACGCCCAAGTGCTGAATGAGTCGGCTGGCAGGCTGCTGCTGGCCACAGTCCAATGGCCATCCATGTACACACCAAGAATCGCCAGCGTACATACTTAGAAGGAATGAAAGATTCGCAGCTGCCCTCAAACTATTTGCCAGGCGCCCTGCTCTCATAATGAATATTTATGAAGATTTAAAAAACATTTTCTTCGCCTCTGTTGTTTTATGATTTGCAAGTGTGCCACTCTCCCTCTCTCTCTCGCTCGCCCGCTTACTTTCTTTTTCTCTATCTCTCTTGCCGGCACCTTCAGTTCAATGGCGTGCAAAGTTGCTCCTGATGGACAATGTCCTCAAGTGGACGACCACGTTGAACTTTCTGCTTAGCCGAGGGAAAACAATTTAAATATATATATACAATATGTATGTGGACTGTTATGTTTCTGGTGTTTCTTTTGCAGCTTTTGTTGTTGCTATTTTCATTTTGTAAATGATTTCATTATGTGTCGCCTCGTGGTCGTGGCCAGCGTACGGGTCGTATACTTGATATAGCTTGTTTCGTCGAAAAACGGCAAATTTATATCCATAGCTACTGTTTCTGTTTCACTATACACTCTCTCACTGTGTTGTCTTCGCGCCAATTTACTGATAATTTAATTTGACATTTGCGGTTACTGATTGTCATGATTGTTTTCATGTTAATCTTATTGCTTTACATTTTGGTATTTATTTTTTATTTCTTTGTGTTTTTGTGTTTGTTTTTCGTTTGCCCGCATCGCATTGTATATTTTTCTTATTTCGAATGGCGAGCGGGTATTTGCATTTACTTTTTATGCTCTTATTTTTTTTTTTTTGGTTTTTTATCAGGAAAGGACTCCGCGCTTAACAACATCATCCATGGGGCGTGTTCAGAAATTTGCATGTTTTATATGCCATTTCGTCTTTTTGTCTTTCTTTTGTTGTTATTATTATTATTTTTATTTGTGTTGTGGCCGTTTTAAAGGCTCCACACTGCCCGCTGCTCTTTAACTTTCGCCATCGACGTTGCCTTTTATGTGCGTCTATTGTTTTGCTTTTCCTTAAGCAAATTTGCATGCGAAAACAATGAAAATGGTCAGTTAAGGGCAACCTACTTAAGCAGAAACCCATTGAATCGCTGAACTGCTGCTTCATGCCCAACTCTGTCCTCTGTCTAAATACCTTTCCTTAATGACTATGCCAAGGCATTTTAATTAAACTATTTCCTGGCTGGACGACATGCCATCATGGTATGGGCGTAACTAAGCAGCTTCAAATGTGCACAAATATTGAAATATTTATGGCACACACACACACACAGAGTGAAAGAGCGAGAGAGAGGGAGGGAGAAAGAGAGAGAGAGAGACAGTCTGCAGTAATGCAATTTTAATTTCTTCAGCACAGCAGGCGACAGCTAAGCAGCATCCTTCTAACGTCGCTATCGTCGCCATCGTCGCCATCGTCGTTGCGCTCTTCGTTTCCGCCCGCTGCGCCATCATTTCCGCTGCTCATTTTTTGACTGACTGCTGAAGTGTGTATGTGTGTTTGTGTGTGTGAGTGTTTGGCTTGTGCTTTATGTTTATGTGGTGCTTTGTTTGCCCATTTGATTGTCAAGCATTTCGATTGTCTGGCTCTTTGAAGTTGATCATTCCCAATCAGCGCTCAGCGGAAATTTCAAGTAGATGCACCTTCTTAAATCCACAACGACAACACCAGACTCAGTTGTTGTTGTTGTTGTTGTGCTTGTACTCGTATTTACTTGCCACAAGCAATATAAATTGTGGTTAGGTACATTGAATAGCGCCTCAAGTTTTGCAACTGGCTCAAAACTTTGCATCAATATGCAGCCCCAAGTAGACCCACTGAGACACCCTCCCCCCTCCCCCTTAAGCCACCCACATACGAAGTTGGAAATGCAGCCATAAGGAAATTTCATTATTACCGCGCTTACACGCTAATGAAGCATGTAAAATGTCAATGTGGTTGTATGTAGTGCCTCTCACAACCATTTGTATGTGTGTGCCACATTTGTTTGTTTGTGTGAGTGTGTCTGTAAGTGTGATTGTGTGTGTATTGTTGAGTTGGGCTGCTAGTTTTATTGCAAATGTGTGTAATGAATGTAAATTAGTAAAAAGTTTTCGTGTAGCTCGCGCTCGCATGTAGAAAGGAAGCGCATCAGAGCTAACCTGCGGCATAGCAAGGATCTCTATATATAAACACATATACATATGTGTATTTGTGTGTGTATGAAAGGATATGAATGGCGTTCGAATTAGAATACATAGCAGGTGTATAGTCTCTGTGTGTGGATAATTATGAGCAATCTCCAGAGCCAGCAATTGGCAACTGCCGACTCAATTCTCTTTGAGCAATGACCGACTAAGCCAATTAGTACGAAAAATATGCAAATGAGCCAAGACATTGCGCAACTTTTAAGCACTACACTCAATTGCGCTTTAGTATAACTAATAATTTCTAATGGCCAACACAATTCTCCACTTTATGCAAGTTTCATAGTTATTTAAAATTTCAACCAACAACTGACAACCCGCTGAAAGGCGAATAATCAAGAAGATTTTCAAGTTTTACGACTTACATAAATGACTCAACCATCCAATACCCTACACATGTTGGACACTAAAAACTAAAATTAAACAAATTTCAAGTGTGCGCTTCTAGTATTAAAAGATAAGAAAAAGCAAGACTGCAATGCAACTAAATATTGAAATAGGTTCGGTTTGTTAGGGCAAGTAAAAAATTTCAGTTTTTTTGAACTAACCGCTTTGGGTAACCCAAAAACCTGAGATGAACTGGGTAACAACGAGCTTCGGTTCAGAATCGATTTGCAGCTTTAGTAAATTTTTTGTAATTTTAAAAACATTTTCTAAGTAATAGAGTCATATCAACTCATTCTTTAGAACGTTGACTTAAAAATAATAAATCACATTTAACTCGAGTTCTTAAGTTACATTTAAAAAAAAAAACAATGATTTTAATTAGCCTGAAAAAATATATAGATAAATGTTAATTCGAAGATTATAAACTATGTACATAAATGGCAGAAACTCAAAAAAATATATGGAACGAATATCAAAACTTTTAAAAGGATTTTTAAAAAAGAAGAAAAAAAACGAAGAATAAAATTTTAGGAATCCAAAATTGGGAAGAATTAGGAATCATAAATTAGGAATTTCAACTGAGAAAAATATTCAGAGTACAAAAAGTATCATTGGTTTTCGTTAAATTCTTTCGAGTAGTTTTATACATTATTCATATAGCTCTGTGCCAGAACGGTGGGGCTCTTTTTTTTTAATAAAAAAACTAAAAAATAACAAAATGATAAAATTATTGAATTTTTATATAAGGTGGCATACAGCATACATTTATGTACATGTAGACCCTATTAAATCCGAAGTCCTGATTTTGATATAAATGGTTCGACAAATGTTGTCTTTTTGCTAATAGGAAAAAGCCGAAACCAAAAATACTTTATTAAAAATCGGGCGATTTTTAATAAAATATATTTGATTTCGGCTTTTCCTAATTTTGGTTTTCCCAATTTTTGTCTTCCTAATTTTGGATTCCTAATAACTGTATTCCTAATTTCAGATTCGTAATTTTGGATTCCTAATTTTTCGATTCCTAATTTTGTATTCCTAATTTTTCTTTCCAAATTTTCGTGTTTTGAGTAATATATTTCGACATTCGTATTTAGAATCATATGGAACAACATATATATTTATTACAGATAGAAATGTAGATGGGTGGATAGATACACTGACCAGCAAAACTGTAACACGAGTTCAATATTCTCCCTTCAGCGGTCTGTATCTTCTTTTATATTTTACGAATGTGAAAGATCTTAGTCTTGTTTTGTTGGCGATTTATTTTACTATGTTTTTTAAATTTGATGCTATTTGTTTGTCCTGAAGAAATATGCCGAAGCAAAATGTAAAAAAAGCCAAATGTTACAGTTTTGCACTTCGGTTATATTTAAAACAAATAAATGTAAAGATAAATATTTAGTAGAACTGATAAATAAAGATTAATCGTCGAAAGCACAATTTTCAAGTTCATGAGTTCATGAGTCTCTAAAAATAACAATTTTAAATCTGTAAAAATGGTTGAAGAGCCATTGTTAAATATTAAAAAAAAAATCTATTCAACACGTAATTTTTTCAATGTTTTGATGTACGAATAAGAGAATAAAAAATGCATAACATGAACAGACGGAGAGAGAGAGAGAGAAAGGGAATAAGGATAAGAAAAGGGAAGCGAGTGGAGGTATATTATGTATATTATTATATTTAAATCTCTTTGGGTATGGAAACAACAGCTGCAACCTATTAGATACAAGTATGCAAGAACCAAAAGAAACAATGACCAATGGCCGGGCAAGTTTTCAATTTAGGTTGAATTATTATGACCTTAATTAACACGTCGTTTCATCATCAAATGCTGCACTTCGTCTTATGCTTTTGTTGTAGATTTTTGGCATAGAAATGCTGCTGTCTACCTTAAGCGCTAACGTTGCCATGTGTCCCCGTTCCCGCACCATGATCTCTATCCCTCATTCAACTTGTTCAACTTGGTCCTGGCCAGGTTGAGCTGCTGATTCGATTTTCTGCAGACATGCACTTTTGCCGGAGCACAGCTCTAATCCCTGCCAAGTAACTGTTGCTCTGCATCTAAGTCCGGGCAATGGCTCTGTCTCTGTCTCTATTTCTAGAAAGGGGTTGAGTTTTACTAATTTTCATTTTAATTAAATTCAAACTATGTTGACGCGCTGCTGGCGCTGCCGTATTACTTATGTAGCAGAAATTGATGAACCTGCTAATTGAGTAGCCGAAATGTTAATTGAAAATGGCCCAAAAATGGCCCTAAAACACTGAAGCAGCCTTAAAAGCCGGGCTTAAAGCATCCAATTGGATGTCGACTGAAAGAGTCATCATTCATCTTGTTGCTGTCTGTCAGCCCTATATGTGCAACGACTATACATGCTTCTGTTTACTTTATTCTTTTTCTTTTCTTCTTTTTTAATTTCCCCACGGTATTTAGAAAAAATTTAATAATATCAAATGTGACGCCAAGCACTGTGCACTGGACACTGAGCACTGGGCACTGGGCACTGAGCACTGGACACTCAACAGGCCGCGCCCAGGCCCTGGACATGCGTACATGTAATTTCATATGTATTTGTTAGCAAACACACTTGCTCTTTGTGTGTGTGTGTGTGTGTGTGTGTGTGTGTGTGTGTGTGTCTACTTGTCTAGGTTTCCGCTTGGCCAAATTTGTTTACATTTTTTGTGTCCACTGTGCTGCCCACTCATAATTTCATTTTGAAATGTTTGTTGTAGGTATTCGCGACAACGAACGGCGTGGCGGCTCCAAAACTTTTCTGTCTCTGACATATGGCGCTAAGCTTGTCACATTATTAAACTTGCTTCATGGGGCAACTGCCAAGTGGGAAGTGGCAACCGGCAACCGGCAACTTGTACTGCTCGGCTCATTTAACAAGCTCGCAAAATGGAAACCCTTGAAGAACAGCACGTGATTTGCATTCAAGAAAACCGCATCACTTTTTGGGCGAGCAAAAGACGTTGCCTTATAATCAGGGGTGTAGGAGGATTGTTGGCAGTCCCGAACTTAATTGCATGCCAAATGGAAAGTTTAAAAAACCAAAAATTAAATGTGCGTTAAATTGTGAATAGACATGGCCAGCATTTTAATGGATGCTAAAATTGCTTATTAACGGCAATTAATGTAAATAAACGAAATAGCCAAAGGGTTCACTTAATGACCACCGTCATCGATAATACCAATAAGTATACTTCAAATTGGCAACGAAATACATAGAAATTTGAAACTTCAAACTAAGCAATAACCGCTAGAAAAATTACTAGGCTAAAAAACATACCAATCATACATTGGAATAAATTCAGTTATTCTATATTTTTGCCTATTTTCTTAAAAATGTACTTCCAAAATGGAACGTTTGTATTTTATCGATTACACTAAGTAAGATTATATCATAGACCACTTTAATGCATAGAAATATATTGAAAGTTGAATTTAAAACAAGTTTTTTGTTCTGTTTTCGATATATAATTAAAAACAAGGGGGCTCGCTGGGAGGTGCGGCTACAGTCGAGTTTGCTAGTAGTCCGATTTCAACCATATTTAATCAGGATGTATGAGACCATCCCGTATGCATATTGTGTCAGTTTGGTTGAGATATCTCAGACAACAAAAAAGTTGTTCATACTGAGACTTGATCTTCGACTGATCGTTCCTATGGAAGCTATATGATATAGTAGTCCGATTTCAACCATATTTAATCAGGATGTATGAGACCATCCCGTATGCATATTGTGTCAGTTTGGTTGAGATATCTCAAACAACAAAAAAGTTGTTCATACTGAGACTTGATCTTCGACTGATCGTTCCTATGGAAGCTATATGATATAGTAGTCCGATTTCAACCATATTTAATCAGGATGTATGAGACCATCCCGTATGCATATTCTGTCAGTTTGTTTGAGATATCTCAAACAACAAAAAAGTTGTTCATACTGAGACTTGAGCTTTGACTGATCGTTCCTATGGCAGCTATATGATATAGTAGTTTGATTTCAACCGAATTCGGTCAGGATGTCAAGGACCATCCCGCTAGCATATCCTGTCAGTTTTGTTGAGATATCTCAAACAACAAAAAAGTTGTCTATACTGAGACTTGATTTTCGACTGATCGTTCCTATGGCAGCTATATGATATAGTGGTCCGATCCAAATTAAAAAACAAACTTGATCTGCGTCCGGTATCCAGCAACCTACATACCAAATTTTAAGTCTCTAGCTATTATAGTCTCTGAGATCGACGCGTTCAAACAGACAGACGGACGGACGGACGGACAGACGGACAGACAGACGGACATGGCTCAGTCAACTCAGCTGTTGATGCTGATCAAGAAAATATATACTTTATGGGGTCGGAGATGCTTCCTTCTGCCTGTTACATACATCACACAAATCTAATATACCCTTTTGACCATTTTCAATGGGCACAGGGTATAAAAAGAGAGACAGAAACAATAAAAATATATTGTGGAACAAAATGTCGCGTGCGACAGTGATTCAAATTAAATAAAAAAAAAAATACTTTATATTTTTAAATCAAATAAAAAACATTATTAAAACATTCGTTCACGTTTTGCTGAAATCAGTGTTAGAACTGGTCGTCGAAAGAACTACTTTTGTTTAAGTCGCGTGCGAATGCCTTGGTTTTTTTTAATTATCTTGAAAACTAACAATTGCCCAAAATCAACCTTAGCCCAATAATAGTGCTAATCAAGACCTATAAGTTTCCCTTTTTGTCATAACAAAATAATGTTTGGCATATGTTTTATTTTAATTTGAATGCGTACGAATGTCGCATTCGACATTGGAGAATTTCCCATATACACTACTGGCCAAAATAATAATTACAAGTCTTCATATTTAAAAAATTTATATGGAAAGGTCATTTAAATTCCGTTTGAATGATGCAAAACTTTCCTTAACCCATTAAGTACCCATTGAAAATTTCGATTTTATGTAAATGTCTACTTTTTCAACTTTTTTCCACTAACTTAAAAGCGCTTCAGTATTCATTTCTCTAAATAAATATATATGGTTTTGTACCCGGCTGGATCCAATCTTTTACGTAAAATCAAAAAAGCTAATTCAACCTCACAATAAAAACACGCGGCAAAATTGCAAAGTTCGACCGATTGTTGCTATGGCAGCTATATGATATCGTGGTCCGATTTGAACCAAATTTGGTCTGGATGTATAAGACTACCCCAGATTCATAATATGTAGGATTGGTTTAAATCGGACTACTATATCGTATAGATGCCGCAGGAATACGGTCAATATATGCAATTCTTATAATTCACACTAGAGATGGGCCTGGGCCGTGCCGTGCCGTGCCTATTTAAAAAAATCCCGTGTTGGGCCGTGTTGGGCCTCAGTTTTTACCGGCCGTGCTTGGGCCGTGCCGTGCCTCAAAAAGGAGGCCCATGCCCATCTCTATTCAAACCGAAAAATAAAAACTTATTTTTTAAAAAAAAATTTTTTTGGATTCAAACTTTTTGAAAATAATTTTTAAATATAAAAACTTTGAAAATTAAACAAAACAAATCAAAAATTGTAAAAAATATTTTTTTTAAGTGCCATAAGATTTATTTTTTTCACAAATTTCGACTGGATAGCCCCTAAGTAAGTATCAAGGGAGCGTGGCACATTTCTTGAGCACTTGTTTCATGGTTTGAAGAGTTATCTATCATATGCTATTCAAATTATTTAATTATCTCATTTGGTTCAAAAGTTATGATTTTTGCAAAGTAAAATGAGCAATGGTCCCACTGTGATCCGTTGCAATTTTAAGCAAGCGCCTAAAAGCTTGCAGTTATTTTTATATCGTTGGAATTTAAAATTAATCAAATTCATACCCGAATAGTTATGAATAGAATGCCCACATTTTAGGCAAATTTCATACAGAATTTCTGCCGATTCGAAATATTTATAAGAATGGCACACCAAAGCAAATATTGGTTCCTGTTCCGGTTTCGGGTCCGGTACGTACCGAAACAACTTTTTCGATAAAAGTTTTGAATTCGAACTTGTTCTTTCGGTTTCGATATCAGTACCGGGACGTACATTATGTACATAAGTATGTGTATATTAAAACAAGATAAGCCAAACTTAAATTTGAGGAAATTTTTTGGTATAAGGTAAAATAATATAAATACAGAAAACAACAAAAACCCTACCCGTACAAACGTATCGGTTATTGCACAATATTATTGTAATGGGGAAATCTGCACTGGGGAAAATTGCACAATAACTAATTTCGGTTTCGGCTGCGGTTCTACTCATTAGGAAACGGTTAATTTCGGATGACAGTTCGGGTATCGGTTCCTGTTTTTTGTTAACATAACAGAAAGCTCTAAAAAAAACCTTGTACGCTTTCATGGGCAATTGAATGATTTTCAGAAATATGAATGAATTTTAAATTTGAGGTAAACCGTTTGGCCCACTGTCTTTAATTGCTTATAACTTATTCCAAACTGGTTTGCTTGAAGGAAATGTATGTATATTGAATCATGGTTCCTAGGCTCTAAAATCTAAATTAATTTTAGGAATATAAATTCTTTCAATTCAATACTAAATTCTAATACCAAATAAAAATATTTTTTCTAATTTCCTTTCCATAGTCAAATGAAAAATGAAATTGCTTCTAAAAAGATTTCATACAAAACAGAATGAACAAATATTTTTGTTTGAAAAGATTCCATACAAAACCGATTGTCCCAAGTGAGCGATGATTTTGTTGTTTATTTGACCTATCGTCTCTACGAATACATGTTAAATCATTTGTGCTACAACAGCTCAAAGTACATACCCGTCAAATCTAAAATATTTTGAAAATTTTAAGAATTAAGAAAATTTACACACTAATATTTGAACAATTAGTTAAACATAATAGAGCAAGAAATGGAATCCATGCGTCCTCCAAATGCCACTAAACTAAAGATAGGCTTGCCGCATCCGATCATTAAATCAGACAAAAATGTGAGTATAACATGGATCATTATAGTTCTTCTATAGCTATTTTCTCTGCAGGACTTTACAGAGGATGAGAAGAAAATTATAGGGGAGCTGAAGCAGCTTTATTTGGAGACCATCAATTTGGATGTTAAAATGCAGCGCGAAATTTACAATATGGAAAAGCAATACGAGCAAAAGCACAATGAGATTTTTGATAAACGCAAAAAGATTCTCGAGTAAACGAAAAGTTGAATTTATCTACCAAGGATAAGAAATGTAGATTTTCCATTTTTTTTATCCACAGTGATTTCAAGAGACAAAATCATGGTGACTCCACGCACAATGAGAATGTGTCCACCTTTTGGCTGAAGGTCCTAAAAGCCTCCTACACTGAGTTCATTGGAAAAGAGGATGAGAGAATACTGTCGGTGAGCAACGGGCTTTAATCGATTAATGGAATGATCTCTTGAATGATTTATACATTTTCTAGCACCTTTTGGATATACGCACCAAGCATTACAATGATGACATTGTCAAGTTTGTGATCGAGTTTACCTTTGACAAGAACGATTATTTCAAGAATCGCGTTCTCACTAAAACCTACATATTGAACTGTGTACCCGATGTGGATGATCCATTGGCTTATGATGGTGCTGAGATAGTCAAATGTGAGGGCTGCACCATCGATTGGAAGCAGACTTTGAATCGCGATAAGAAGGGTCAGTATGGTCGAATTTTCTAAGGATTTTAAAGAAATTTTCATCCTTTTCTTATTTAGATCAACCATCATTCTTTGATTTCTTTAATCCCCCCAATCTGCCCGATGATCCGGAGGATCCCAACTTCAGTGATATTAATGTTAAACCAGCTAAAAGTGCATTCGATTGGCTAAGATTGTAATATTTGTTCTTTCTATTCAACAGGCTATACTACAGAACGACTTTGAGCTAGGCTTTTATCTGAAGGAGCGCGTCATTCCCAAGGCTGTAATCTTCTTTACCGGAGAAATAGCCGATTGCCAGAGCACAGATGGTTCGGATACTGAGTCCGATAGTGAGGACGAGTCAGATGTCGAGGGGGGTGAGGAGGAGTCCTCGAACAATGAAAACGACAAGTAACCCAAAATACACAAATACATATAAGAAATAACACAAGTCATCTGCGTTTTCGACACATTTTCAAGTTGCAATTGCATTTAAGTGGAAGACGAAATTGAACAATTGTTTATTCAACTCACACTACACGGCTACCAAATAAACATTTCATCAAATTTTCAATTCCAAAAAGGTTTATCGTTTAATGCTTAACAAGTAGTTTTATACATTCCATTAAGCAGACATATAGTACAAGTGTTCCAAACATAATACTAAATAACTCTGTCCTACAAGCATAGACATGTAGACAGAAAGGGGCTAACACATAGCTCCAACATGGCGGGCTCGTTAACTTGCCCACGTCATTGTAGAGAGAACGGTTTATCAAGCGTGGGGATATTAAAAGAATTTCAGGAAGGGTACCGTGCATAAGGGTGAGATTTCTATTGATCGTCAGGTTGCTGAGAAGGTGACTGTTGCTGCTGATGCTGCTTCTCATCATTGTCTATGCTTGGATCTTGTTCCGTTTCTTGCTCGGATTCAACAACCTCTTCAGTCTCTGGCTGTGGCTCACTCGTTGTTAAATGCGTTGCAATCACCGTACAGTGTGGCTTTAACTTTTTAAAGATACGCAGGCCCAACATCGTGATGCTTGTTCCACTCACATCAACGTATATCAGATTCGGGGAGCACTGAACCAAATGCTCCAGCGTATAGTTTGTGATGTATGGATAGTTTCGTAGCGAAATGCGTTCAAGCCGATTGTTGGCGCATCGATGTGAGTTGCGTATCCAAACGACTTCGGGCTGAACGGGATTAGCGGCCCGACCAAAACTGTAGACAGCTCGATCCGAAACGTAGTACTGCGACGGTATTGGACTTGCCTGCGGACGACTGCGTAAACGGCGATAATCCCTGTCAAGGGGGTCCAGCATGCTCCAAAACAATGGATGGTGTACAACCTGCTCAAAATTACCTCGCGGCTGTGTTCGGTGGCGACGGGGATGCATGACCAGCAGTGGCTCGGCCATGGCCTGTGGATTCATGCAGATCACCTGATCACGACGTGGAAGAAACCGACTATGCGCCGGCTGATTTCCACGTAATTGATCCACCACATGCTCCAAAATGGAAGCTATTGGATGCGGACGCGGATTTTCGGCAGGTGCGCCATTCTGTACATAAATGTAGGCGCGAGGAGTGGCTGCCCCTGCTGCTGCAGCGGGCTCAGGATTTTCAGCGTTCTCTGCATTCTGTGCAGGCGGAGGGGATCGATCGCGTGTAACACTTGGTAGTGCTATAACAACAAGTGGAGACTGAACTGACGCTCCGCCATCAGAGCTAATGCCATTGCTATGTGATGCAGCATTATCAGATTTGTCGGAGGAAGACGCAGATGTCGACGATGTATCTTCGTCGTCGGACTCTGATGAACCACGCCTCATCAGTAGCCGTGTTGTGCTGGATGAACATTTAATATCATTGCCATCCTTTCTCTCGTTGCAATTGTCCGAAGTATATGTATCGCTTGCTGGCTTTTGAGAATCTGTTGTGGTTTCATTGCCCTGCGCAAATTTACAGGCGCGCAAATGTTCCATGGCGGCTCGCGATGTTGAAGGTTCGTCATCACTAAGTATCTTATGATGATCTGGCTGCGTGGGAATCGGCTCCTCATTGCCAGTACCGTTAAAACTTTTCGCTGGCAACGTCGCTTCCTGCGGCAGATTGGGTGGAGATTCTAGTAGTAGTTCCCTAAGTGTCTCAATAGCACTGAAGCACTGAAGATCGCTGTTGTTGATGGGAGTTAAACGCAGGTCAAGCACCTATTGAATAAAATAATTTTGAATTTAAGATGGTAATTGTACATTTTATAGCATTTAAGCAAACCTCTAACTTTTGAAACCCAAAACGGGCAGCCATGCTGCCGTAAGGTACAAATTTGCCCATTAACTGACAGCCCTTTAGACTTAACCGACGCAACGAGGGCAATTTCGAGAGTGCCATAATATAGTAGGGTTCAAACCAATTGTTATCTTCAATGCTCAAATCCTGTAAGACATAAAGGTGTTTAGTTATCAGTTAAATTTTTTATTGGGCCCATGAATATACCTCCAAGTTAACCAATTGCTTATCTATCGTGTGAAATATACTCTTGACATGATCTCCAACTTTAACACTACAATCCTTAAGAGTTAAACGCTTCAAAGATGCCGGGAACTCCGATATATGAATCTGTTTTAAGGAATTTAAATAATTTTTAATTACTGTGTAAAGATATCGAATAGTTACTTACATATTCGAAGTCCAAGCTCACACCCTGTAGCTCCAAAACTTTCAGGTGAGTAGCCACCTTCGGAAATATAGATGTTAGGGTGCATGTAAATTGCTTGAACTCGCCGGCAACATGTTGAGATGAGGGTGGACCGCAAATTTTAATTGTGTGCGTCTTTTCTGTGGCGCGTCCGAGTATCTCCTCCAATATGCCAAATGGCAGCGGTGCATTGCTGGTATCGATATTATGCCAGAAACGATGGTCCAATAGTAAAGTTTCAAAACGGGGCGAGCAACTGCCAATACAAAGAAAATGCCAAATAGTAAATACTATTGGAGGGCGGTGTTTTTTTCTTACAGCATCATCGCCATTATGGATGAAGAGTCCAGATACTTAAAAATCTCGTATAGCAACTCATCGCAGAAGCTAAGCAGGTTGTGGTCATGGGACTCCTGCATGAGCTGATGATTTGTTTTGCGTTGTTTCGGCTCCGGCTGCTCCTGCACGGGCGGGGGAACGTCGGGTTTCTTACATTCGCTTTCCGATAAGCGTCGCTTTTGTGCAGCGACGGAAGCGTTGTGTACATTATTCATATTTGTATCTCTCTTCAAGCTATATATTTAAAAAATTAACTTTTTGCCGAAAATGAAAACAGCACGTCAAACCTGCCCAAATTCTTCTTCATTTGCTATTCCCAGGGACGCGCAAACAGCTGATAATTCCATTGAAGACGATTAAACCTGTTGACCTATCGATATTGCAGAGTGCAATTGCTATGTCGATTTACAGCACTGTTTGGATCTAAATATGGCCGCGCGCAATTTAAATGTGATTTTGTAATTTGGCAATAATTTAACAATTAAAGTATAATTAAATAAAACCAAAAAATTATATATTAGATAAAACAACTAAGATAATTTTAAAGAATGTTGGGGCTTGTCACCCCTCGGATGGGTGAAGATGGTAAAATTTTAAATCAAAAATTCGAAACTCGACAAAAATAAAATAAAAACTCATGTGCAATTTATACAATTTTAGCTCATAAATTAAAAAATAAAAAGGTTGCTTAAAAAAAAGATCTAAATCTGACTATCGTACCTTTTCTGTGACTTGATGGTTGCCACCATGTTTTGGGAGCCAAGGCTGCCACACGTTTCGAACTGTTTCTTTTCTCGTGTGTGCAACTTATTGCTGAATTATTATTGAATTAAAATGTCTTTATTGAGGCATATCCGCAAACTTAATGCTTTGCAACGACTGCAGCTAGGTGTGGAGCAACAGAGACGCCAACTTTCGGATACGGGTCTTAAGAACTCCACTCTACAATATGAAAAAGATCCACAGCCGCTGTTCACAGATGCCGAAACACAGCGCCTGCTTCAGTCCATGACGCAACTGCAGCTGGATAAAGTGTTCCGCAAGCGTCCAGTGGCGGACAACAGCACCGAAACCAAGTTCATGACCACCGCCCAATTGGAAAAGGAGTTTATTCATACGATTGAGAAAGCAAAAAAATTACTGCAAATGCCGCCGGTTGTCAAAGTCAAGCAAGACACAGAACGAATCATATCGAAGGATCCAGCTCTGAAAGACTTTGCCACAACGAAATATGTGTTTACAGACATCACCTTCGGTCTACAGCATTCGCAGCGAAAGGTGGTTGTCCGCGATGTTGACGGCACCTTGGCCTATGCATCTCTGGACATCACGAACCGTATGAACCAACTATATTTCCCGCTGGACGGTCGCAAGTCCTATACGCCGCGCATGTTCTCCGATGAGATACTGTTCCAAAGGTGCCTAGATGATCACAAATACGAATTTGTGCTGGATCGTCTTACAGTCCAGTATGAGCCCAACGAGTTGCAGTTTCACAACATTACAGCCAAAGTTTTTGAGCACTTGAATGAATCAAAGCAATTTGACTTGTTGCGATCTACTCGCCACTTCGGGCCCATGGCCTTTTTCTACGCCTGGCATCGATGCATTGACGATCTTTTATACGACATGATACGGCGGGATTATCTGCTTAATGCTGTCGAGTTGATAGCACTAAGCTACAAGTTGCACAAAGTGCCCGTGGATTACAAACAGACGCTAAAGGAATTGGATGCATTGCAACCGGCTCCCGATCAGAGAGCACTCGCAGAGCTGCGAAGCTACCTCAGAAAACCGAATGAGAAGGGCATTCAGGATGAAATACAAACAGCGATCGGGAAGACGGAAAAAGATTTCGCTGCCGACGAGATTAGCTTGAAGTTTATCGAGCAATATATTGGCAGTGAACATGCGCTGAAGAAGGTACAACTGGAACTGGCGGTACAAACACTCAAGGAGTTTAACCTGGAGAAGCTTCAGCTCTACCAAGGATTAAAGAAGGCACACGGTGTGCAAGCGTCATAAACGATCATTTTTATTGTTATTCACTTATATAAATAAAAAATAAATACGAACTAGGCCAAATTCATCGCCTTATCTTTGCAAAGTGGATTCAGAAGCTTCTTCAAGCGCTTGTGGTAAGCCAAGATGCAACGTCTCTTGTGCCACGCACAATAGCGTGTGCTGTTAAAGTGCTTCATGCACACTGTACACCGTTTCGGATTCATCTTTTTGCGCTGTCGTGCGCTGTTCTTGGCCAGGTAAATGTGCTTCGCTTTGAAGCAGGCAGCTTCCCTGATGCGGTGCACCAGAAACTGTGTAAATGAGCTGAAGCCCTTTCGGCACTGCAAGCAATAATACGATTTTATACCCAGGTGTTTGCTTAAATGCTTGTTAAGCTCTCGCTTTGAATTGACCATGACACTGCAGTGCAAATGTGGACACTGCATGTTTATAATTGGTCTTGACTTGGCGTTGGGACGGGCCGCACAACTATAGCCATGCTGGGCCATCAGCCTGTGGTTCCCAACCATCTTGCCACAGGCTGAACAAAGCGCTCGCGGTCCAAAGTGCGCAGCCATGTGGCTCTGATGCTCCGGCAAGACGTTGGCGATCTCGCCACATACCAAACACTCCAGCATTCCATTGGGAAACATGCTGGTATGTTGGCTGACATACGACAGAAATTTGCCTTCATTTTCCAAACTCTCGTCGGTTTCTGTTTCTGTTGTCGTCGTCGTTGGCAATTCAAATGCAAGCTCCCACTCATCCATAGATTCCCGCTCACATTGCACACCCACGTCAACGGTGCTATTTATATTCGCTTGCGTCGATCGGTCGCGGCAGGGAATCCTGTCTGGTGTCACTTTGCTATAGTCCATCACTTGTGTTTTTGTCGGAGCGGATTGAGCCAGCTGTGCAGTGGGATTACTATTGTCCGTTTCACATTTCTCATCCTGTAGTTTATTCGCTAGGCTCCTGGAAATTTTTAAAACTCCTTGAATATTGTTGTCATCTGCGAATCTCTGAGTAATGCATACTGTTTCCACACACACGTATTCCGGCAATTCGTATATTGGTACAGATATTGGTGTTATCTATTGCGAATATAGAATTATTATTAATCAAGTCATTGTAGTTTTTGAATAATTTTTTACTTTTGCTTGAATTTTTTGCAAGTGCATTTTGTCGTAGTCTGGTTACAACCAGTGTTGCCATATTAGCTTATTTCAGGCTAAATCTAGCATATTCCAGCAATAAATGCATTCGATCGTTCCGAATCGTCAAAATTACTTAATGAATTAATAACAAGCATTAATTATCTTAAGAAGAAAGATTTAAAATTTCAACAACAAGCACCTTAAATAAGGAAGATGTGCGTTAATTTTATTATGGAATTAATAATGCAACTTCGAAAAATGTACGAATAAGCTACAATTGATTTGATTATTACAATATATATAATATTTTGCTTTTCAATTTCAGACTACCCGATAATTTTCAGACATGATAAATAAATAAAAAAAATAAAATAAAAAACAAACATATTATCAGTTGATAATATGCTGCGAGCCCATAAAAATATCTATGATTTTATTAAAATATTTCACCATCTCACACATTAATGGGATTCCGGAAAGCGTTTTAGATTTGGTTTAGATTATTTTTAACCAAATCTAAATCAGTTGACGGAACGACCCTTTTCGTGAACAGCTGACAGCCTGGGCGAACAGCTGATTGACAACTAAAAAGTATACATAAAAGGTCGTAATTGCACAAAATGCCGAAAGAAAGCCAGAAAAGGAAATTTATAAACATATTAAACGAAAGTTTGCTCGTTGAATATGTTTTTATTGAATATTCGCAGATTTTCAATGTAAACAAACACCAAATGTCACACAGCTGTCACAGTTTCATTTGAAACCAAATCAAAACGAAATCAGCCTCAGAGCAGATTTCACGAAATCAATTAGTAAGACCACATTTCCCTGATTTGATCTGGGCACACTGAAAATTTAGTATGGAGCAGCTGTGAACAGCTGACTGCGAAATCTAAACCAAATCTAAAACGCTTTCCGGAATCCCATTGAAAAGTCAATTTTCGAAACTTTTTTCCTCGATTTTTTACAAAAAATATTTTGACACAAATATATTTTTGCTAGTATTTTTTATAATTATTTGAAAATCCTAAAAATTACCATTTTAACCCTTTTTTCCTTCTTTTTACACAACAAATTTTCAAAAAATTATAAAAAATACTAGCAAAAATATTTTTGAAAACATTTTTTTGCAGTCACTCCTTAAATTGTTTAAAGAATTTTTTTGCATCAAAATATTTTTTGTAAAAAATCGAGGAAAAAAGTTTTGAAAATTGACTTTTACATAAATTCGAAATTTTCGAAGGGTACTTAATGGGTTAAGGAAAGTTTTATATCATTCAAACGGAATTTAAATGACCTTTCCATTGATACCAATATGTCAATCTCAAAATGTTTGCTGTGCCAATAAATATGTTCGCCAGTGTATGTTTCTTTCTCTCTCTCTGCTATCACCCAGTAGAACCTGAAGGCATGTGGTGAACAAAATACACGCAGTCTTCTGCCGGAAAAATTGAGTGGCAAAGCTACAGGCCAGTTTCCGCTACGTTTTCAACGCGAGGCCGCTGAAAGGTAGCCGAAATTTTCTTACACAATTCAGTGGTAATTTTTGCTGCAAGAAAAAAAGTCCCTAGGGACTGCAGCTGCAGCCAACTTAACGTTGCAAACGACTGGCAATAAATATCGAAAACACTTTTCATAAGTTTCCAACCATACTATGCTATATTTCTCTATGGTTAAAAGAATTCATAAGAAACGTAATATATTGAATAACTTATTTTATTAATTAAGCATTTTTAAAATATGATAAAATTATGTTTTATTATTAAATATTATTATCGTGGCGGTTATCGATAAATACAAAGGGCTGACAATGCTATTATCGGCTACCGAAGACATTGCAGCCCTTCGTTTGTGTATTTTGTCATTGTGCAGAAAGTGTCAAATATGGTAAGTTTTAACTATAAATATATAAATTAATGATTATTTTCATTGTATTTTTAACCTTATAGATCGCCTGACTTAATTGCCCTATGACGAAGATCATATCTGTTGCCAGCAAGTCCAGGAGAGCATCACACGTAAGTAAATTACACAAATAATCAATTAGACACAAAATTTGTTATAATTATTGTATTTTCTTTGAATCAACTTGTAGGAGGCTCTTCAAAATGGAAAGTAAGAAGATTGGCAAATCGCCCAACAATAAGGTAAGAATTAATCATTCTAATGCTCTTCCAACAAACAATTAATTGATTCTAAATTTCAGATTGACCCTTCAACCGAATGCTGTGGCCAGGAGGAATTAAATAATAAGTAAAGTTAGCTTTAAGTTTTATTATAAGTGAACTGATATTTAGTTTAAAATGAAGTGCATTAAAATAAAAAAAAGTTAATAAATTTC
Organism: Drosophila suboccidentalis; assembly: GCA_037043435.1. NCBI lineage: Eukaryota > Metazoa > Arthropoda > Insecta > Diptera > Drosophilidae > Drosophila > Drosophila suboccidentalis. The sequence continues at coordinate 195,198 of JBAMBK010002468.1, read as the reverse complement.
TTGTGTGCATAATTTTTTGCCGTCAATTCGGCACAATTTCCCAGTGGCCTACAGCCAGGGCAAAAATTTCCCACCGCTGAACGTCAATGTAAAATTTTCGCACGTCTTCAGCTGGTACCCCCGCAAACCGTGCCGGAAAATTTCGGCAGGTCTTCAGCTAGCGTATACCGAATTACCCCGGCCACGCTAATGTAAAAGCGAATTAGAACTTTACACAAAGTGGCTGCACATACCGGCTGCAAGTTCGGCTGGAAATCTGTATACTTTTCCATACAAAAAGTGCTACTGGGCACAGGAGCCAGCGCTCTCGCTCGAACAACGCTAAACGTTTAATAAATATGAAAACACAATTCAGCGCCATCTATAGTTGATTGTAAAAATGACTGTGCTCTGAACCCAACAATGGCCGTGGACCCCACAACTGTAACTAATCAACTGTAACTAAAGGTGGGTTCTCACTGCGTCACAAACGCTTCACAAACGCTACACAAAGCATTTCACAACGTCACAAGGCAATGTGAACACTAAATGCATAGTCACAAAATTGTGAAGTCACAAAAATGTGACAATCCAATGTAAACACCACTTTCACATTCTGTTAAAAATTTTTTGCGAAGGAGGCTGACACAATTTTGATAAAAACTATGTTAACTCCTGTTAAAGTTCAAGCAGCTCAATTGAGCCCAATCCCATTGTGAAAGCACATCGAGCAAGTTGGTTTTCTTTCACATTTGTGAAAACATAAACGTCAAAGCTAATATTTTATTGTTGTGTTTCGGGCCTTTAGCATTGTTTTTGATTTTTTTGAAAGACATTGGGCTGTGGCTTTTAGAGGACGACGATGATGAGCCCAAGGCAAAGCGCAGCTGCTGGATCGACGAAATGAATTTGATTCGTGGAAAAGAGGGAATGTATGCAAAGCTAACGTGAGAGCTGCGACGTCTTCCGTTCAAATTAAAAAATTTTTGCGTATGGACGGATACTAATCAAGAAGAAGACAACAAATTTTCGCGAACCAATTTCACCAGGCGAGCGACTTGCGGTGACTGCGATATTTAGCCTCCGGATCAAGCATGACGAGCCTCTCATACGAGTTCAGAATGTCGAAGGCCTTAATATCAGCCATTATTCCAGAAACATGCGATGATTCATAAAATTCATAAAATTTTTTAAAGAAATTAAATCTTTATTATTGGAGGACAATTGCAAAGTGACATTTCTTTGTTTTTATTCATTTTGTGGAACTTGTTATTGTTCAATTGCGAACATTTTGTGAACATTTTGATTCCATGTGATTTTTTGCGATGCTCTTTACATTGACTGGTAGTGTTTACATTAAAGGCTTTCACAAGTCTTTTCACAAGGCCTTTCACAATTTTGTGAAACACAAATTTTGTGTTGCTAATGTAAACACTTTGACGTATTCTGCAAATCATCACAAAGCATAACAAAATGTGATATCACATTGCGAAGCAATGAGAACCCTGCTTAGACTGGCAAAAAAAAAGGTGGCAGCTCTCGCGCTCCATTTTTTGCACTTTCGAAAGTGCACAATTTTTCGCTAGTTCAAAATTAATTTTTTCAATTTTGAAACTAGAATTTTGAAAATTGTACCAGAATTTTTGTTGAATTTTTCTCGAATTTCGAATTTTACCATGAAGAATGTAAGCTGCTTTTAAAGTGCTTAAAAATTATTTAATATTCACGAGTCCTCCCCGTGCTCAGCAGAAACGCTTCGTATTATTTATTTTTATTCACCTATCATCAAAGCAAATGTGTCGGACAGTCTGGATTTATCCCGAGGAACCAGAGGAACTGTTACCACGAGTTATGTCATTGTACCTGTAACTGTGGGAAAACTATTTACAGCCACTGAGTAAGTTCCCCAAGAGCTGTCGAAAATCTCAACTTACAATTCCATTTCATCCACAGCGTCGAGTGCATGTATCCAATCACTTGCTGGGTGAAGCAGCAGTTGCTGTCTCAAAAAATGTCAGCTCTGAGCAATGCAGAAGGTAAGACTTTGTTATATTTAACAATTCAATAATTAAACTATGCAATTAATTTCGCAGATGGAAATTATTATGGAAATTGTTTTTTTTTTTTAAATTCACTTTGATCATGAAATTTTAGGTATTTGGTTATGTTCGATGTATTCTATTTCTTTTAAATTACAATTTGTAAATGCAATCTAAAACCTTCATTAAAATGAGAACCTTTACTTAGACTAATTTAAATTATATTTACTTTGTTTATTTTTATTTCAAAATTAAACAATCATAAAAATGTAAATTTTTTTGTTAAAAAATAGCGCGCCATGCAAACTTGATATATGTAAGTTTATCGATAAATGTCGATCAATATGCGATAAATTAAAAGTGTTTAAATTTGGGAGGGCTTTTCAAAATCTAATTCATCAGTTTTATACATTTTTCACTTGTTTTTTTCTTTATTTAAAACGTTACAATTTAATTCTATTACACTTTTGCTTATAAACGAAAGAAACAAATTATCGTCAATTGGTACAATTCATCATATTTTATACACCGTTATCATAATCGAACTTCTGTCAAACAACAAACGCAAACACAAAATTACAACTTATGTGAGGGGCAAAAAAGTAAAATAAAAAAATTTCAAAGATTGTTTATATGTATGTTGATGGACAGATAATGAATATAAAATCAGTTAATGTCTCTCATTAGGGGCATAAAATCACCATGTTTTATGTACAAAACGAAATGTCTTACATGTATACGAAGTTTGTCGTTGAACGTGCGCGAATGTTTGTTGGTGGGCCATAATGGATAAGCCTGGATATTGCGGAAGTCCCTTTCATTATTTTTATCAGTAAGTCAATTAATTATATTATGCGTTGTGCTGTTGCTCCTGTTGCTCCATTTTATGGTAATTCTAACTAAATCTTTTGCAGTAAAATTTAATCGCAATAAAAATCAATTCTTTTGTTTTTATTGATTCCTACACGCTCTACCACTTCTTCTTGTGTTCATCCATTGAGACACCACCGGGGCCCAAGGACACAATCATGAGTAAGCCACCAATGACGGAGAGTGTCTGAAATACACAAATTGTTGAATCAAATATTAACTTATAGAATCATTAAGAATTACCTGGAAGAAGTCATATTTCAAGAAATCCCTGAGCGGTTTGTACGACGGGATAGTCCACCAAGCATTATGGTACAGGTTGAGAATAGTCAGCAACGCGACCAGAATTAACGCAGACAACTTTGTCTTGTAGCCAAGCACTACAAGTACCATCAATGTGGAGCCAATTATATCCTGAATAACATTCCACACACTCAGTTCGAAACGAATAAGCGTAATGAACATGAATGCCAACAGAATGCGGCCGGCCAACTGCATAAAATTCTTGGGTTTATTATCACCCAGCGATGGCACGCCCGCAAATAAACTGCGTCCTTCGATTCTGGCCTCGGCAAGCACAAGAAGCAGAGCACCGATCAATGCAAAGTTGCGTAGCAAGAACTGGAAGTCCCACAGAATGGAGTAGGCTATTGTCTACAAAATAAAACAGAAGTTTAGGCCAAAGTGAAACCGTGGATTAAATAATCCGAGACTTACCTGTAGTACTACAATGAAAAAGAGCAGACCGACAGCGATGTCAACCTTGAATCTAGCCATCACCATACCGCAGCCACCCAGTTGTCCAAATAGATTGGTCAGCACGAAAACGGTTGCCAGAAACTTGCCACAGCCCCAGCTCATGTCCATATACTCGCGCTGCTCGTTCCATTGGAAATACATACGCAGGCCATCCTCAAAGAAGGTGGCAATGAGACAGAGCCGGGCAACAGTTGGCAAAACATTTTTGCCGCGCTTGATAACCTATAAAAGAGAAACAATAACATCATAAATTGATAATAGATCTAATGATGTTCACTATTGCCCACTTAAATTTCTCGGATTTCCTCAATATAAACAAGGGTTTTTTTTAACAAAATTGATAACAGACTTTACATCTGATTTTTATTGGAGTATCCCATTTGAGTTCCCAGAGTTTGCTCCATGTTTAAAAGGGATTTTCTTAGCCGTAATTCTGTAGCTATCAATAGATTAAATGGAGTTTTGAGCTAGTAGAAATGTGCGTGAACAGCCTTGTGTCTGTGTATTGATAAGAGATTAAATGGCTTGTACATATGTTGATAAAATGGACATCCACTCAATTTGATTATGATAAGAGTTTCAAATTTACAATTGTCTAGAGCGTGGCTTTTTCGAAAGACAGTGTTGATTTGGCAAGACAGCAGACAGCGGAGAATGACGTGTCTCTCAGCTTCTCTTCGCAGCTATTCGTTATCTGTGCGCTCTTTTACTTGTAACGGGTTTTGATGTCTAGTTCGATCGCTCTTGGCATAATTTTAATATATGTAAATACTTATGTAAAATCACACACGCTGGCTGACACGCATACTCCCATAGAAATGACACAAATGCGTGTATATTGAAAATCAAGCTAGTATTTCTCTAGCCAATTGAAACATTTTCCATTCCCCAAACTTATTACGGAACTCGAACTTGGCGATGGACGATGCGACGTTTGTTGCCGCTCACTCTCACCACTTTCACTTGTGTAGACCTCGCGTATGCATACACATTCGCACACACACACATAGTTGCACATAGAGTAAACGCATACATATGGCGTAGTCTCAACAATTGCCTATTAGATATGAATTTCGAACTGACAGCTGCATTTGACAAGGTGGCACCCAAAATTTTAGGCAAATTGATCTGTAATTGTATTGGGTCAGTGAAGGCTCTAGAGGCTTCATTTCAGTGGTCAGTGCCAGCCATAACGTTGCACTTGAGCTTCGAACTTTGCCGCGTTTGGATGACGTTGGCAGTTTTCTATTGCTTTTGCTTTGGTTGTGATACAACTTTTGCCCATATTAATGGCTTTAAATGGTGCATTACCATTTGCAATTGGCCCTGAGTGGCCTCTATCGACATTATGTGGCGGGGTCGAATGCTACTTTCACAGTTTATGATCCTAAGAGAATTACCTGTTCAGCCACATCTTCCGTTTTTGCAATGTACTCGTTGGGTATGCTCATGTTGGCAGTTCCTGCTGCTGCGCTGCTTATACGTTCTTCGTGGCGACGATGAAACTTGCAGCTAAAGACATGCACGTTTTAGCTAACGACTCCTACAACGTTTATCGTCACTTTGTTCACTAAATTAAAATTAACAAAAAATCATGAATAAACCAGGAAATTAAAACACACACACAACACGGGCGGTAGGCGATATCAAAGCGCTACACAACACGGACGTAGACGAGAAGGTTGCCGAAAAAGAGAACACTGGCCGCTGTTATCGATAAATAGTAGTCGCGCTTACCTGTGAATGTCGATTAATGGCGTTTAATCGCACATTGAAGCGTGCTAGGTTCGTTTTGTTTTAGAAAAATAAAAGAAACAAATATATATTTTTATATAAATAAAGCTCACACTAAAATGGCAACAATAGCTAAGCGACAAAAAGTTGAAACGGCCGATCCTATCGACACGCCGAGTACTTCGGAGCAGACCAAGAAGCACAAAAAATCAAAGAAATCTTCATCAGCGGCGACTAGTGAACTTCCAACCGACTGGGATGTGGAGGACTATAAAACGGAATATGAAAGCGAGGAGCACTGGGAGCTGCGTCGCGATTTTATGCTTGCCCATAAAGATCGCTTCGACGAGGAACGCTTAGTTTGCCTGGCACAAACATTTATAAACATGGAGTTCATGGGCTGCAAATATCCCAAAGATACCATGTTGCTGGTGGCCGAGATGTCCAAAGATATTGCTGAAGAGTTTCGGAAGAACCGTGCCTTACGTCTGAAGCGCACGTTTGTCTCTGCTTCGGATGCAGCGGAACAGCGGGCCAAAGGTAGAAGGAACAATAAATAATAATATGTATAGGACGGCAGAAAATGATTTATATCACTAGTAAATATATGAGCTTGAGACCACAAACCCTCCTTATTTCAAACAACTAGGGCGCAAAGGTGCAGCTGCAACCAGGCAACAGATACAGGTGCAAACAAGCAGCGGCAGTCGAGACCGGCTGTGCTTCGGCGGCGGTGAGCCAATTAATCTCTTTGATGGATTACGTTTTGGTAATCTGGTCATTTATCTCGCTGGTGGACGTAGCTGCCTGCGTAACTCGTGTATCGCAATCAAAGCCAAATACGAAGAGCGACAGAGCGAGGCACAGTCTGCAGATGACACATCCAAAACGGCAGAGATCCTTATAAACGATCAAGTGATTGCAACAGGCAGTGGCGAGAACTTAAAGGCAGCCAAGCTCTCCGCATATAAGCAAGCCGTCCTCTTTGTGCAGACCCACTGCTACAGCATTAAGGTAGGAAGAGACTGCGAATTGACGATTTGACGTTGGAAAATGAACAAAAGTTTTGTTTTTGCAGCTGAACGCAAGCCGTGAAACCATCAAAGTCGAGAAGAGCAAACATGGTGTGAACATTAATGTCACCAAGGAGTCGGCCGACAATTTGGGTGAACCAAAGTTGGATAAAAACAACAAAGGCTATCACATAATGCGTTTAATGGGCTGGACTGGTGGTGGCTTGGGTCGCTCAAAACAAGGACGTGAGCAGCCAGTGGGGTAGGTGTTTAGATCTTAACACTTTGCAACCGGCTCGACGTCATTCTTAATTGACTTTCAGTTACCTGCTTAAAAACAATCGCATGGGATTAGGCTCCAATGATCCGCATGCTAATTTGGCCGACTATCACAAGCTGATTGAGAACTACGTTAATTCGGATGACATGCGTGATATGCAGTTTGAGCCCACCTTCTCCAAGGAAGAACGCGCCGCTTTCCACCAGTAAGCAAAACGGCTATTAACTTATAGACGAGATTCTTAACTTTATATTTGTTCTCGTGCTTTTAGGGTTGCTAGTAAATTTGGTCTTCGCTCTAATAGCTACGGTGTAGGCGAATCTCGTCGATTGCTGATAACGAAAAAAGTCAGCTATGAGTTAATACTTCATGAAGTTCTGAGCAGGCGTAATCCAAAGTTCTGCGATCGTTATTTTGTACAAGTTCCTATGCAAAAAGCGCATCTATTTCCAGGCCATGTTGCTGCATTAGATCTGGAACACATTTGGGAGTAAAGTTCATGTTTGTTATTATAGTGGTATATTAAAAGTTTTCTGCAGATATAAGATAGGTTTATAAACGACATTATAAAATTGCATTTGGTATGTATACACAGCGTGGGCCCTAAGAAGTGACCTACCTAATTTATCAAATAAAACCACATTTTATATTGAAAGCTATTTGTTTATATTTGTAACGGTATTTTCTTGTTACTTTTTTCTTACCAGCTTTAAAATAGCTTTTAAAATCCTTTGCAAGCAGCACGAACGACGTCATCGGGTATTTCATCCCAAATTTTTTGTTATAGACACGAACTGCTCAAACTCTTTTTTTTCTGCGATTTAGCCAAAATGTAACGCCATATGCAGAAGTCCAATGGATTCAGATCCGGAGAGAATCAAAGTAACAATTTTGGCTTTGTGAGACGGAGCGGAGTTTTGTTGTAAGCAATATTCTAGAATCTAGATGCATCAGGCACGCACAAGAACTTCATCCATATAATACTGTGCATTAATTTTTGACACCTTTTTCCCCAAACCATAACTGATGTCGCATTTTGATATCTTTTAATACCTTTCTTATTACCTGGAATGTCTGCCGGGCTTGTCGCATAAACACGATCGTTTTGAAAGTTGTGGGTTTTCTGTAGCAGGAATAACATCTCGTCATAGAAAACAATATTGCAGCATGCGTGTCGCTGGAGGATCAAAGCGCTTCTCGCCGTAAATAGGTTTTTTTTGTAAGCTTTCATCTTAAGCTTATTTTTAATAATATCTCTAATGGTCTTACGGCTCACATTAAGCTCCTTGGACATTTCCCTTCCCGAAACTGCACAATTTCTTCTTATTCGTTGACGTACAGTCCAAACCAAACAAAGAGTAGTAACAGTACTTTTGCGCCCTCCGTTATTTTTTTTCAATTTGGCTTTTTTGCCATGAAGCGAGCAACAGTTCGCTAGTTTTTCTTCCTTCCTAAATTTATTTAAAGAAAGTGCGACACTTATTAGGGCTCACTTTGTATTTTCGATGTTTTAACCGCCCACAAATTTCACTTTATTGTTTACGTTTCACAGTGAATGCTAAATGCAATCTGTTTGAATGTCATTAAGGCCCATAGTACAACAACAAACGACCGGCGTGTAGTGCTGAGATTCTTAGTTCGATTTCCTGAATTAGTTAAGTCGTTCATTTTTGAGCCATGAACTAAATCAGTCATACTGCAAGTTTACAAGTTAGGTTTCTATTGAGTTATTTATGTTTGGTGCGAGTAATTTGATATCAAATAAATAGTAATAAAATTTAAACTCAAAATGAAAGACACAGTTTATGAATTACTAAACAACTTCCCTTGTTCATGTTAATGTATCGTTCATCTGAACATAATGTGAGCGAAACAACATCTCTATACGGTTCTGTTTGAATGGCATTTAACGACAACAAATAGCTGGTGTCCCTTTGTTTTTATTTGAGGATCCACTCTGGTGCTGCTTTAACATGAGCAGGTGTCCTCGTTGCAATTGCGAAGCAACTGGACAGAATCGTTTGGTAACAGACAGCTGTGGTCACAATAAATGCCGCCCGTGTCTGCTGGCAGACGTTGCCGACTGTTCCGAATGCAAAGTGGCAAGTAGAATATCAACAGATAGTGCTTCCCAGCAGCCCGAATCCGAGCTGCAGCTGACTGACGCCAGCACCGCCAATCATATAACGACTACGACACAGGGCTATCACTGCAACGTGTGCAACAAGTCGTTTCGCAGTCGCACTCAACAATATTACCATCGCGCTTGTGGCAACGAGACGCTAAAGAAGTTCAGTTGTACGCAGTGCAATCGTGTAAGTGGTGCACTGAAGTATATATAAACAAGTCATTCTGGCTCTAATGTTAATGTATTTAATTGCTTTACCAGCGCTTTGCCTCACGCTCCCATCTGAAGTATCATGTGAACAGTCATGGAAATAACCCGAGCTTCAGCTGTAATGTCTGCAACAAAGTCTTCCAGCAACAGCTTGTCCTGCAGAGACACATGCACATCCATAAACCTGATGCATTTGCATGCCAACAGTGTCAGAGACTATTCCGCACACAAGCCGCGCTTACCACACACATGTTGGTTCACAGTGGGGACAACTTGCCCTACAAATGCGATATCTGTTCCAAGCACTATCTCAGCAAGGCCAATTTAAAGCAGCACAGACTGAAGCATGACCAAAACAGCACCAGATACAGCTGTTCTGTGTGCAACAAATCCTTTCTACGCCAGTCTACACTCAGGTTGCATCAAAAGCGTCACACCAAACGGGCCCGACACTCCTGTCCTCAATGTTACAAGACTTTCAATGATATCGACGCCCTTGCGCGACACGTTAAGCAGCATTCCACCACACAACGTTACCGATGCACGCAGTGCGATGTCACCGTCAATCGGCGGGACAACATGATACGTCATCTGCGTTCCATGCATCCAGGAGTTCAGTTTGATGCTGGCGTGCAAATCATAGGTGCAGAGCTAATCAATCAGGTTGAAACAGTATCAACCGAGTCAGTCCAAGTTCTACGTTACAACAGCGTCATTAAGAGCGTGGGCAATGTGGAGCCCGTGAACGTTGAAATAACGCAGCCCGAAGTTGAGCGGGAACAGCCTACAGTTGTGGCCCCATCGTTGCCTGACAAAATGCAAAAAGAGAACGTTAAACTTTATCGGAAAATCATACTGGATTTAGACAATGAAGAGTACTCCAATGAGCTAACCAATGGCTTAGACATGGACCATGCAGTTGCTACGACGGCTGTGCAGCAAGTGACGATGCCCCAATGTCACGAAGAGCCGCAACATCAGCGTGTCCCCGGCCATGGCAGCTCAAATTTTAGCGAACGCCATTGGCGCAAGAATTTCAAATATTCTTACGAAAACGGACATATTAATTAATTTGGCCTAAACACACAGTTGAGATGTGACCTTTTCGAACTGATCACATAACAAGATCGGTTCCACAATTTAGACGTCACACCCATTTATATATAGACAATTCGAACGCTGGCCGCTTGCCATATTTTTATGCCGACGTCAACCCCAAGGGGCCTGGCACAATTCGATAACCAAATAATATTGGTAAGCAGTATTCAATATGTGGGACGAGCAATCAGAACTAGACGCGCTTCAAGAAATATATAGCCTGACTGATGGAGATGAAGCCAAACAGAACTGGCGCAAATTGCTTGTTCTTGGCAGCACTTTGGATAAGCAGCTGCAGCGAAAATTGCTCTGGATTTGGCCAACAGCATCTGATTTAGCGAAATTCAACCAAACATTGCATCATCTTCGACTACAAACCGTTCTAAGCATAGGCTGCGGCAGCGGACTCCTTGAATGGCTGATAGCTGCAGTTGGAGACGACACGTTACGGATCTACGGCCTGGAAAGAGATCCCAACTGGTGGCGAAGCAAGTATGCCGTTCGAAGTTTCATTACTCTCAACTACGTTGAGAATGCAAAATCCACTGACTCAAAATTGAAGGCCAGCTTCTTGAGTGGCTGCTGTTCTGGCGTCATGCCCTGTGCCTTGATCTTTTGTTACTTTAACGATAGCCAAGCCTTTCAGGACTACCTTAGCGTATTTGAAGGAATATGGATTATATTGATTGGCCCTCAGCCGGGATTGGGCATACACACGGATCCCAACCCGTTGCAGCCCGAGCTGCCCAAAAATCAGTGGACATTGCATACGCTAATGAATTGGACTGAACGGAATGTCGTAGCATTTTATAAGAAATTGGAATAAATTGTACTTTAATAAAATTAATATTAATTTGATTCACTCATGAGCCTAACTCCTGTTGACCTCTATGTGAAATCTACAAGCTGGTATTGTCTGTACTTCCGCAGTCACTGTGCTGTTGATGCCCAGATTACTCAGAGCTCCGCGCACCAGACCACAGGTGAAGGCCACAAACTTGGGAGCTTGCTCCAGTTGTTTGGCGCCAGGGGAGATACGTGTTAGGAAACGAAAGGCCTTGTCCTGGACGACGTACATGCCGTGATTGTTTGTACGTAAATTGTCCACTTGTTTCTTATAGATTAGAGTCCAAAAATCGGTGCATATGAACTTCATGGTTTCCAGTTCGTCCTTAAAGCGAGTGCCATCCCGTGTTAGACGTTCAATCAAGCGATAGCCAGTTGTGAACCCGATGTACTCCAAGGTGGCCAAATCGTGTTGATCCTGCGAAATGAGCGACCGTAACGTTAAGACAGTAGCAATGACTTTCTTCGAACTAACCTTGTTGGCATCCAGGCAGTAGTTAACTATTTCAGCATGCAAGCAATCAAAAACTATTTCCTCTGACATTTTGCAAAATACTCCTATCTGTTTATTGTTACAATTAATCTGAACAGCTGTCTTCGGCGTAAACTTGTGAATGGCAACAGCTGAATACATCGGTAGTGATGAAAATTATCAATATTTACGAGCATTGTAAGCCGATGTTTCGAATGTTTTGCATCACTACCAAGCGGTGTTGCCGTCAAAAAGATGGCGCGAAACTCAAATGTAATTTGGAAACTTGGAAAATAATTTCTCAATTAAAAATTCGAGATTCGACAAAAATGTAACAAAAATGCGTATGAAACTTTTAAAATTCTAAAATTAAAACTATCAAATATACCAAAAAATTCTCCTTTTAAAAATAACAATATCGTTAATCTGGACATCGTCCTTCTTCTGTGGTTTAATGGTTGCCAACGTGTCTTGGGAACCAAGGCTGCCAAGGCACCGTTCGTTACCGTTACAATATATAAATTTTATTCGCGGAAAACACATAACACACGCATACATCATGGAGAAGAAAAGTAAGAAAGAGGATACCATTTATTTTAAGTGGTGATATCTTTCTCATTCCAAGTCGAATTGGTGATACGGTGACCGTGGAATGCAATTATTGTTCGTCGTCGCATTTGCTTCACGGCAACACACGCCGAGAAAAAATTTAGGTGAACAGAGCACCTTTTTCAAAAGATCTAAATCAAGAAAATGCCGATGCTTTGGCCAGAAGAAAAGCAAGTTAAGAGCAGAGGTGGTCAAGGGCGTCGGCAGGGGTGGGCCGGGGGGGGGCCGTTGCCCCCCCCCCCCCCCTACATTCATAACTTTACCATATTTAGTTTCCGAAATCCAACTAGAGTAGGTTTTAAGACTGCGATTAATTTGTGGCAATTTGTCTGTAGCCCTGCTATATCGATTGCTATTAATTGCTAAAATAAAAAATTTGTTAAGTAACACTCGTTTACAAAATCAAAAAAAATGTTTGCTTCTCATGTCCCAATGCATTTTTTTTATGGACTTTGGCCCGCTAAGCACGCAAATCGTACCTAAAATTTATTTTCATGGAAGCGTTTTCAAAATGTTAATTTTTTCGGAATTTTCGAAGTTTTTCCGACATTTTAGAGTATACCACGAGATCCAATTAACCGATGCGGCGAAAAACGTTGGTTTGTATGACAGCTATATGATATAGTGGACCGATTTTTATAAGGTACTAGAATATTTTCAGTCTGCAAGTTTGGTTGAGATATCTCAAAAAACAACATAAATGTTTATACTTAATCTTAATTTTCGGTCAATAGTTCCAATGGCAGCTATTTTGTACCAAAAACTTATTGGTTGTTAGAGATATCTCAACGAATCTGATAAAATCAGCATCTGATATGGTCCTAACTTTATGTTTAACACTCAAAATAAATGTAACCTTTGCGATATCATTTTTTTCTGGGACGATTTGTGACCTCACGAGCCCAAAATATCACAAAAAATAACGGATCTATGAGTACTTATGAAAGTCGCTAGGCTTCGGTTAAAATATCTCTCGTGGTATACTCTAAAATTTGCGAGAAGAAAATGGCATAGATTGCAGCAGGATCGCTTACAAGAAATCCTAATTTCTGATTTGAAAAGGAAAGGAACAGCAACAACAGAACGTTGAAATATTTAAAATATTACACTAGATGCCGACAAACAGATATACTTTGTTATACTAGCGAGAGAAAACCCGAGCATATCAGAATAACTGTGCAAAAAAGACCAAGTGAGCAATATAAAAGAATAAATATGTACATTTTTTAGGAACTTGCTCATGAACAACTGATTCCATTTTCAAATTTTAAAAAATCGACAAAAAAAATCACATAAATTCATTTTTTATTTTTTGGACACGGCTTTTAATTCTGTAAATCTCATCTGTAAAAGGAATTGTATTGAACGTATTTCTCATGATATTTTGAAATTCTTTCCTTTCAATATTTTAGAGGGCCGTAAATATCAGGATTGTTTATTTTTGTTGTATACAAAAACATTCGATAGTGGCCTACCAAATAGTGATGTAAAAAAACATCGATGCATCGAGCATCGATGTTTTTTCAGCGATGTTTCTCGATGTTTTTGTAGATGTCGATTTATCGATGTTGCATGGCGATGCATCGATGTTTTGCAAAACATCGGTTGCCGCACTTTCAATACGCTCTTTTCGCCGCTCTAGCAGTGAGTTTATAGTAATTTGAGCAGTGTTTGAAATGCCTTAGTGAATATATTTATTAAAATTGCTCAGAGATACTATAGCTACAAGAAGGTTTACATACATATGTCTTTTCAAAGCTCTCATCAAAAAGCCTTCTTGTAGTCTGTGTTTATACATTCAAGATAAAAACTATTTGAAACTTTAAAACACAATTGAAAGGATACGTTTTTAAGAGAAAATGAGTTTTATTAAACTAAGAAATTCTATTTTTCTTCTATAAAGGGTATGGTTTTTCAACATTAGACATACATCGATGCATCGATGTTTCGACCCGATGTATCAACCAACATCGATGTTTCATTTTAAAAACATCGATGAGCATCGACATCGATGTTTCCACTCAAATTTACATCACTACTACCAAACACCGATGTTTTCACTCGATGTTTCTCCACCTCTACGGAAGATGTATACAAAAAAAATTGAATAAAAATTTTTAAATTAAGAGACACAAATTAGTGTGCAGTGCAATATTCGACAAAATGGTGAGCATAGATCTGCGCCACAGTTCAACGCTGCACAGTCTGGTATGCCAGTCAATATTGGTGTTGATGTGCTTAATCTGCTATGGATATGGAGGCTTAAGCGGCGCCAAGTTTGTGTTTGACGACACCGTGGCCATTGTTAAAAACAGGAATGTTTACGCTTTGCCTACCAACTGGTCGGCCATTTTCAGCCACGACTTCTGGGGAGCTCCGCTCCTAAGCGCGGATTCCCACAAATCATTTCGACCACTGACAACGCTTATGTTTCACTACGAGTACGCGCTCCTCGGCTTAAATGCCGCCCATATGAAGTTCCTCAATCTGTTGCTGCACTGTGTCAACACGCTGCTTATGTGGCGTCTAGTAAGATCGTTGTACGTCGAGGAAATCGACATCGAACGCTGGGCCACTATTTCGGCAGCACTGTTCGCCGCCCATCCAGTGCATACGGAAGCGGTTTCTGGTGTTGTTGGTCGCGCCGAGCTAATGTTTGGGTTGATACACTTGCTTTGCCTCATGTTAACGGTTGCCAGCGTGGATAAGCCAGGCTTTAGCAGTGCTATTCTGATTTTGCTGCTTACGGCCATTGGCATGCTGTTTAAGGAGTCGGCAGTGACTATACCGCTGTCCTGTGCTACGCTAGACTACTTTCAGAATGGTACCTACATGCTACCGCGTAAACTCCAGCAGAGGGTAATCACCACTCGCCTTCGCTATGGATGCTACTTTTTCGGCACCGTATTTCTCGTGGTGGCACGTCTCTGGTGGCAGAATTTTGAGGCGCCAGAGTTTAAGGCCGTGGACAATCCAATTGCGCATAACGAGCATCTGTTAACACGCGGCTTGTCGCAGCAATATCTGCTCGTGATGAATTTTTGGCTTATGCTGTGCCCGCAGTGGTTGTGCTTCGACTGGGCCCTGGGTTGCGTGAATCTTGTGACGAGCATTTGGGATATACGACTGCAGACAGTCATTGCATTCTACTCATTTATTCTGGTCGCATTGATGAACTTTCGCCGCCTGGCCGGCCTAATGCTGGGACTGGCACTGATGGTTATACCGTTTCTGCCCGCCTCGGGCATCATCCGGGTCGGATTCGTAATTGCTGAGCGTACACTGTACGTGCCATCAATTGGCTTCTGTCTGTTGTCCGTCTATGGATTTCTTTATTGTTACAATTACAATGCGGACAAAGCCTACTGGCGCAACATGCTTCAGACGCTTATTATGCTGCTCTTCGCAGTTATGATGATACGGACGCGTCAACGCGCCGCTGAGTGGCTGAATGAGGAGACGCTATTCAGCTCGGCGCTTCAGGTGTGTCCCAACAACGCTAAGGTGCACTACAACATAGCTCGGCTGGCAACGGACACTGGCAACAGTACGAGGGCTTTTCAGCACTATCACAAGGCCATTGAGCTGTATCCGGAGTACGAGTCGGCACTAATGAACCTGGGTAATCTGTATCGCGAGCACGGACAGCTGCTGACAGCTGAGAAGTATATTCGAGCGGCATTAGTTGCTTATCCAGCATTTCCCGTGGCATGGATGAATCTGGGAATTGTGCAGTCGGCGCAAAAGAAATTCGACGAAGCACTCCACAGCTATAAGGAGGCACTCAAGTATCGCGCTGACTACGCCGTCTGTTACTATAACATGGGCAATCTGTATCTGGAACAGCAGCGCTACGCCGAAGCACTGCATCATTGGCAACACGCGGTCACAGTGAATCCGCGGCAACCTAAAGCTTGGGCCAATATTCTGACCATGCTGGATAATCGAGCCATGTATGAGGATGCTCTGCGACTTTCGGAACAGGGCTTGATTCAATTGCCCCACGAACCGAGCATAATGTTTATACGCGCCAATGTCCTGGGCAAACTGAAGCACTACGTGGAAGCTGAGTCACTTTATAAACAGGTCATCGAGATGGATCCTCATAATATGCTCTATCACACAAACCTTGGGGTGCTCTACCATCGCTGGGATAAAGTTCAAGAAGCCATTGATTCCTATAGAACTGCTATCAGCCTCCATGCCTCGCGAGCGACGACCGCGCGGGATAATCTGGGTAAGCTCTTGAAGCGCATGGAACGCGAGGCAGCCAAAGAACATGAGTAAAAAATATGTGGTATATCTTTCACCTAATGTAACTTTAATATAGTTTTTGGAATCTGGTCATTAGCTTAAACAACTAATATCTCTACTGTAGTTAGTTAAACTATTTAACATTCCGTTGTAAGATTTAATTAACTTCAGTAAAATTAAATTGTTTTATAGTATTTGCTTGTGTACAATCCCACCTATTTTGTCCAATGGGAACTGTGAAACAAATCCTAAATAACACCGATCTCTCTTTCGACTTTTCACTACGAAGTTAAGGTACTTTAATATAGACTTACACATTTTAGATTTCATGTGGAATCACAGATACAAACATTGTTATCAATTTGTGCATCACAATTTAGAAGATAAGTCAGGATTGAAGCTAAACTAAATGAGAAAGCTATATATTTTATATTTATTTATTTACTCAAGGGTATGTACAATTAAGATTAGAACTAAATAATGATCGATAAACTACATGACAAACATAAATTAATTAAAATCTAAGACATAAGGCCTACAAAAAATACTTTCGAGAGCAGCGAAACAGTTCTTGCTACGATTATTTATGACAAATCGAATCAATTCCATTACAGTATTCGCATTACAAAATAATAATACCGAGAATTACATAAACTATTTATATATATAAATATATATAGGAATATACAGACACAGATATAATCAGACGAACCACAAAGGGAACATATTGTTGGCAAAAGGCAAAATAAGATGAATACAATTTGAACAAAAGGTTGAGTTTTTGTAAAATAATCACAATGTAAATTATAAGCAAATATTAAATATGCAATATGTAAATGTATAATAACCAAGTCTTTGATGTTGAGATGCGCTTCTGTTTTGTTTTGGGCGAGCTAGCGAGCGAGCAACGGCGATTCAACTGATCTTACAATAATGAACAAAAATAATATAACACAGTTTGCACAGTAACGAGGGGAGGACAGGGTATATAGGATGAGAAGGGGGGCAATCATGGCTTATTTCTATGTAGTTAACTGCTGTCTTAGAGCAGCACAAACTCCTCGCTTTCGCTGTCATCGGGATCATGATCATAGCTATTAAGCTGCGGCAAAGAAGAACCATCAAGCTCTTGGGTCAAAGCCGCCACTTGCCTTATTAGCGGCTTATAGAGCGAGTCGCTCATCTCATCACGCGCATGATCCATGCAGCGACCTCGGGAAAATGTAAATAGCGGATAATTCATTTCCATACAGTCAGCTTGTGGTTGCTGTTGTTGCGTTTGTGGCGCAGAAGGTTTGTCCATGGTAGCTCCAGAGGCACAGCGCATTGGATGCAAGTACTAAAACGAGGTAGCATTTAATTAATAAATCTCTTTCGATTAAAGCATGTCCAGCTAATCTTACCAATTGTACACTTTCAACAAAACTATCAAAATCAGTTTTGGTAGCACAATAGAATCCAATGCAGCAGCTGGGATCCATTTTACTCGACTTCATTTTACGTGGCGATTTGCAGTGGAAAGTGTGCATCGAGAAGGTCTCCTGATTGACATCCACCATCTCCTGGCAGTAATGCGGATCCAGGTGTATCAGTTTGTCTTCCTGGAATCCCACAAAGTATAGCGAATGCTTTGGTTTGCCTCCAATAATGCCCAGGCAGTGTTCCGTGCTGAGCAGCAGCTTAAGGCAGTGTGCATAAACAGGATTCAACTTATCAGTGCCCAGACGCAATGGTATCAGTACAACCAAGGATTTCCAGTGCTGTTGCTGATTTGACTGTTCTAGCTTAGTCCCACCGCTGTTACACCGCTTTGATTGTTGCCAAGGCACGTTTGGCTTCGGCGCCGGTTCTGGGATGCTGCACTGCTCTTCAACGTCTTGCATGTAAACTGGAAGAGACAGAGGCGATGTTAATGTGCAGAAGGTGCAACTCAAATGGTTAGTTACTGGTGCAATCCTTAGCCACGTATACGCTAATATTGTCAAAGTCGGCATTCTCTTGAGCGGCATGCTCCAAGGCGTGTCTGTGGTAATCAAGAAAATTCTGCTTTAAAAAACTTACACATTGAAGCATATGATGAGAACTCACTTTAACAGATAGGATACCGAGGCAGGGCCATACCAGTCGCCTGGTTTCTTGCCCAGCTGTTCACCCAGTCGCACCAGCGCGTGGATGGAGAAGGGGCTGCTTTTTGAGGAGCTGTCTCCAAACCACTTAATGATTTTCTTATGCATATTGTCCTCATACGTGGAGTGCAACTGCGAGTCCGAGTCGTAGCGCCAGCCTTGAGAAAATTTAAGCAACATAAATGGGAGCTTTCCAAAAGTTGAAGTTGCTACTTACTGCGACCCAGAAAATGGCAGATTAGACCCTGCGCCAGTAACATCTGGCCACTCCTCAGCATGCAGCCCCAGCCGCAATCTGAGGTATAGTTGGACCCGTTCATAATCGGGAACTCTCGACGGTAGGTCATCCAAATGCGGCTGTAAAAGTCCCGTCGGAAACCCTCGATTCCCTCCTCCCAAGGACTTTCGGCCAGTTGGTTCTCGGCCGCATCCATGCCAAGCTCTTGAGGTACTACAATTTCATCGATTTGCTGCGGATTTAATGTGGGATATATGGACGAGGACGTTGCCGTCGCTTGTATGCTATCATACGCTGATGTGGCATTGTCCGGCGTAGTATCTGCACCACTGGTCAGCTCCGTGGTGGAGTTTTCCATGCTGACGGGTGGTGTAAAGCGCCGATGATAGCATCGACCTAGCAGCCAAACAGGTTGCTCCTTTGAGAAGCTTGTCTGACGCATTTTGCCGCTCCAGCCGTACTTGACATTGTGCCACATAGCCACCAGCTTCGACTCCATTCCTTTGGTAGGAGTGCGATTCGCCGCCAGCTCTGAATCATCGTTATGTTGATCCACGTGACTGCAACTGCTATTGCTATTGCTATTACTGTTACCGCCATAGAGCTGACTAAAGGCATTCATAAAACGTGATGACGTCGATATTTTTCGCTGTGGTGTCGCTGTCGAAGCACTCTCCAATTTTGGGTTTAGGTTTGCACTTGTCGCAATTGGTGTTGCTGACACAGCAGAAGCAGAAGCCGAGGCAGCAGATGTCGAGGCAGCAGAAGCAGCCGCTACCGCTGTAAGCGGTATTGTTTGTATTGGTGCTGCCTGTTCCTCCTCAATGGCGCCATCCTGCACGTCCCCATCGACCAGGGTGACCACCGCTTGGCCACTGGGCTCAAATAGCACCAGCTTGTCGTCGGTCAGCTGTGAGAGCAGTCCATCATAGTTCATCTGTTTGGATTTGCGCCGCGCAGATATGGAAGCAGAAGAGCGACGGTGCTTTGTTCGTAATTTTGATAATTTAAAAAACGAGGGCATGGCACAGACAGACAGATTCAATGTGGGCCACTTGCTGGCTCTGACACCACTGAATCATAGCATTGTGCTGCAGTGTGGTGCTGATTAACGATATTTACTCACCGTTTATTTGTTTAAATATGAGAATGATAAAGTTAAGCTTTAGTTTTCTGCGTGTTTGTATTCGCATTCATATGTTTATGCACAGCACTATCGCGATATTTTCTTTTACCCCAATGAACGTGATATTGAAGAAATCGCGATCTTTGGAAAATCAACTGATTGTAACATTTTAATTCAATTCAAATAATAATATCGAACTTGAAAAATAAACCGCAGTACATTAATTATTGAATAGTATGCACATCAGTTTCTACTGAAACAAATAATTTTATTGTTTTTAAATTGTTCACAATATGTTTTGATGCATAAACGTATTGTTACCATTGCACTGTTCTGTTGCCATGCAATGTTGCCACATCGCCCGTTTTGAATGCAACTCTATGGACGGATTATCCATCGGATGCATTATATTTAAACCAGCTACTGCTATGAATAATACTTAATAACCATTAGTTTGTGGTCCGAGAAAGATAGACATTATCCGCCTAGATAAAATCAAGTTTGTCGTTTACTTGCGGTTATTGGGACGTGTGGCAACACTGTGACTGTTTGTTATTGCGCAACTCCCCGTGAAGTCCAAAAAAGAATAGCAAAATGGTAAATAATTCAAATGAACACATAATTAAAACGCCAATTAAACGCAAACTAAACCCTTGACAGCAAAATCCAATTCAAAGGTTCGTTTACACGTTCGGCCATCATACCTACAGCCACTTGCCATTGCTTTGTGGTGCCGGTGTGAAAGCAACAGATATAACAACAAAATTCCTCATGGCGAATTCCACACGCTTGTCTTCGTCCTCTGTGCTGGCCACAGAGTCATCAAACAAGGGAATGATCATAATTAACAGGCCGAAGGCGTTAAATGCAATTAATCTGGAGATGGTGCGAAAGATTTACAAGCATTTGAAGAAGTGTGAAAAGTCCAAATCCCTTATGATAATCAAGGGCACCGGTGACAAAGCGTTCTGTGCCGGCGGAGACGTTCGTGCATTAGTCGACGCTGGTCCCACGGACGAATCGAAGAGCTTCTTTCGCGAAGAGTATACAACGAACGCTTTAATTGGCAACTATAAGATACCCTATATAGCCATTATTGATGGTATTACCATGGGAGGCGGAGTTGGACTCAGTGTCCATGGTAAATATCGCGTGGCCACCGATCGAACCTTGTTCGCTATGCCAGAGACGGCCATTGGATTGTTCCCCGATGTGGGAGGCTCATACTTCCTTCCTCGGCTGCAGGGTAAGCTGGGTCTTTATTTGGGACTGACGGGCTATCGTCTACGTGGCGCTGATGTCTTCCATGCTGGCATTGCCACGCACTATTGCGATAGCAGTAAGATTCCTGATCTGGAAACGGCTCTTCTTAACTGCCCAGATGCTGATGATATACCTGATCTGCTGCAAAAGTTCCATACCCAGCCAGAGAAACCATTTGTACTGCAGCCCGTTCTGGAGCAGATCAATAAGAACTTTGGTGCCAGTTCCGTGGAGGGCATACTCGAGAACTTGCAGAACGATGGCAGCGATTGGGCAAAGAAAACGCTGGAGGTCAGTATGGTGATGAGCGTCTACTGCTTCAACTGTTAATTGGCTAGGTCAATCAAATGCCACGCGCAAAAACGCATAAATATTTGAATGGCACTCTAATGAGACTATTTTTAATTAGCACCTCGTTGTTGACGCCACAATTTCGTACAAAACACGATCATAAATTAGCAATGTCTTATGAGTTTATCTAATCTATTTAACTTTATTTCGTAGGTCCTTTGTAAGGTGTCGCCCACGTCGCTGAAGGTTACCTATCGTCAACTGGAGCTGGGCTCACAGCTGTCGTTGGCCCAATGCCTTATCATGGAGTATCGTCTGGCCGTGCGTCATCTGGAGCCGAAAGCCGACTTCAAGGAGGGAGTGCGTGCCCTGCTCATCGACAAGGATCAGAGTCCCAAATGGAAGCCGGCAACGTTGGCTGAAGTTACCGAGGAGCATTTGCAATGGTTCTTCAGCAAATTGCCCGAGACCGAGGAACTCAAATTGTAATGTAGCTGAAGCAAGCTTGCGTAGTTTTAGCACTTCTTACCCGCTCCAGTTCTGTTATCCTGCTAACCACGATACACTGTACACACTGAACATTGCAACCGTTTTGATTTGTTGAGCATGCATTTTGCTTGAGTTTTCTACCAAAATTATCTGTTAAGAGTTGATCCTTTATAAGAAAGGTTGCTAAATGTGTATAATCTCTTTTATCTCTTTTGAACAGCGACTAACTCATGGGAAATTCCTTAAGATGTATTTACACAAATACCGAACGCATTTATATATGATATACATATATATATATTATATACAATTTACATATATATTATACATTACGATACTAATTGTGCCTAAAGAAATAGTAGATATCGGTTAACAATAATAAATTGGAAATTATACAGATAGCAATTAAACAACTAAGCTGTGCCATCCTTTGACTTAATACTCTCCTCGACCATTTTCGACAGCTCCTCCAGCTTTGCGATTTGGGTAGACTGAAAATTTAGCTTGGACAGTTCCAAAGTCCAGGCGGCCACATCTACGCGCAACTGCAGACGTATCTTGTCATCATCCGATACGGCATTTGAGTTGCTGCTTGCCGAAGTGTTGGATGCAGAGCCGCTCTTCAGGTTGCGCAGCCGACGCAAAGATTCTTCAGTTTTCTGCACAGAAGTTAGCACATCACTAACCACGTTAAAGTACCTGTGTTCAAGTAATCAGAAATAATAAATGTATCTCTGTTTTATGGCTTGAAAAACTTACGCCTTGGTAATGTTACTGCACACCTCCGCGAGAATCTGCTCCACCACAAGTGCTCCCAGCTGCGATTCGTGCTGAGCGGCAAACGATTTGAGCGGCCTGAGCATTTGCTCAACGTACCCCGAACAACGCGTGGGCACTTCGCGATTTGTTTTGCGATACAATCGGGGCAAGTCGTTGACCTGGCGAACATTCTCTGTGCCACATTCGGCGATCAAAAGTTCTTTTAGAGTTGTCTGTATGGTGATCAAATGCGAATTCAGTGTATCGCCCAAGTCGGCTA
This sequence comes from Drosophila suboccidentalis, assembly GCA_037043435.1. NCBI lineage: Eukaryota > Metazoa > Arthropoda > Insecta > Diptera > Drosophilidae > Drosophila > Drosophila suboccidentalis. The sequence goes on along the minus strand of JBAMBK010002468.1, from coordinate 172,335 downwards.
TGGACTTGCCCAGCACGTCGTTGAATAGCAAATTATTCTGCGTCTTTGGAGCCGCTTGTACAATGATCTTTTGCAACTCGGGCAAGTAGGCCTCGAACTTACGCGTGTCGGCGTGCAGGGAAATTAAAAGTTGATTTCTCGTGAAGACTTTCGAAAAACTGTTGTTAGATTTCGATGCTGTGATGACATCTGCGATCCATCGAGATAACCGCAACACAATTTGCACGTTCAGCTTGTAGAACTTGGGAAAAACTTCAGGCAAATAGATGCCATCAGCCCAACAACGTATCAATGCCTGCTTGGCAGCATTAAAGGGCTTCAATTGATATTCATTATACTCAGGAGTAGAATTCAGTGTATCGTCTTTGAGCAACGGGTCCAGTTGGGCTTCAAATCCTCCGGCAATTTCCTGCATCAAAAACTTTTAATAACAGGATAGGGATTAACTCAAGAAACTTACCTGAAAACATATTTGGAAGTAGACGGGCAGATTCCAGCGTGCTTCAAAACTCTTGGTCTGCTTATGTTGGCGATAATTAGCTACCGCTTGCTCATCACTGCTGGTCAGCAGCTCCTCAATTCTGCTGAGAAAATCGCGTGTGCACTTGTATTTCACATAGAATACCTCCGAATTGCCGGGTGCAAAAATCGAGTTCATATGCAACTCCAGCCGCATTTCAACATCTGCCCAGTAGCTGTTGACGACAAAGTTGAAGCCATTTAACTTGTCCGAGTACAGCGTTAGACGCAACAGATCCGTCATGTGAAGCGATATAAAGTTCAGTATCTTGCTGTAAATGCCAGCCAGCCCCTGTGGCGAATTCTGCAGTTGCTGCTCCCCAATAATGCCGCTCATATAGGGCGCCACAACATCCTCACGAAAGACTCGCTCCGCTTGTTCACAGGCATTCAATGTTATGTAGATGCGCAGGCAGCGCTCCAAGTGCTCGGAGGATGTGTTGCGTGTCTGCTGCAGCGCATCGTTAAAAAACCGACGCAATTGCTGATGCACATTTTCTTCTAGCTTTTGTATTTTAGCTTTATGTCCTTTATTCAGATGAGTGGCGCAATGTTTCTCGTGAAACTTCAACTGTATTAAGTCAAGGGCGGCACGTTCCAAGTCCACAGCCTGAGGACTCTGTTCACCGCTCAGCTTTTGAGAGATCAGCTCTTCCAGCTTAGCAGAGATCTCATAGACCTTTTTCAAACTTTCCAAGCTTCGATGACACTCTCGCAATTGGCGTTTCTCCTCCAACTGGTCCCGCAATTCGACAACGTTCTCCTCAATTAAGCTGTGTATGCCTTCAATTTCACTACGAAATTGCTCCAGAGGTCGCTGTATAGTTTCAATGGACTGATCAAGACCCACCAAATTGGCACTCAGATTGACAAAATCAGCATAGTCCTCGTTAATTAAATCAATCATGGCTGCTCGCAGGCCTTTCAGGTAGAGGCCAAGGTTGTCGCGTAAAAGCTCCAGGCTCGGTGCATTGCGGTTCTTGTGAAGAAACTCGTCCACCGAGAAATTTTCCTGCAACATTTATGCTACGATTAAAATTGTTGACATGGAACTATGTGTTGCTTACCTTCATGAATTCATTTTTGTCAAAGCAGAGTTTTTCCGCTGTGCTTGTCGTGCCACTGGACACCGATGGTTTCCTTACTGGGTCATGCATGGCAATGTACGCTTTTAATTAACAAATTAAAAGTTCTAAATAATTGCCACGACCAAGTTAAAGCTGTCAGCCTCATCAGCTACGACAATCGATAACCGGTAACGATTAAATTGCTCAGCTGATGTTATATGCAGTGATGCCAATTTGGAATTTTTCGGATAGATTTGTCTGGTTTTTAGCTGCTTCTGCCGGTTAAACTGAAAAATCTCAAACATCTTCTATCCGAAAATCTGGCTTTTCTTTAGTTTCAATTAAATTGAATCCAAACAGAATTCTATACTGCCAATTTTGGAACTTTTTGAAAATGGAAACGATATAAAGGTGAAAACACTATCCAGTACGCCAAAATGTTGAAAATACGTCAAAATTTTGGTCCGACGCAAACAATTATCGACAAACAATTATTGACTCGTCTATCATTGCCCTAGTCGAATGCAGAAGTAGAGAGGGTTTTTAGCCAAGTTAGTTTGGTCAAAACTAAATTGAGGAACCGTCTAGAAATAGACACGTTAAATGCATTTGTAAAAGTGCTTTCAGACGAGCCGTTTTTCACCGACTGTTTTTTGTCAAAAAACTGTCACCGGTGCTCACCGATAGAAATAGAACACGTCCTATTTCCATCGGTTTGTTGTGTCGGTCAAATGCCTACTAGATTGAGGCACTTTTATATGAAACTTTTCAGAGTGTGACCAGGTTCTGCATTGATGGTATTTTTGTTTGACAACCGATGCGAGTTATGTGAATGGCAAAATTCACTGACGGTGAAAATGTGTCGGTGAAAACGGCTTGTCTGAAAGCACTTTAAATATTATCTTCGGCAGATACGGTTTGCGTCGACACAAAACTTGTTGCCAATTGCCTGGCAAATACCTAAGGATGATAGGCACCATGGCCGAAGTTCAATGACATAGAACATGCTTTAAAACTTTTAAATTAAAAAAAAAATAGGAAAAACGTTTGGCTTGTTTTTCCTTTTGCTTTTTTAGTTTTTCAGCTTTTTTTCCCCGTTTTCTTTGGCCGTTTTGTCTTTTTATTCCGGAAAATATTTGGCATCACTGGTTATATGTAGCCCAAAAGAAGTGGCAACGCCACACTTCAATCGACATATCAGAAAGTTTGCCGGTTTTTCACTTCAACAACAAAGAGAAAATAATGCCGAAAAATCAAGGATATCGAAACAATAACAATGCGCCACGCAAGCGTCAAGCACAGTTGGATGAGCAGAATCCAGTAGTCCAAGCATTCCGCAACTATGCCAGCGAGTTGGATAGCAAACACGATCGTCATGAGCGTATATTAAAATTGAGCCGCGACATCACTATTGAATCCAAGCGCATTATATTCTTCTTGCATTCCATTGATTCGCGCAAGCAAAACAAGTCAAAAGTCTTGGAGGAGGCACAACAGCGACTGACTAAGCTCATTGATGTCAACTTTCGGGCCATCGCTCAGGAGTTGCGGAATCAAGATGTTTATCAGTTCCGCGCCGCCTATTCTCCCGGCCTACAGGAGTTCATTGAGGCGTACACTTACATGGAGTATTTGGAGAACGAGGATAAGGACAGTGAGCACTCGAAATCAGTATCAAATTGGTCCGACCTGCAGTCAGTTATGCAGTATGAAGATGAAGCCAACAAAGTGGAGCCCGGAAAAGAAGGAGAAGCGCAAATATCTGGCGACCAAGTGCCAGCAGATGCTACTCAAAAATTTCACTTTTTCGTTGATCCAACTGAGTATATTTTAGGAGTTTCCGATTTGACGGGGGAATTGATGCGTCGCTGCATTAACTCGCTGGGCAGCGGAGACACGGACACCTGCATGGAAACTTGCAAGGCTTTGCAGCAGTTTTACACTGGGTTCGTATATTGTCATACTGCTTAAAGCTAGTTAATGTAATGCATTCCATTTACAGCTATATCAGCCTAAACTGTCAACGTGCTCGTGAGTTGTGGCGCAAGATTACTACCATGCGACAGAGCATGCTGAAGGCTGAGAATGTCTGCTATAATGTCAAGGTCCGTGGCGGCGAGGCTGCGAAATGCGCCAACTTCGATCAGAAGCCGGGAGATGACACTGATGAAGGCTTTTATTAAAAACAAAATATTTTTAATACACATTTTAAAAATCACAAATATATATTCAAGAGACAATTAAACATATACATACATATATGTTTGAAGTGCAGAAATATTGATAAATCGAAGGCACTTAGAGGCGCAGCTCTTTGAATTTCGCTGAATGGCTCTGATAAAGATAAAAAACATAAGTTTCAACCGTGGTCAATAAAATTTCTTAATAAAAAATTAAAATCTAATTTCAGATTATGATTTCAATATGATTTAATATTTCAAGTTATTTTTTTATTAACAAGTATAAAATTATTGTTAATCTTCTGGAGCTTGTTGTTGCTTCTCGTCTTGTTGTGTTGTGTTGTGTTTACCGCAGCAGAAGGTGTTGTGTTTACCATTAATATTTTGGCAAGCGTCGTTTTTATACCCTGTGGTCATCGAAAATGGGCAAAAAAGAGTATAATGGATTTGTGAAATGTGTGTGAAAGGAAGAAGGAGGCGTGCCAGACCCCATAAGGTATATATATTCTTGATCAGTATGTCTGTCCGCTCATCTGTAAGAACACGTCAGTCTCAGAGACTTTAAGACCCTAGGACTTTAAATTTGAAATGTACGTTGCAGTATACCGTGCGCAGATCAAGTTCGTTTTTAAATTTAGATTGGAAATCTGTAACATATAGCTGCCATAGGAACGATCAGTAAAAATCAAGTTTATGTAGCAAACAATTTATTGTTCTTTGAGATGAAATACAATTGATGGGCGATGTAAAGCAAACTCTAACTTTTTTGTTAAAAAAGTGCATCAAAGCGGCTTAAAGTGGCTTAATGGTTGCCACCGTGTTTTGGGAGCTAAGGTTGCCACCTTGCTTTGCCAAAGTTGGGGCAGTGTTGCAACTCTATTTTGTTCACTCACTCACTCATGAGCAACCCAAACACTTCTGTAATCCCAAATTGGGTTTTTCCAGAGTAACAAGAACAGATCGTTAAATTTCCGGCCTACGGATTATCCAGTAAGCAGTAAAAGTCGGCCTTGCTGGCAAGATGAATGCGGCAGCACCAGAGAGAGCTAGTGGAAGCTCCACAAGATCGGCTGGAGAAGACAACTCCATGCCCATTGCTCTGTTGCCAGCGCCTGTGCGTTACGAGCTTTGCGAGAATTTGGACTCGCTGGATGTATGGAGGAAGTTAGCGGCTTTCGTTAAACTGTATCCCAGTGATGTGCAGTACATACACAATCAGAGTTTGCTTGGCCAGTCGCCTACGAACGAATTCCTCAACATTTGGGGCGGCCAATACAATCATACGGTGAACACACTGTTTGCACTTTTACACAAGTGAGTCACAATACAACCTGTTGCTAAATGTTTTGTATACGCTTGTCATAATTATGCCCACAAGTGTGCAACGCACTAAAGGAGGCGTGGCAGACCTCAAAAATTATATATTCTTGATCAGGACTACCAAGTCGGACTGTTCTCTGTCTGTCTGTTACTATGCTTGTCCCTAATTTTTTTCAGCTATCTTTATGCAGTTGCTTGATCAGATCACTAATTTATCATAGAATAGACTGGTTACAAAAAATATTTAATGTAATGGCTGCCATGAAGACTTATATAAAAACAAATATTCTAAATAAAATTGATCATTTACCAAAATTCACCGTACAAAGGTTAAAGAAATGTAATATAATTTAAATTATTGAGGATCAAAACTATTCAAATAGTTTGAAGTCGGAAACAATCGAATCAGAAATGTATATGTATATCGTATAGTTGCCATTAGAAAGAATTGTAATAAATCAAATGTATTAAAAAAACCGTTCTTTCTTGAAAAATTATAAGCAATCTTACTGATTTTGTTTATTTTGTACGTACATACATATGTAAAACTTAACAAAATTTTATTATTGTCTTCGAAATAGAGATTAACGATCTTTATGGTTTTTTAAATTTCTCTGTATTTTAGAAATAAACTTCGCAGTGCTATGCTGATTATAAAAAACACTGTGGATGTGAAGCTCCACAAGTATATACTGAAGTGTGAAGAAACTGTCAGCGAGCAGCGTGAGCCGCCGAGTACCCGATCCAATAACAATGTTAATGATAGTTATAATAGTAACAGCCTAGAATCTCCAGATGACATTCATGTCAGCAGTGTTCATCGTGCTGCCCAGTCGTTGCTAGAAATCGACTACGACGAGTTGGTTCAAGCAACAGGTAACTGGAGCCCCGAGAATAAACTGGGCCACGGTGGCTTTGGGGAAGTCTTCAAGGGGGAGTTTAAAAATACCGATGTGGCCATTAAAGCTATGAACTACAAGCATAAGCATAACAATAAAAGACAAGTGCATCTGCAGCAGAGCTACAATGAGCTGAAATACTTGAATACCCTTCGACATGACAACATTCTAGCTCTCTACGGCTATAGCATTAATGGAGAGAAGCCCTGTCTGGTGTATCAACTGATGAAGGGCGGTTCACTGGACTCCAGGCTAAGAGTGCGCAACTCAAAGACTCCATTGTCATGGCAGCAGCGCTTGTCTATAGCCTTGGGCACCGCCAAGTAAGTGGCTTGTCAATAACTGTTCATGTAAACTTTCTAATTAATGCTGGTTTCGATCCCCTACAGAGGCATCTATTTTCTCCACACGGCGCGTACAAAGCCGCTCATACACGGGGATATTAAGCCCGCCAATATTCTGCTAGATAACTGCCTACAGCCGAAGATTGGAGACTTTGGATTGGCCCGTGAAGGTCCCAAGTCCATTGATGCGGTCATGGAAGTGGCAAAAGTCTTTGGCACAAGAATCTATTTGCCACCAGAGTTTCTCAGCTCTAGGAAACTGAGCACTGGTGTGGATATCTATAGTTTTGGCGTTGTATTGCTAGAAGTGTTTACTGGTCGCCTCATGGCCGAATGTACTCTTCAGAACGATCAGCAACTTCTGCTTAAGTCCGTTAAAGAAAGTTGCCAGCAATCGCATGAAAATCGTTTCGAAATATTTGATAATCATCTCGTGACACCAATGGGCGAGGAACTGGATAAATGCTTGTGTGCCATAGAAATCGGTCTAAAGTGTGCCGCATCCAACTCCCAGCATAGACCATCTATGGATGAAGTTGTTAAGAGATTCAAGACATTCGACAGCGATTTTTAAATTCGTAATTATTAAAGAAATGCATTCCAATGTTTATTTTAAACAAACTTTGTTAAATGTTTATGCCTAAGTAATTGATGATATAAACATTAATTTTTTTAATATTGTTAACAACAACATTTTATTATGTATTGTTAATTAAAGCTTTTGGTCTTCGGACAAAAAATATAAGTCATAAAATATTTAAAAAAAAACTCATTTAAATTTTACAGATTTATTTCAGAGAAGTTTATGCAGCACAGAAGTAAAGTGTTTGTTTGTTTAACTTACCTTAACATAAGATAAAAAAAATACATACCTTACCATCAATTTTCTAATTTTAAAACGGAAGATCTATTTAATGAGATTAAAATTGATATTTAAAATAATAAACAAAATTATTTTAGCGATGAATAACAAGATAACTAAATTAAATGCTTGATTGTCCAATTTCCTTTTTAGGAAATTATATATACATTTAACCCCGCTAGAATTTTAAATGTTTAATTTTAAGCGCAAGAAAAACTTCGGGAAATTCACATAAATCTCGTAATTTTTTACTGTTTGAAAACATCAGCTTTACTTTAGTAACAAAAAACGATTTCAGTCGGCTAATGGCTACGATTGTCACCAGTAATGTCCTCTAGAGAATTTTTAATGAATTTTATTTAATTCCAACAGTTGCTCTTTAATATGTTAAACAGGAATCCTACGATTTTACTGGATATTCCCTACCGGCAGATGAAATTTGCCAAATTTAATTTGGTATTAGATTTTGATTCTAGCGTCATTGCTGTCATTTGTGCCTGTCTCATCGAAAAAAACGAGCGTATATATTTTGTTTACGATTTCATTTTATATAAAAAACACAGGACAACTTAATTTCTTTTTCCGACTTATAAGCAATGAATTTGAAAAATTCTAAGTTTTACAAACGAATTCAAGAGCTGCGCCACTTCTCAAAAGAGAAAATACGAAAAGATCGAGAGCAACGGAGTTTGCGGACTCCGGCTCTACGTGGCGTTGAAATGGCACTTTCCGAGTCCCAATGCACTCGCGACGTTGACTTGACCTGGTCACAGCCATCATCACCCACCAGGCAACCGACGGTCCCTTCGCGCCGAAAAAGCTCAGGTGGCAAGTCAAAGGTGATCAAGAAAAAAGCTGACGAGTTGCCCAACGCACGCAGTAAGGGATTCAAGCCCGTGAAGGCTGCCGAAGCGGACAATGATGCTGAGGTTGATGGGTTCATAGAGTTGAATAAGTTGCGCTATCGTGTGGCATGTTCAGGACGAATAGAATCCGGATCAGCTCGTCCATCGGATGGACCGGCTTTGGTGTAAGTTACTTTTTTTTTTTTTCGTTGGGCGTTGACGTACTATGTATGTATGTATGTACGTGCAAGTGGTCCAAGCGACACCAAGCCTAAGTTTGTTACGCGCGGATCAGAAGACACGTTCGCGTGCAGCCAATTCGCTTCTCATGTCTCAGTGCACTTTGGCCCACTAAACACGAAAATCGCCATTAAAAATATTTTCATTGAAGCGTTTTCGAAATATTCATGTTTTTCCGAATTTTCGAAGTTGATCCGACATATTAGTGTATACCACGAGATCTAATTAAACGATGTGGTCAAAAAAGCTCCCTATTTAAAGGTAACTAATCCTTCTACAACTTTCTCTTATAAAGTTTTGAGATCGATTTAGTAGTTCAGAAGCTAGCGCCTTTAATAAGTTCCAAAATCCGGTTTTTTGTGTTTTTTGGGGCTCGAGAGGTCACAAATCGCCCCAGAAAAAATATATATCGCAGATGTAAAACAAAACAAATATTTTTATACTATAGTAAATCTTTATTTTCGATCAATAGTTCCAATGGCAGATGTTTTGTACGAAAAACTTTTTTGTTGTTTGAGATATCTCAACCAAACTTGCAGAATCAGCGTCTAAAATGGTCCTTTACATCCTCACCAAATTTGGTTGAAATCGGACCACTATATCATATATGAAGGTGTCATACGAAACATACTTGAAAATTGTAAAAAACATAAATTTTTGTCATGCATTAAAAAGCGTATTACTTCGCCATTTATCCATGGATTTTTATGAACAATAGCTTATTTTCTTCGCAACATTGTCGGCTATACGCTTAACACTTGAAATAAATTTTACATTAGCGATATATATTTTTTTTGTAACCTCTCAGGCCCCAAAAATCACAAAAAAAAAAAAACGGATTTTGGAACTTATTAAAGACGCTAGCCTCTGAACTACTAAACCGATCTCAAAACTTTATAAGAGAAAGTTGTAAAAGAATTAGTTACCTTTAATTAGGGATCTTTTTTGACTTTGATTTTGTAAACTAGTGTTATTAGCTAAGTAGATTAGTAGCAAAGTTTTAAGATGCGAAATGGAAGCAATATGAAAAAGTCTATTGCATTCCGAACCCAACATTCTAAAAGGTTCATGCAATGCATAGTTAGATCTACAGATAGGAAGAGCAATAGGAATAAAAGTTCTAGATACTACTCTACGAGGAACAGAAAAGTTGAGCTGTGACATTAATTCGGTAGAGTCAATGTCACCACCAATAAAGTTTACACATAAAAATAAAAATAAACATAATTCTACGATTTGATAAAGAAGAAAGATCTATTGATAAAAGTCTACTAGAGTATGAAGGCAGTCCCACGTCCCAATTCCAATTAAGGCAATTAAGTGCAAAGAGAAGTCATCATTGCTTATTTTTATACCTTGTGCATCATGTGTGTGCTCAGTATGTAACAGGCAGTAGATGGCGTACTTGATCAACATCTGCAGTAGTAGAGTTCAGTTAAAATGCCTTCCGTCTGTGAGGCCGTCTGTATAACCCAAATAGATCTCAGTAATGGTAAGAGTTAGAAACACTAAATTTGGTATGAAGACTCCTTTTACATTCGAATAATCAGATGAAATTTGTTTTAAATTGTTGATACCTTGAAAACAGGTTACAAGTGCAACATTTTGTAACGAATGTTTTTTAAGGATTTCCAAATCGCTTTCGGATAATTAACTCAAAATACAAGAAACAACATTCGGAAAACAATTATAAGTGAATTTGAGAATGGTTATATTATTTTAAGATCGCTTTTCGCAATCCTGAAAATCTTAAAATAAGATTTTGTGGGATACTTAAAGTACGTTTTGGTATTAATTTAAGTCTGTAAAAATTTTAAGGTTATCCAAAATTTTACATTTTTAAGTTCGTTTCAATATTGAAAGTTTATCAAATTAAAATTTGATCGCACCAAATAACAAAATTAAGTACCATTTAATAAAAATATTCTATCTGGACGTCACCTTTTTGTGGCTAAAATCAGTTGAGAATTCCAAGCGCAAGAATGTCAAAAAACTTTTACAGATCGTTTCATACTTAATTAAAGAATAATAGTACACAACAGTCTTAAAATTTTATGAATAAAACTGTATATACGTAAATTCAAGTACGGACATACTTAATTTTGGGGTGGCATGCCTTCTGAATGGGAATGTGTTTAAATATATAGTATATCTACTAGATAAACAAGGCACAACGTATCTCGTAGTACGTCACTCACAACTTTCTGACTTATTGTTCCTGCTAAGCTTTTTCCTTAATATCCCGCAGTGATTCCAAGAGCACAATTTGTGTGTCCAACTCACGCTATGCGATGATTGGAAGAATATCCAAGCTGTTGGGCTACAAGCTGGTTAAGGAGTCAAAACTGTGGAATATTCTGTGGTCCGATTCGTTTCCTGGCGTGGAATTGTTCAAGAACATGAAACGTTTCCAGCAAATTAATCATTTTCCTGGTATGATCGAGATCTGTCGCAAGGATTTGCTCTCCCGCAATCTGAATCGCATGCTTAAATTGTATCCGCATGATTACAAGATCTTTCCCAAAACCTGGATGCTGCCGGCAGAGTAAGTGAGCGCCTAGACAATTACATAATTTAGAGATCACCCTAAACTTGCAGCTACGGCGATGCCATGACCTATGCAATGAATCACAAGCGCACCTTCATCTTAAAGCCGGACTCGGGCGCCCAGGGACGCGGCATATGGCTTACAAATGACCTGAAAACAATTGGACCCAACGAGCGTCTCATCTGCCAGACGTATGTGCATCGTGTAGGTGGCAATTCTTTCATATCTTATACATATAAAACTCTTTGTCCTGACTCACTGACTGACTGAGAATCAACGTGTAGGCCAAACTGCTAAGCGTAGAAAGATAAAATTTTCACACAACATAGATGAGACAATTTCACCGTGCGATAAGACGGCGTTTTGCGAAATTTGACCTGTAAGTGGGTTAAATTCGGGGTCAAAGGTCAGAAAATTGCTCAGAATGAAAAACTTTTTTGTTTCTTAAGATATTTCAACCAAATTCACGTTTGGGACTCTCTTTTACATTCTGACCAAATTTGGTTAAAATCGGATTACTATATATCATATAGCTGCCACTCACAGATTAACACTTCTTGCTAAATTTTGACTATTTCGCCAAATTTAGCATTTTCCTCTTTGAATTTTTCGCTAAATCTGACTTCACCCAAAGGGGAAAAACATTAAAACAATAAAGTTAAATATTTCTGTTTTTTACAACAAATTTGAGATTATATAAATTTGTTAAACCGGACAACTAAAGATTTTTTTTTTAATTTAGCAAGAGAAGTGAGCTGGGGGTTGGCGAGCGAAGCGAGTAGGGGGCGGAACCTCCTAGTTCCACATATATATTGAATATACATATTTATTTCAAAACGCATTATCCAAATTCCAGCCGCTACTTATTGATGGATACAAGTTTGACCTGCGAGTTTATACGTTGATCACGTCGGTGGATCCACTGCGCATCTATGTGTATAATGAGGGATTGGCACGATTCGCGACCAACAAATATGTTGAGCCTTCGCCCGGGAATGCCAATGATCTGTACATGCACCTGACCAACTATTCGGTTAACAAGCGCAACTCTCAATACGATCTCTGTGACAACGATGACTGTGGCAGCAAGCGAAAGCTGAGTGCAATCAACAATTGGATGACCAGGCATAACTATGACGTTGATGAGTTCTGGGCCAATGTCGACGATGTCATCATCAAGACCGTTCTGGGTGCCTGGCCTGTGCTAAAGCATAATTATCATGCCTGTTTTCCGGGTCATGATACGATTCAGGCATGCTTCGAGATCTTGGGCTTTGACATATTGGTCGACTGGAAACTAAAGCCATACATCCTCGAGGTGAATCACTCGCCCAGCTTTCACACAAACGAGCAGGTGGATCGCGAGGTCAAAAGGCCGCTCATCAGAGACACCTTGTCTTTGGTCAGCACCGTGCTGGCGGATAAGAAGCTAATCATGCGCGAGGATCGCAAACGTGTCAAGCAGCGTCTCCTTAAGTCCAAGGGCGACACGTAAGTTTTCTCATATTATAAAACCTCGCCATAATTCTCTCCAGAAATGTAACAGCGCATTAAAAAAGATATGGTAGACGCCATAAAGAATATATTTTATTCTTAATCAGGACGACAAGCAGAGTCGATATAGCCATGTCTGTCTGCCCGTCTGATCGCATGTTATTATCCAAACTTTTTCCTCGGTTTTTATAACTTGACGTTGGTTCAATATTAGAGGTCTGCATGACTGCATTCAAAACGTCAAATGAGACATTCATGCTCAACCGAATTGAATGAGTTCGGCTGCGTCTTTCAATGAATTGAATGAATGAATTGAAACCGAAAACTTCTCATTCAAAAAAGGCAGACTGAATTGAATGACGAAATAGCCGAAAAATCGAGTGAGGGGGATACGTAATTTTTGTTTCTTTTTATTAAAAGTAAAAGTCTTGTCCCGAAAATTTTTGATATCCAATTTTGTGACGAACAAAAAACTGTAACATGTCAATTTTGCAAAAAAAAAACAAAATTTTGTTCTGAGTACCCTGCAAAACATTGCTTTATTCATTTCATTCGTTTCTCATTCAGTCGATGCCGTTCATTTGAGTACTCAAATTAATGTCATAAATGAGTATTCAATACGATGAGATTCGGATCATTGAATTTATTGCACTCAGGGAACTGAATGAAACTCACGGGTACTCAGAGACGCTCAAGTTTGAATGCAGCCGTGCAGACCTCTATCCAATATATTATATATGTAGCTGCCATTCGCTAAAAATCAGCTTAAAGTGTGAAATGCTTTGTTGCTGCTTGCTATATTAGTCTTATATATTTTCAGTTGATAGATGATTTCTGGTTGAATTTCGTAGTCTCTTATGATATTTTGATCAATCTCACAATCAGATTACTATCAGGCCTGATCCGATTTTCACTTTTTATAATCGGTATCAGTTACGGTTTCGGTGAAGTTAGAATTTTGGTTCTCGGTTATATGCTACGCAAAATCTAAGGATGTCGGTTTTGTATCGGTTACCGGTTATTTGTTTCGGTATGATATTGGTTATCAAAAAAAGGGATTTTTTACAAGAAAATGTTAATATACAACCAAATGTTAATGTACAACCAAAACCAAAATGGGATTTGGGATTTATATTCAAATTAAATATAAAAATCCAAAATTAGTTTTAAAAATGTAATTCAATGATTCCTTGAACCGAAACGATTATTTCGGCTTGAGTAATTTGGGTTTTTCTGTATATGGTACAATTAAAAGGTTTAGTTTCGGTTACGGTTTTAGTTACCAATTGTCATCGGCTAATATCGGTTAACGGATATAGTTTCGGTTAATGAATCCACAGATTTTTTCCGAAATATTTGAGCATGATAAAGAAATTCCATTCCGAAAATCTAGGCAAAAATAAAAGCCGAAGACGGAATAGGTCTGATGCTTCTCTAATTGCGAGATTGATTCATATTTATGATATAGCTGCTATAGTCTAAAATTAAATGTTGGACTCTGCAAGGGTATCGGCTTTCCTGTTTTATCTATGAACTGATTATATACTTTTGTTTCAATTCTTACAGCCTGCTTCGTCCGCGTGCAGTTGCTGGTGCAGCGAAAACCGCGAATAACGAGCGTAATCCTCCAGTGGAGCAGCCCGAGATCGGATCACTCGCTCAGCAAGTTGCCTGGGAAGAGAGTCACATGGGGAATTTCAGGAAAATCATGCCACCTTCAGATCCCAGTCGGATGACCTATTACTGCAAGTTCTACAGTCAGACAAATCAGGTGTCCATTTTTCAGGAAACGGCCGCCAGCAAGAAACGTGAGGATCTGGCACGTAAAATGCGTCTACAGATCGAGGAGAAGAGGGCAAAGCAGGAGCAGCTGCTGCTGCAGGCAAACAACAGGCGCAAACGGACGCTTCCGCCACGTTGTGTGCGTGAGAAGACTCGACAGAATATGTATCGGCTGAGGGAGCACTGGTCGCCTGGATTTATATCGGAGGCGGAGGAGCGCCTACGTAATACCTGGCAACAGATGCGCACCGAGGCTATCAAGAATCTGAAAATTACAGAGAACGTAAGTGATCTATAATCCTATAGGCATGTCGTTTTATAATCAACATTTGAATTTCTTTTCAAGATCTATGCACTTCTCTATGATCTGGGTCATCTGAGCAATACAGATATTACAGTCTATCCAAGTTTGTATCACTATCTTCAATGCGGATATGATATTAAGGGCGCCACATGAGCTCGAAATAGATGTCCTATGGGTTGGTTAAATAGTTTCCTTAACGATCGCGACGAGAGTTAATTATAAGATTAAATTACTTGATAAAATGACCCCAATTTGGGCGCAGCAGTTGGTGGCCTTGATCTTAACCAGAACAGTTGCTAAAAGTACCTATATATACATATATAAATATGTATAACTGAGCGGTACATGGTTTTAAATTTGTTATATATATTTTAAATTTTATTTGACTGCAACATGCAATAGCTTAAACATATTTGCGATTATATGCAGTAAATCGTGCTCATCTACAGACAATTCATAAATTAAATTAAATATAAAATTTCCAGTAAGATCAGAAAATTAGTAAAACAACTATCAAAATATGTTTCAAGGGTAGCAAATAATCTGAGTGAGAGAAAAAAAAAATTAAATTCTGAAACTCCAATTGCGTTTGTGATCGCAATACCATTATGATCATATTTTGTAAAAAATAAAATAAAACCAGATAATTAATTAAATCTTTTTATTTTTTCAGAATACTCCATTATTAATAATCCATATGGTAAAGTTTCAATCAGTATTTTATGATCATATGAGTGCCGAAGCGCACTTTAATAAAATTTCATAGTGTTTCATAACAATTTTAAATAAACATATACATTTATCAAGGGCTCAATTACATTTGGAAGTGTTATTCTCAGCACTAATATGTGGGTTCAGTATAGCACTTACTGGGATCCATAACTGTTATATTTATTTAAGGTAACACTTTATAACGGTACCTTTTAATAGATCATTGTATATTTCCTGTAGACCTATATAATTTCTATATGATTATGCTCGGATATAATTAAAAAAAAGCAAAAGAGTAACTTTTGTTTGATCAAATGTGTATAACGGGAAGAAGAAAAGTTATATAAGATATAGTTACAAACATATCAGGTATATGTTTCGATCAGCATCAATATTGTTGATTGTATTATATTGCAGCTATAAGAGCTAGATCAACCAAATTTGGCATACAAATTTCAAAAGGTGTGGAGCATATCCAGGTACTTTATCGCCACGCCTCCTTAGCTCCCACCAAAATCATTCAAGCAGAGTTTTAAAGATATCTGTTTTCTTATATTATTATTTATTTTCCTACTTAATCTCATTAAGATAAGATACAAATATTTGTACTTAAAGCTGTCATATGCTTTTTTGCCACTTAAGCGCCTAAAAGTATTCAGTAATAAAATGTCATAGGAGCTTAAAATTCGTAGATAAAATTATGATACTCATCCTAACGCGCTAGCCAGACGACTAACTACCAAACCCAGAAACCGAGAAAAAAAATAATTAAAATATACCTAAATTGGGTAACAGTTTTTCTTTTCTTGTAAACTCGAACTAACTTGTAAAATTCGTTGCTTCTGCGCCTCAATTTGTTTCTTTTCAACAATATGCGCAATTCTCTCGAGTATTTTCTTCATTAACCGCATCTAAATATTGTATTGATAATAATAATTATAAATTACATGTACCAACTATAAAAATTGTGTCTATTAATTTTTGAAATCAAAAATAGTATAATTTTGAAAAATTTGATTAAATGTAAAACTGAATTACACGCTTTTAATCCATCGACTTACGGTGCCTACAAATAAAAGATGAATGTATTCAGAAAACGCTCTCTATTAATTTTCTTGTATTTGAGTTTTTTGTGTTTGGCATGATGCCCATCGAAGATCATAAACATTTGCATCTTGGAGCATGCTCCCATGTCTGCGTTATCTACATAATATACATACTCATATCATCTAAACAGCGAGTGTATGGAATATATTGAGAATTTCAAGAGCGTTTTGCTCCACAATGTGTATTGCAGAAGAGAGAGCAGAGAACTATGGACTCAGTCTGATCAAGGAATAGGAACGGCAAAGACATAACCAAAGCGACGTCAGAGCAATCAGAAACCAAAATAATTTTGTCGGAAATTCAGCGAAAATATTTGAGAAACCATTTAAGTGATTTGTTGTTTTGCTATTTGAAGCATTTGTGGCATGTTTAAAGTGTCGCAGGAGATTCGTTTGAATACAAACGCAGCGGGTTCATTGGGCCAGGCCATGGGCGATGGCAGCGATGGTAATAACCCGGAGAGTGTTTGTATTTTTGGCAGATATCAGCGCACGCCCGATGCTGGTGAGTGCTGCACATGCGGAAGTTAAGATGGGGAGTAAATGTGTCTATTTATAAACTGAAAACACTTATCCGCAGATGCATATCCCACAGAACCGCCACAGGTTTACATTGCACCCGAGTTGACCGATGCTGGGAAGGTGCAGCTGCTGCATTTGCCCAGCGGCGCCGTGCGCATCAATTCCACGGTGAGTTTCATTATCAAACGCAACGGGGTGAAGGGCAACTTTGATGTGCGCCTCGAGAATCCCAGTGGACAACATGGAGCCGCACTGCAGCTGGAACAACTGGATCCAGAACGCTTTCAGGCCCAATGCCACCTGACACAGGCGGGTCTCTACAAAGTCCACATCAAATGTAATTCCGTCCCATTGCCCAAATCGCCGTACATCATCGTAACTATTGCCGGAGCCGCTCCAGCGGAAGCAACTATCGAAGCAGCCTCGTCAAGTCCAGCAAGTGAGTATCTCTTGGACTTTAATTTATGTACAGGTGAATTTGCTTTTGGAATTTTGACAAAGAATACTAAGAAAACTAAAGATTTCGGAAAAAAAATTTGGAACACAATAGAAAATTTTAGTTAAAATTTATAAAATTAAAAAGAATTATAGAATTCAGAAAATAGTGAGAAACCAAAACTACAGTGCGAAAGTCGTCAAACTTTTGGTACTTGTTTTTCTTTCTACTACTTTTGAATATTTTAAATAAGTTTCAGTTCTAACTAGAAAAGAAAGCAGCCGAAAAAAATAAAAAGTTTTCATACATTTTGCTTTAAATCTTCTAGGATCACTTAAGTATGTTCTCCTATATTGCTTAGTAAATATAAATATATACATACATATAGTATATACTTATTTTTTTTAATAAGTAAAATTCCAACGGAGCTAAGACAAATTTAAGCAGCTTTATCCTTATATTAATAAACTTAATTTTTCTTAATTTTTGTTGTCTAAATTTAGTTTAGTTTGCTTAGTTTTTTATCCTTTATTGGTTTCTTAAAAAATTATTCATAGTTTCTTTGTCTTTGCAGTGCCCGTCTTCGACTCAGATGCCAGCAAAGTGCACAGTCGTGGCTTGGGCTTGACCCACATTAATCTTCTCGAGCGCAACGAGTTCACTGTGGATGGCAGCTCCGCTGGCAGTGATATGCTATTTGTGGGCATCCTGGGATCTCAAGGCCCTTGCGAGGAGGTCGTGGTCAAGCATGTGGGTCGCAATGTCTACCGTGTAATGTACCAGGTGCGAGACCCTGGAAACTACATTATTGTGGCCAAGTGGGGCGAGCAACACATTCCAGGATCGCCCTTCAGGCTTATCTCTGAATAAATGTCAATATGCCACAACGAGTGACCTTTTTAGTTCAGCTCGTCATCCAAAGAGGCGTTTTTAACAAAGTTCATTCTATGTAAAATATAATGATGATTACCAACGCTGATGACGACGACGTCGCCGCCAACGACAACGACAAACGAAAGAGCAACATTATCATTTTTTGTTATTTAGCCGACGCTAATGACGTTCGCATTTAGTTTTATTTGTATGTATGCGTGTGTGTTGGTTTTGGGGGGCTGCCGCTGCTCTTGCGTTATTCCAACCTAATGATGATGACCGTACGGCAATGTTTGTGTGAGTGTGTATGTGTTTGCTAGTGCGCGCGCCAACAAAAGCAGTTGCGCATCATTGAGGAGGGGGTATATTCACTCACTCATACCTACATACATACATATGTACATAGTGTTCCTACAGTCGCAGTTGATGATGATGATAATGCGTTTGCTTTGCTCGCCTTAACGAGCTGCTGCTGCCACCGAGTGGCGCGCTTAAGATAAATTACATGGTCATGTTCATGCCTGAAATCAAGCTAGACGCTCAGCTGAAATCATTACTCATTTAAGCTCGCAGTGGGCGTGGCTGGTTCATACATTTGATAACATTGCAGAACGGGCAACAATCAAAATAAAAATATATATCCTGTGTTTTACTTACATGTTTCATTGATCTTTCTTTTTCATTTACTCAACCTCTACACATCATAACCAAACTTGTCTTCGTTTTAAAAACATTATTTTATGTTTATGTTATTTTGAAATTTCGTGCACATTTTTTGACTAGCTGGCAACGCTCAATTGGAAATGATACTCTAGCTGTACCGTTCACACCATGTTGCGCGCGCTGCTGCTATCTCGCTTGAACAACGTCATTATGGTCGTGTACGTTTTGCCATCATTAGTGTTGGTAAATATCTCGAACTGAGCTGCTAACTACGTTTTTCGTGTGTGTGTTCTTAAAGAAGATAATTAAAATTAAATTATTTAACTTATTATTAAGTTTAGTGTTTGCTTGTGTTGTGTTGCCACTGTGACTGTGTTGCGCGCCCAGCTGCTGATGGTCTGGTTCATGAGTATTGAAATTGCATTTGCTGTAATCGCATAGCAAGGAAAAGTATGTACCTGCGTGTGTGCATATAAATGTATCTGTGTGTGTATATATACATACATATTTGTATCTTCATTTCTTGCAAAAGGGAAAAAAGTACGCGTGTGTGTATTCAAGAAAAGTAACATCTCTCGACCCCGCCAGCAAGATGTTGTTGTTGCTGCTGTGACTGTGGCTGCTGTTGTTGGCCCCATCAATTGAGGGGCAGCAAGTGCCAAAGTAGCAGCGACCGCGTCGGCGGTTTGCCAGTCAACGTCGCGTCGCGTCGTCGTCGTCGTCGCCGCTGTTGTTGTTGTTGCTGCTTCTGCTCTTGTAGTAGCATCTTCATTTACCTCAGTGGCCGCAGCTTTTGTATACTTGAAATACCGCTTCAGTACAACTTTAGTCGCCGTCGCGTTAGCTTCTTCGCATTGTTGTACGTGCAATTTACACCTTGCATTTACCTTTTGTTTACCTGCAAGTGTTAGCCGGTGTGTTTGTGTGTGTGTCTGTATGTTTGCCGGTATATTTACAGCTTAATGATAATTTACATGCAACTGTCTAATACTTATGTGTGTGCAGATGTTCACGTGTGCGTAAATCTAAACCGCAGTTCAATTTGTTGATGTTTGTGACTGCGCGGCAGAAACATACAATAATATACGTTCTTAGATAATTAAAGTGCATACTATATATTAATTTCATTATTAATCAAACAGGTGCTGTCTGTAATTCGCTCTAAGTGCTTTTATCGATTAAATTCGTTTTTATTTATATCGAGATGCATACAAATTTAAATTATATTTGGCATCCGTCAGGTGTGCTTGTAATATGTTAGCATATGTCAGAATAAGAGTTGAAGCGTGCACGACTTTCACATACCCTACTTAAATTTGAAGCATCTGTTATTGCTCCAATGATGCTCAATTTTAAATATAGCTAAGATTCGAAAGTGATATTCGTTATTCTTTAGATTTCATTTTTGAAAATAATCATTTTCCCATAATTATTAATCGTTACAGGTGCGGGTGCCAGGTACAAATATGTTTTCCTACTGATTAGCTTGCTCCATGTCCAACTCCAATTGGCAGCCGAATTTTGTTGGGCAACCGTTTGTCGCGAATGAGACCCATGTGAAATGCCTGTAAGTATGCAATATCGCAAATAAGTCACCAACAAAGTTATAAATTTATTATTTTTTTTTTACATTTTAATCGACCTGTGTATCATGCATAGTATGAAAAATTCAACAAAAAGCGCCGACAATGGGAGGATAGTGGAGTATTAGAGCTAATTAAACTATGGAAAGTTTGCGCCTATGAATTGCGCACAATTAAACGAAATGGACACCTTTATGTGGCTATGGCCAAGCAAGTGAGTATCCAACTTAATGGAAAATAATGCTAATGGTTATTATTCAAATAAGCTAAGTTTTTGAATCATTTATTATGCATATAATATGATAACATTTAATTGCTTCCAATGGAGTTAAACTGACTCGAGATCTGACTTTGAAATTACATATCTAAGCAATAAAAAACTTAAGATTTCCTCGTAAGATCCTCGTGTTAGAATTAATAAAATAATTGAAATCTATCTAAAACTCAAATTATTTTCGATGTTATGTACATTGACTGTCATTCGAAAACTCTATAGAGAACCCGATCTTCAGAGACCCTGTACATAATCTGTTGTTTTTTGCGTCACACTGTGTAAAATTGCGTTTTGAATATCTTCAGAGTTTATTATCGAATAGCTTTGAAATTTTGAGGTTACAACATGATTATATGTACCAAAATTTCAAGCTGTAAGTCGCCTTTGTGATTCGTTTATTTATTTTTTTGAAAAGCAGGAGCGGAGACTTTGAAATTCTAAAACAAACTTCATCCTGCTTAAGATATACATTTTTAGCACGGGGTCTAACAATGTGCTCGACAGTCATACATATAAAAAAGCCTTCAAGCACATACAGTTATGGAAAAAATAATAGAAACGACAGGGTTGCTCACATTTGAGACCAAATATTTCGTTTCTGGAGCAAATTTCATCCATCAGGATAACAATGCTCTATTTCAGATACCTTTTTGGACCCCTTTCGTAAGAATTATACGGGGGTGCCACAGAAATCGCTTTCGCTTGAATTTCACTTAAATTGCATACGATTTCCAGTGAAATTCAAGCGAAAGCGATTTCTGTGGCACCCTAGATAAACTGTGTATACTGATTTGTAGAAATTCCACGTTTTCGTCTTGGAAAAAATAATAGAAACGCACTAGAATTTTGATATTATCTTGTTTCTTAAAGGTTAAAATCGAGTTATATAGGTATCATTGTATGAACTAAAGATAGAAGAAGACATTAAATAACTTTTTTTTTGGATCCCGTTCTGCTTGTTGTTGTTATTCGTTACAGAATGGGTCGTGGCGTACATTGTACTGTTATTGAAAGGAAACATATTCTGAATCCAAAAAATAAAGGCAACTCAATCTCAGATATTGTTACAACGCCTAATATTTATAAAAAAAATGTTTTCAGCGATTTACTATAAATAAAATCCACAAACACGCAGAAAAAAGCTCGCACCATAGGGTAAATTCGACAACATCCTTATCCGAAAATCAAAAAAAAATCCCTTTCTGTCATCGGAAGTTCTAAAAAATCATTTAAATGCAACGGTCAGTAGTCGCACTATAAGAAATAGGCAGATTGATGACGGTTTCAAAAGCCATATAGCTCAAAAGGTACCCTACCTTAGTATAAAACACATCAGCAAACGGGAAAATTTCGCGCAGGTGCGTTTACTGCGTCCAAATTGAAAAAAATATGTTGTTGTCAGACGAAACTAAGATCAATTTGTTTGGATCTGATCGGGAACCACATGTTAGGCGCCAAAAGAATACTCCCCACGACCCAAGGCGCTCAACTAAAACGTTTGAGTATGGAGGTAGAAACATAATTTTGTAGGGATGCGTTTCTCATTCTGGTGTTGGTCCATTACATTGGATAAGGGAAAAAATGAGTGCCTCCCAGTATGTCAATATACTCGACAGTATAATGCTACCTTATGCTGAAAAGGAAATGCCGTTAAAGTGGGAATTCCAGCATGATAATGATCCAAAACGTTATTTAAAGCTACCCAAAAAATGGTTCCTTGACAGCAAAGTTCCCTTAATGGAATGGCCTTCACAGTCAATGGACCTTAATCCCATAGAGCACCTTTGGGGGATCTTAAAGAAAAGGATTGGGAGCTAAAAGCCCCAAAATTAAGCATTATTTGTAGAAAAAAGTTAAATTCGAAAGGTACTCCATTAATCCATGAATTTGTGCCAAACTGGTGGACTCCATGGGTCGTCGACGTGTCGGAGTCACTAAAAATCTCGGTGCTACAACCAAATAGTAAAATTAAAGGTTAATCTTTATGCCTTTTTAACTTAAAAATTGATTTTCTTAACTTTGGGCGTGCCGTTTCTATTATTTTTTCCAGGCCTAAAAGTTTTATTATTAAGTTTTTTAAAAAATATTAATTTGCTTTATTTTGATACATTACTGGATACGCTTTATATAAAAATTATGAAACTTAAAAAAAAAAATGTTCATTGAACAAAATTTTAAAAAATACGAAAAAAAAATGCCGTTTCTATTATTTTTTCCATGGCTGTAAGTACAGCCGCTGTACCTTTCCTCTTTTTTTTCCTTTCTCTGCCTGAAATTGTTGCTTTAAAAATTTCCGAGCCTATTATCCGATCGTGACGATATATTTTAAAATGCATAAAATTTCTCTTTGATGTTTTTTTTTTTTAAATTTGTGGAAGAAAGGAGTGGGTCGTGTTAAAGACATTGTCTGGGCACATTGACCCCAATTTACTTTTAACGTGTGCCAATTTTCTAACTCCCGCTTTGAATTTTGCTGTTTTTTTTTATTTGTGGGTGAAGTGCCAAGATTTATTTTAGAATATTTTTTATTCAAAAAGTGAGAATAAGGAATAACTTCTAATTTAAATTCAACATATTTAGTCTACGTTTGTAAGCCGCGTTTTGTTTTTCTGATAAAGCGACCGATTAATTTTCAAGGAATGTAATTGTATTTAATAATGATCGTACATATTGTGTAACTATTTTGATGGATTAACAATTGTTAATTTGTGTTGCAGCTGACGGGTCTTGGCGTACCCGTTACCGCGCTGGAAGTACACTTTAAGGTGAATAATCTAACACAGCGTTACAGACAGGAGCAAAAGACATTCGAGACAACGGGCATAATCAGCACGTGGAAGTTCTACAGTCAAGTGGATGATGTGTTTAAGAGTTTGGCCGCACACACCGGTTACAAGTGAGTAGCAACTGAATCAAATTGAAAGTTCAAATAGTAAAATCAAATTCATTTCCTTTCCCACAGAGATAAACGCATGACGAGCTCCTCGAATGCGAGCAGCTTACCTTCCACATCCGAGTCACCAGTTTGGAAAAATCCAATGTCTCAACAAGAGTTCAACAGCAACAACGCGGAGGGGTTCTACAAGTGAGTGAAATATATCATATATCATATCATTATATTGACTCATTTACTTGACTCCTCTTGCAGAACGGAGTACGGCATGCATCGCCACTTTATGGACCACTCCCAGCCGCCGCCCAATTCGGGCAATGTGGACAATTTCATGGCCTCCTCGGCGGCGGTGGCAGCTGTTGCAGCTGCTGCCTCGGCGCGGCTGGCCGACAGCAATATGGAGCAGCAGATGCAGAATGCGGCTGGCGCTAGTGGAGCCGGGCCAGGTGGGAACACAAATGGCGGTGTGCCCAACTATAATAAAATCAAAAAATCCCACGAAGATTATGACAAATTTGTCGATATTGTGAAAAACATTGTCGACACGCACAAGAGCACGCCGGATAAAGTGGATACGTTTAGTGACTTTATAAAATCGTACATGAAACGCTGGCCGGAAAGGCTGCAGGATGAAGCGATCAATCACATGACAAACTATGTGATTGTCAAGAACATGGAGCACAGCATGGGCGGCGGCGGTCCAGGTGGTGGCCTCCACAATCCAGAGGGCGTCAACAATCGGCAATAACAATACAAGCAGGAGCCCAACAATTAAACATTGTTGGACGACCGCCGTGGCGGTCGTAGTTGGCAGCTCCACGAAACTAAGAACTGGGGCGGGGGGCGGAACTAACTTAATCGTGGCGCGCAGATACTTAAAAGAAGGAGAAGACGAAGAAAAAGTAAAACAGGAATTATATCTGCAAACAATTGAGGTTTGCTTAGGATTATATTGTACACGTTTCATGCAGTATTTTTTGTATAGTTAAAATATACAATCAAGTTTTTAGTTTTATGCGAACATTATTTCACTAACTTTCGAATTGAGTTCGATTTAGTTGTGGAATCCACACCTACACACACACACACTACACACACTACCACGATACACTTACACATTTTATAGTATAGAGAGTACAATACGAAGAATATGTAATACGTTTAGAAATCATTTCCTACTGTTAGCTGTAAACTACAAAACCTAAATGAATAAACGCTTTAAAAATGATTTCATTACGATTTGGTTTATTTGCTTAAATCAGGGACTGCAAATAAGAATTATGAATGCTAATTTCAACTAAAAAATCCATGTGAAGGAAATATGCTACAGTAAAATGGTGTACACAAAAATTCCTATTTCATTCGGAGCTATCGATATCAGCTAAAAACTTATATTTTCAATTTATAAGATATAAATCGAATTTAATTCCTATTTAAATAGTCAACAATAATCATTAATATTCAATTTTTTAATTAAAGTTCAGGAATAACACTTATTTCTGATTTTTTCAATAAAAATAAAAAAAAAACCTAAAAACTTACAAATAAGAGCTATCCGTAACTTTTGTTTTAAAAGTCAAAAATAAAAGTTAGTGATACTTTTTTTTTGTATTTTTATGATTTCTAGTATATTTTTTGTATTTTAAGTATCAAATGGGGTTTTTTGCCAATAATTTTTTCATACATAGATTACTGCAGCTCTGCGAAATAAGGTCCTAATGAAATAAGGCCCAACAAAAAAAAATAAAAATAAAATGAGGGCCCAAAAAATGTATAGGAAACAACAACAACGATTATTATCAATTTTGGGGTGTTTTTTTTTGGGGCCTTATTTTATTAGGACCTCATTTGATATGAAATAAGACCCCAAAAGAAAAAAATAAATAAGATGATGAAATATTTTCGTCTTTAAAAATAATAAGAGAAATAAAGGAAAATATAACACCGCCGAATTGGAGGTATTTAATGGACGGAACTTTTCAAAAAGTCCCCAAAGGTTGCTTTAACCAGCACCAAGTGATCTATATTCAATATTTTGACCAGGTAATTACATTATAATATTTGAAAAAATTTAATCGGGTGATTTTTTATATAAAATTATCATTATTCTTTAATGAAAGGTGTCGAGCCATAGATCAAGTGTTATTTCTCTACTTTTACTAAAAAATTGAATATTAATGATTATTTTTGATTTTTTAAATAAAAGTTAAGAATAATTGTTATTTCGTAACTTTAAAATAAAAATTTGAAAATAATTGTTAATTTGCAATTTTTATTTTAAAACTTTTAAAAGTAACGGTCCCTGGCTTAAATACGTTGAATTTGACAGGCGACGCTGTTGAACATGTTGGGCGCCTTCGTTGTAGCCGTGGGCGCAGTGGGCGTGACCAGGAAACGGGCAAAGGTGCCGCCTTTGTTGTCAGCGAGTCGACCCGGATTGATGACCAGACAGTCGTTGACCACGCGTATAAAGTGCCGCTGATCGCTGGGCAGGATCAGCACGTTGGGCAGCTGCTTGAGCTGTGCATACTTCTGGGCGAGGTGCGAGTCGTAGGACATGTTCTCATCCGCCGGCGGACAAATGGGATAGAAGGATCCCTGGTTAAACAGGTGATTGATCGCACGATGCATGCGCTCGCCAGCATTGGTGGCGAACTCATGGCTCAGCAAATGATCGAGCACATCTGTGGAGCTGACGCCCAACGTGATGCCATCCAGATCGACCAGCGAGGGATCGGCCAGCAGATGTAAATTGGGATACGTCTTGCGCAGTGTGTACGGTGGTGTGGGATAAACGGCAGGTGCCATTGCATCCTTCTGGCAGCTGACCAGCAGCACTGTGGTGTTGCTTCCCACCACCTCCATGATGCCTGCAATCATCTTCTCGAAAAAATAATCAAAGGGTTCGGCCAGCTCCCCGACGAGCGTGTGCTCCGCGTCCACAAATGGCCCCGTCAAGAGCAGCACATCGGGTCTGTGATCCTTAAGGTATTTGAGCAGATCGTGCATCCGATCGTAGAACAGATCTGTGCTGTGTGTATATGGCCCTGCAGCGACTACGAACTGCACTTCGCGATCCACCTTGAGTGGTGGTGGTGGCGTCAGTTTACGATCCGTGTAAATCTCCTCCACCACAAAGGTATCGCCCCTGGGTATGAAGCCCTTGGCCAATACAACTTGGCCTGGGAAAATGCTGGTTGACTTGATCTGCGAGAAGTTAAGAGCCAGAAACTTTTCATCTGTATCCAGCACGGCGAGCAGGGCGGAGTGGGCATCCAGAGGTCCATCGTCGTCGGAATGAATCATGCCCACGGCATGCAGAACGTGCAGTGCGTCCAGCGTGTGTCGATCCTGGGGATACCAACTGCACTCGGAAGCCCCCTTAGCGCCCAGTTTCTTCTCCACCAGCGCCTGGCCAATGTCCAGAAGGCGATCGTGCAAATCTTCACATCTCTCGTACAGCAAATCGTTCATGTAACTCAGATTGCTCATCGTTAGCGGTGCGTCGTTGTGCAATAGCTTTTGGACCACTGGTAAGGCCTGTTCCACTTGGGATTGCCATGTGGATGCCGCCAGTAGCTTTGGATGACCAAATGTGTCTACAATGTCGCCAGGTCGTCCTGTGGTGCTGGCTGTTCCTGTTCCTGTGGATGTGCTTGGAGTGCGCTTTGCCGACTGAGGAGAGAAGCTGGCGGGGCTGAAGAGTACGCCACTCTTGAGGGCAGATGGACGGGTGCGGTCACTGCTTGCTTTGGGTGTGTGCGGGAGTGCGGATGAGGATTCGTTTACATAGTCTTCCATCATGGGATCATCTTCGACCAGGCCATATGTGGCCAGGGAGCTCGTGTCTAAGACGCTCGTTGTCGCTTGCAGAGATTTGGATTGGTGTGATGGCTTCTTTGAGCCGCCCTTTTCCCGTTTCAATTGCAGCACCTTGCGCTCGAATTCACCCAGATTCGCAACCGTGGGCTCGTCTCCTTGCAGATGCGACAAACTGAAAGCCATCCATTGCTCCACAAATTCGGTTGCGTCGTCAATGTTGTAAGTTACCGCCAGTTCTATGCATTTGTCCAAAACGGGGCCGCTGGGCTCCACGCCCATTTCGTCGAATTGTTGTTTCAGTTCCGCGTCCATCTGTTCAAAGATTATTGGATGCGTCGTAAATAAAACAACGCACAAAAAATAGTAATCAACTCGTTGCTTTGAGGTTTTGGCGGGAGTTCGATAAATTTACAAGTATCGTGCTTCTTCTTTTTGCTGCGAATGGCAATATTCAACAGTGATGCCAAACATTTTCTGGAAAAAAAAGACAAAACGACCAAAAAAATAAAGGGAAAAAACGCTAAAAAACTAAAAATTAAGACAAAAACAGGCCAAATTTTGATTATTACTTTTTTTTTATTTAATTTAATAGTTTTAAGGCCTCTTCAATGATTTTTTCGTCTTCATTTTCTTTGTTTTTATTGTTCGTCGCCATGGTGCCTATAAACTTAAGGTATTTGTTATGCAAGATGTACGAATGGCAACACGATTTGTGTCGACGCAATCCGAATCTGCAGAAGATAAAATAAGCATATGCATATAATTGAAAATTTGTGTGATTTATACATTTACTCTATTGTCAAAATAGCATTAAACGTCTATATTTTTAGACGGTTCCTCAATTTAGTTTTTACCAAACTAACTTGGCCAAAAACCCTCGCTACTTCTGCATTCGACCATGGCAACGATGGAAGAGTCAGAGCGAAAGTGACCACTCCTGAAAAAGGGTTATTGCCTGCAGAGTCTCGATATTTGTTTGCTTCGGACCAAAACATTGTCCCATTTTAAGAGGTGAATTTTGGCGTACTGGGAAAGTGTTTTCGCCTTTAAATAGTTTCCATTTTAAAAATTTCCATAATTGGCAGTATAAAATCTTTTTTTAATTCAGATTAATTGAATCTAAAAAAAAGCCAGATTTTCGGATAGAAGCTGTTTGAGATTTTTCCCGGCTGAAACAATTGAAAACCAGACAAATCTATCCGAAAAAAGCCAATTTGGAACAACTGATATTCAATAGACCAATGGGCTGCCACTTTGCAACAGACTAGGTGGCAGCACTGTCCGCAGCAGTTTTCATCCACTTTCCAACACTAAGAAAATAGTCAGTCTTGCAGCTGAACAGACCTTTTATCGGGCGTAAAAATAAATTAATTATTAAATTTGTAGTAATATTTGAAACACAGATGTGTGCAAAATGTTGAATGACCTGCTTGTTGCGCTCAGGCAGCACCAGGACATGACGAAAACCATTAACTTGGACTAACGAGCAACAACAACAATAGGCAGCCCTGCAGCAACAAGACAACAACAAAAATACAAAAAAAAAAAAACGAAAACATAATTTGTTGGTCAATTTGCATATTCATCAAAGAGCAACGGAAAGTATATTAGGTAATTCACGCACAATAACAATATGAGCAAACTGGAAACGGACTCCGACAGCTCAGAGGAATTTTTCGATGCCGAAGATACAACACCCAATCGCCATTCAACTCTTGGGTAGGTGTAGAAAGAAAGAACCACCTAAACTTGTGACTCACCCTATTGACACGCATGTTGTTTTGCAGCCGCAAATTGCCGACGGAGTGCGCGCAGGAGTTCATCTTCCCGGAGCCAGCTGTGCGCGTCAATGCGGCCGCCTCATCGGATAGCGATGCAACTCCCATCGGTGCTGGCACCCCCGCCACCCGCAGTCCCACCAACAGTTTAGGCGCCCGCCTCAAGCAACAGGATGCTGCTGTTGCTGCCGCTGCCGCCGCTGCCGCCGCTGCCAATGTCTTTGTGGAGCCCAAGTCAGTGAAGGGCGTGGTAAGTTGGGGGCGGAGCTTGGGCGCTTTACATGTGCTGGTTGCATTCAATTTTAGATTTGATTTGCTTGCATGCATTAAGATACATACGTTGTACGTTTTGTGCTTTCAGTTTCAGTTTCTATTTGAGTTCTGTTCTATTAGAGTCGCTACCTTCCCATGCTCATGACCATTTGCATTCCCAGTGTTCAGCATTCTATGCACGTTTTTACGTTTTCCCTTTCTGGTCGAGTGCTTTGTGCAAAAAATCAATGCAAATTTCTTTGTGCCGATTTCACTGCGGATCCCAAATAAAAGCAAAAAAACAACAAGCACACAAAGCAAATGATTTCCTCCTCCCACTCCCCTAGCTTCCTCCCATCGAGTCTAGATGCTTGGTCATATGGTTTTCTCTGTTAGCTAAGCACAACATTTGGTTTATTTGTTTTTATTATTTATGCCAGTGTTGCTTTGCCTTCCCCTACGAAACGAGGTTCACAGATTGTCATCAGCGGTCAAGCATATAAATTTAAATATGTGCGAGGGCTGCTCAAAACATTTATGATATTCCTCACACAAGCTGCCAAGACTTGAGTCTGATATTTGTCGTACACCCCTCGATTGTGTATATGCAAAATGAAATATTTATTAAGGCATTTTGTTTATTTGGCATTCTAATTTCCACTTGTTGACTCTTTGTAGATACAAAATGCCTCCCTCAATCTCTGCCTGGCAACAAGCAACATATCAATCAATTTAATTTCTGTTAATTAAAATAATTAAGATTATTGTTATACAATTGCTTGTGAATTTCATTGAATCATTTATTGTTGCCGTACGGTTATTATCAAACGGTATGCCGTTGTCTTATCAATCTTTCGTAGTCGCCGTTGCTCCAATTAATGTTACCAACATTTACTTGCGGCTTTATCAGTAAGAGTTTACATTTATTACTATGATAATTGCTGTTGGTCAAGGTCTGTGTTTGACCCATAAATTGTAGTTGAAGTGATCATTCATTCACATGGAGATGGTTGTCTGTTCTTATCAGCGACAGTATCTGATAGGGAATACCTCGAGTGCTGTGCCCATGTTGATATTGATAGTAATTTTGTAATTTTGCCACCCGCTTCCGACATTTCCCACTTTCGATTGATTTGTTAAGCTATTAACTATTTTTAAGTATTCTATTTGATTTGTGTATTTTCTACAAATTGCAAATTTTCTCGATGTGATTTATGATGATTGTTATATAAAGGCGCTATATTTTAATTTTTTGTAAACATGTTTGCTCTTTATTTTCATATTTTGTGCTCTTCTACTCATTTCGTATCAAATCAACGAATTTAAAAACAAATAAACAATAAATATAAATTGAATCGAATCGTAAATCTTACATGGAATATGGTCAAAACATCAAACTCAACCCAATGTTTGTACTTGTATGTGAATCAATATATATGTATATATATAACAAAACAAAAAAACATCATCACATATATATCGTAAATCGTATATAGTCTGGTAGACAACGCTTTCAAGAACTACGTCAATGCATGCAAAATGATGAAGATGATAATCCAGGAAATACACTCACACCTGATTCTCAGGTACTAAATCTCTTTTCAATCCAATGTAGAATATTAGATAATATACTTTGTAACCTTTTGTAACCGTAACACAAGCTTTAGTTTGTCTTTTAATTTTTTGTTTTTGCCAAACTACTTACAATTGTGTAGTCTGTGTTATATATATATCTGCTATATAATTGGTCTGCTAATTGAATTTTCTCATTTGGC
Source organism: Drosophila suboccidentalis (assembly GCA_037043435.1). Lineage (NCBI taxonomy): Eukaryota > Metazoa > Arthropoda > Insecta > Diptera > Drosophilidae > Drosophila > Drosophila suboccidentalis. The sequence continues at coordinate 141,243 of JBAMBK010002468.1, read as the reverse complement.
TCAACAACAGAACAGCTCGATGGATGGCGTCTTCACCAACCGGCCAACGCATCCGTTTAAGGTGATTGAAAGTGATACGATGAGCATTCAGAGCATGACATCATTGGGTCGCGTGGGACGCATCTTGGCGGGCAGCATCGATCCGTCGGGTGAGTTTTGAATACGCACTTAGCAACCAGTTGAAATTTGTTCATACTCACATTCACATTCATTTGCCTTCACATACAGCAATCAGCATTGATCGGGAATCGCTAGCGTCGATGAATGCCCAGCATCAGCAGCATCAGCAACAACAACAGCAGCAACAGCAATTGCAGCAGCAGCAACAACAGCAACAGCAACGTCAGACGCCACCACCCACAAGCTCTGCCATTGTCACGTCAACGGCCACGTCCGCCACAGCAGCTGGAACTGCCAGGCATATGCAAGGTGTGACGGCCCCCAGTACGGGAGTATCTGCAGTGCAGACTGGGGCAGTCGGTGGTGCCATCATGTTGCAGGAACCGGATGTGATAGCAAGCACAAAGCTGGCGCATTCGAAGACCACAGATTCCATCACATCCAGCGGGCCAGTGGCACCGCCGCGACGCAAAAAGAAATCACGCAAATTCTCCAGCAGCTCCTCCGAGCAGTTTAACATGAACGAGGGTATGCGACTGCCGGCAGCGGATACGGAGGACACCGACAGCGACACAAGATCCGTGAAAAGTGTGCGAGATGTGCAACAGAAATTGCGTGATGATATTGTCAAGGAGTTCGAGAGCTCGCTAAATGATGTAAGCGTCATGGCATCAAATATTACGCTGACCTGTTCCTCAACCAGCACAATCGTGTCGGCCTCTGCATCGACCACAACCACGCCCTCGTCCCTGGCCCAAATGGCCACCACGAGTCATGCGTCGCATGTGCGGCCCGTGTCTGCGGCGGCAATTATAGTCAAGCCATCGCACTCACTTGGCAACAGCGTCACGTCTGTCTACTCGAAACCCAGTCCGTCTAACTCGGCCAAAAGCAACTCGGCGCCGGGTAGAGTCAGGTGAGGTTAAAGGCACTTTATTCTAATAGAAATTTCGCTAATACCTTTGTACTTGCAGTTCCATTGACCCCAATCAGGGTCTCAATTTATTCAAGGCCATACAAGGCGGCTATGTGGTTAAGCCGCGGGATGAGGCAAGCAATAAGGCCCAGGGGCCGTCCCAGGATGAAATCGAGCGCATCGAAAAGATGCTTATGGAGAGTGCTAGTCGACCCAAGCTGGCGGGCAGCGGTTCCAATAGCCTGGGCAGTGCCACACGGTAAGTTCCATAGAAGCCATACCACATGGCAATGGACGACCATTTCCAAGTGTTCCTTAGAAGTTGAACATGAGCTTTAGCCCAAGTTGAGTGCAATTAATTGAACAATTTGAGATTTCTTCGCAGAGGTCCTTACGATCTATTCATTATGTACAGAACTTGGAGGATGTGCCTCAAGTTAGTTGAACACTATATTGTAATGTTGTAAATTATTGCTATTCATATTGCTAAAGTTCATCGTAAACTTCATTTCACGATTGTGCAATTGCAGCAACTTCATTATAGCCGTTACTCGGGGAGCGGGAGACCGCATATAGAATATATATATTTTAAACAGTATCCGTTCGTTTGTATGAACACCTACAATTCAGAGGGCAACCAAAATTGCTGCTTACACATTAATAAACGTCATAATATGTGTTATCCACAATTCTATATACGAATGTCGAAAAATGTTACTCAGAATAAAAAAATTCGGATAAAAATTAGGAATCCAAAATTAGGAATCCAAAATACGAATCCGAAATTAGGAATACAGTTATTAGGAATCCAAAATTAGGAAGACAAAAATTGGGAAAACATACAGGGGTGCCACAGAAATCGCTTTCGCTTGAATTTCACTTAAATTTCATACAAATTCCAGTGAAATTCAAGCGAAAGCGATTTCTGTGGAACCCTTGATAAATTAGGAAAACAAAAATTAGGAAAAGCCGAAATCAAAAATATTTTATTATAAATCGCGCGATTATTTATTTCAAAATCAGGACCATTTATTTAAAAACCAACATGTTTATATTGTATGCCACCTTATATAAACAAATCAAATAGCGATTTAAGACGGTTGTCTACCCTTTCATATTTTGATTGTTTTTTTTCGGGCCTATTTCCAATGACAGGAAAACCAAAGATACTTTTCCACTTTTTTTCAAATTTCCTTATTTTTGTACTCTGAATATTTTTTTTTAGTTGAAATTCCTAATTTATGATTCCTAATTTTTTCTTCCCAATTTTGGATTCCTAAAATTTTATTTTTGGTTTTTTTTTCTTCTTTTTTAAAATTCCTTAAAAAAGTTTCGGAGTTCGTATGGGGTACCATTATTCATCGTTTTCAAAATCAAATCTTCTTAGGTTGAGCAATACGTTTTGTTATTATCAATCTTCCCACTTAATTGCATCAATATCCTTTAAATATAACGTTAGTTATGGCTATATTAAGCTTTTAACCAACTTGAGTGCCAGTGAATTTTATTCTTAAAATTCATAAATACCGTTGATACATTTTCAATGTGAGTGACGGGTACTTTATAGTCGAGAACGCGAATAAAGTGATCTAAATTTGCTGTCTATTCCAATTTTCGCAGCTATACGGCCTTGTACCGAGGCGCCAATGACAAGGAGCGACGCAAGTCGGCTGGGGATGAGGATGTGCTGAGGCAGATGAACATCTATGTGCGCACACGCACCAATTCGGGCAAGCAGTTGACTGACTTTGAGATACTCGAACAAGTTCCTGTGAAGAATCTGGATACGGGGGAGAATATGCCGCTATCCGAAGTGCGTTCACCGCCAGTGCCTGAGGGCTGGAATCCGCTCTCGCTGCATATACTGAAGCTGACCTCCCATTTGGAGGTGATGCAAAAGGAATCGGACGAGGAGAGCGTCATTGGCATACCGCCCAGTATTGAGGGACAGCAGCCCGACGAGGAGGAGCTTGAAACGGAGGATGGCAGTCGATTGAAAAAGAAAACGGCCCGCATCAAACGTTTCTTTGGCAGCACAATGCGCAAAACGGTGGACAAGGCCAAGTCAATTGCATCCGAGGTGTCCCATGCGCGACACAAGGAAGATGTGGCCGACATTGTGGATGCCATGAATCCCGAGCAGAATATCAAAATCAAAGCATCCTCCTCCAACAAGGGTCCCTATGAGTTCACCAAGCTGCAGCATGTCCAGGACTTGAGCGGCGAGGATACCAGCGCTGTGTGGTGCATGAAATTCAGTTCATGCGGACGCCTACTTGCCACCGCTGGACAGGATAAGGTGCTGCGCATTTGGGTGCTCAAGGATGCCTATCCCTATTTCCAGGTGAAATCAAATAATTTAATGCTATTTATATAAATTAATGACATCGATTCTCTTCCAGGATATGCGCAACAAGTACAATGCCGATCAAAAATCTTCGCCCACGCCATCGCAGGAATCGCTGGTGTCACAGCACTCCGCCGAGGAGGCCATTGCGATGGCCACCGCAGCCGAGAAGTGCACGGGTCCGTTTATGCCCAAGCCATTCTGCACGTACAATGGCCACACCTCGGATCTGCTCGACGTCAGCTGGTCCAAGAACTATTTCATCTTGTCCAGCAGCATGGACAAAACGGTACGCCTGTGGCACATCTCCCGAAAGGAATGTCTCTGCTGCTTCCAGCACATTGATTTCGTCACTGCAATTGCGTTTCATCCGCGCGACGATCGATACTTTCTGAGTGGCAGTCTGGACGGCAAGCTGCGTCTGTGGAATATTCCCGACAAGAAGGTGGCGCTGTGGAACGAGGTGGATGGCCAGACGAAGCTCATAACGGCCGCCAATTTCTGTCAGAATGGCCAGTTTGCTGTTGTCGGTAGTTACGATGGACGCTGCATCTTCTACAACACGGACCAGCTTAAGTATCACACGCAGATTCACGTGCGTTCCACGCGTGGCAAGAACCGTATTGGCCGCAAGATAAGCGGCATTGAGCCCATGCCTGGCGAGGACAAGATATTGGTTACCTCCAACGACAGTCGCGTCCGCCTTTACGATCTGCGCGATCTGAACTTGTCCTGCAAGTATAAGGGATATCTAAATGTGTCCTCCCAGATCAAGGGCTCCTTCAGTCACGATGGCAAGTACATTATTGCTGGCTCCGAGAACCAATGTATCTACATATGGAAAACGAATCATGACTACTCCAAGCTGAGCTCAGTAAGTGCCTAACTTTATTTTAGTGAAAGTGATGGCACAATATATAACTTGATTTTCCTGCAGGTTCGTCGCGATCGTAGTGATTTCTGGGAGGGCATCAAAGCACACAATGCCACTGTCACCTGTGCCATATTTGCGCCACATCCGGAGGCCATTATCAAACCGGAACCGGATGAAATCTCACACGATAAGGTAATATCGACGAAACTACTTAATTATTTAAAATTCCAGCCACTTTATTTCATGGTATAAAACATTCACTGTGCTTCCTTCAAGCCTTTACATAAATCGTATGACTTATTCATCCTCTTTTTGTCAAATTTATTTTTTAGTTGTCCCTTATTTGTTATATTGAAATTTTTAGGGTGATTGGCTAGATTAAATCACCCTAATGTCACTAAACTGCTGTATGTGTCCCTTGTCAGAACTTTCTTATCCTTGCCTCAACATGTAGAGGTTTATTTTTGCGGACGGCAGTCCGCGCTAGTGACGAAAGCAGCACGAAGGGTGCGAAAGCCGACTAGCAATATATACAGTCATAGGCAGAAGTATTTTGGTGCCATTTAAAGTTAATTCTACTCATAATTTGAACTTACTTCATGCAAACGTCTACTTTTTCAACTTTTTTTTCTCGATATTTAAAAAAAAAATGTTTTGATGCAAAAAGGTTTTTTGTAAACAATTCGTATATTTACTGTAAAAATGTTTTTTCAAATATCTCTTCGCTAGTATTTTTTTTAAATTTTTTGAAAATGGCAAAAAAACCGTTTTTTTTATTAAAATTAGGAAAAATTGCCTGTTTGCCGTTTTCACAAAAATTATAAAAAATACTAGCGAAGAGATTTTGATTGATGCCAAACTTTGCATGAATAAGCTCAAATTATGAGTAGAATTAACTTTAAATGGTGCCAAAATACTTCTGCCTATGACTGTACAGGAAGAATGGAAAATTTGCTATGACTGTCCGATTCGGTCGAGTTATATACCGATCGAAAGGTATCAGTTCAACTAACAAATGTGCATACTAAGACTTTTGAAAACTCAACTGGTTCGTGAGATAAACAGGTGTAAGTGGGAGGGGCACAATTTATTGGAGCAAATGGGGCCGTTGAAGCCTTTTGGTAAAATGTAAATTTTTTTTTTTTCATCCAAATCCGATCACTGCGAGTGCACTGGCTCAAAAGATAATAAATTTTGAAATTTTTAATGGCCTTCTGCTTCTTTGTTTGTCTGTTTGTTTATATCAAAGCGTTGAAATATCTTAAGTCGGTGAATGAAGACTTATTCCCGATCAAAAATCTAGAAACTTTTGTTCTACGAATTTTTGAAAAATCGCTAGTTTAGCGGGAAATTAATGAAACCCGCTAAAATTGAATTCCCCACAGTATCCAAACGATTCAAGCTACAGATATGTTCTATACGTCGTTTAAGAGGTATTTTAAAGGGCATTTAGGCATAGCTGTAATTGTAATTGCCGAGTGACAAATTTTTTTTTAATAATTTTTGTGATAAACCAAATATTCAAGGGTGCCACAGAAATCGCTTTCGCTTGAATTCCACTGGAATTTGTATGAAATTAACGTGAAATTCAAGCGAAAGCGATTTCTGTGGCACCCCTGATTATTCGTCACAAAATTGGATATCAGAAATTTTGGGGCATGAAAATGTTTTCGTCACTAGACTTTTACATCGTGAAGAGAATTTTCTTAATCATATAGATAGATTTTGATGGTCTAATTTTTTAAAAACTCGTAACTTGTTCTTATTTTTGTTTGGTATGATTGTTTTTTTTTCCAAATCCTACGACCACGGGCCTTCCTTTTTAGGCCCGGTCTAGCCCGGTTTCCTTTTATTTATTTGAATTTTAATAATCATAATAACTAAGTTTATAAATAATGTTTTCTTTATTCTGTCACACAGTTACCGAACAATCAGCCGGATCCATTGGTGGAACAGCACAGGAAGGGCTGTGGCTATGTGCTCGTCAGCGCGGACTTCAATGGCGCCATCAAGGTGTTCATCAACAAAACAAAGCCGAAGCACAGCAGTTTGCCGTACACGGCCATTGCAGATTGATCGATTGTGGATATTGAGAAAATTGGGGGTGTGTGTGAGGGAAATGCAAATGCGAAATGCGCTGAAAAAAAATTTGTTTCTCTTTGATTTTTGTACTGTATTTATGAGAAATGTATATGTATTTTGTACGGATAACCAACTAATTGATAGCATTAACGCTTATTTATGTTTTTAACCTATTTGCTTAACTTAAGATCGTAATATCTTCAATGTATGTATGTATATGTCCTATGATTATGATTATGATTATGTGAAATGTTATTAACGGCTATCGAGTGCGGTGTGTGTAATATCTTTTTATGCAGAATATGTTTTCTAATGTTAATTATTTTCTAATGACAACTAAGTGTGTATGTGTTGGTGAGTGTATGCGTAGGTCTGTGTGTGTGTGCGCCTAGTTGACATTTTATTGTATGTTTTATTTAAGTTTAAACAGCAAAAATTGTATGTATATTTTAGCTATTATAAAACAAATTAATTAATTTCAAATACACACACACATATAAACATATACACGCACTTTTACACATACACTATTACTTAATGATAATTAGCTTGTGGTAATTATTTAATATATACTTATGATATTTTGTGTAAAAGTAAAGAAATGTGCGACCCTCGGGGCTGCCACAATGTGCACTTTAAGTATTATGCATTTCTTTCCATTTAATATTCTTCTTATTGATTTTGCTCGCTCGGAATGTTGCCGTTAGAAGCTGATGTTGAAGTGCTTCGTTCTGCCTGGCAAGGATTAGAAGTGGCTGGCAGGAGTGCTCCTGGCGACGACAGCTATTTAACGTAAGTTTAACCTTCATTGTTGGGGCTTCCTAATGGCCAAGATGGGGTGCGTTCTCGAGCTCATTCAACTAGAAGCTGGCGCGTGTGCGAGTGTGTGTGCGTGTGTGTGTGAGGGATAATCCTTTGTTTGTGATTTAAAAAATGAAATGCTCGTTTTGTCAATTGTGCTCTGCATGTTCCCGTTTGTAATTGCAGTTGGTGGTCTGCCAATTCTCGGCTGCGACAAAAATTCCAGACTTGCCCAACAATGGTCACAAAAATTCATATTTGCTGCGCCAAATGCGAGAAACAAAAGGAGAATCAACAAAAAGTGTCGAAGAACAAGGAAATGAAAACGCGGAGCGGGGGCCCCTCGATTTCTCAATTTTCTTTCTTTTTTGGCCGGAAGAGGCAACTTCCTGAGTGCCATGGAAATCATTTCGAGTGCTGGCCCGTGTGGAGGGGGCTACCCAGACAAAGAGCCATATCCTCCTAGCCGGCTAGCGCTAGGCGTCACTCCCCTTATTTAGGGCGGCTCTGGGCTGGTTGCCTACCAAAGGCAAAGGCAATGGGAAAGGCAATGGCAATGGCAAATACAAATACGGTAATTTCAAGTAGCGACAACGAACGACCCCAGCAACCCCAAAAAGGGGAAGATTTATATATGTACGAGTATATGCGAGTACTGTTATGTCGCCACATCACATAAATATATGCTAGTATGTACTTTATCTGTATGTACTATGTCTGTTTGTATATGTGTTCTGACTTTCGTTTGCTTCTTGACGCTTCGCTGCAATTTTATCTGCAGTGCCACAACCAGGCCATTAGCTAGGGGAGGGGGAGGGAGGCATGTCGTCGGCAATGAATATGCCGGCAAAATAATTGTTTAGTCAGACAGCAAAGTCACTCGAAAGACGATTAGTGATTGTGTTCTTTTTAGCGTCTATTGCAACATGCAATCAATAAAGATTTAAGCAGTTGCTGTTGCTTTATGAGTGGGTGGCTGGGTGGAGGGGGCGTGGTGTGTCGTTGCGTGCCAATGCGGCAACAACAGCTGTTGCAATGCCAGCCGACCACAGCAGCCAGACGCCGGCGCTCATCATCACCTGCCCCCAGACGCGTTCCAAATGCCAATCAATGCACTTTTGGCCATGTGCCAAGTTGCTGTTTACAAGAAACTCTTCAAACATACATAGTTTCTCTTAAACCGCCATGCATGTACATTGCTCTTAGACACACCTGAATGTTGGCAAATGTTCTCTAATATTAACAAATCTATTAATGAATCATGTTTGCATTCGACTTTACTGGCATCCACATTTAATTTTAAGGCTTATAAACTTGATTTGCACTCTCAAATTGGCTATAAACAGCAAAACTGTTAACTAACAGCGAGCTTAAAGTGTTAAGAGAGCGGACCAGTTATGAAAAAAACAGAGTATTTCAATAGAGATGCGCTCCAAGCGTTGACGTGAGCAATGTGGATGGTCGCACACAGACACGAGTTTGAGCGTATGATGACAAATTCGAGCTCAAGAGAGCGACCGAGTTAAAGAGAGATAATAAAAGATTGATGGACACATCAAAGTTAAAAGCATTATATCCGTTCTTCATTTGATATTCATTAATTGCTACTCGCTGAGTGAGTTTGAATTCGTGTTTCGTGAGGCGTTTGTTTGTTTTTGTCACGCGCACATCATCGGCGTGCACACAGACACACCCACACGCACACACACACACACAAATAAAAACACAATGCGCCGAGATTGAGGCAAGGTGCGCTTAGCTCTTTTATGCTCTCAGTTTATTTCTGACTCTCGTGCAAAGCGCAACGTCGAAACGGACGGCTCGTACGGTCGCTCGGTCGCCCAAGTTGTGTGTCGGTTTCGGTTTCTGTGTGTTTCGTGTTTTTTGGTTGACAACTGCAAATGCAACACAAATACAAATACAGTGTAACTAATGCATTTACATAATTATTTTTATAAAATTTTGAGAAAGAATTTTGGTCAAAAATAACCAGAAACTTTGCGTTCGTGTGCATGGCTGAATGTTCGTGCGTGTTGCACATTGAACGATTGTGTGAGTGAGTGTGGGTGTTATTCTTTGGCCTGTGTGCAGCACGTTAGCACTTAATTAAATTAAATAAAATTCAATTTGAGAAATTCTCAATCGAGCTTAAGCTCAAAGTGCAAAAGAATACAAGGAACTTGAGCATTTGTATGAGTGCGGCCTGTATGTGTATGTGTGTGTGTGAGTGATCACAAAATATGTAAATACAATTGTTGTTGCTGCAAGGCGAAAAAAGTGTTAAAGCTAACCGTTATTTATCGGCCACACATTCATTGAATATCGATTCTCGTCGATCAATTAGCTTTTTGTGACCTCATTCGAGTTCTAATTGCATTTTCAAAGAAATCGCTGAAAATAGCAATTGTTTGAAAAAGAGTCGATTAGTTTGAGTTTCTATTTGTCTAAGAAACTATAAAAATCATTAAAACCAGTTTATTCTAAATCGTTTAGTTACCTATTTTAACTGCGCACATTTACATATTTAATTGATGTTTTTGTTATTTCGGATAACGGACTTTAGTTTGTGGCGTAACGCGGTGAGAAAACTTTGAAACCAATTGATTTGGACGTAAAAATCATTCTGAAATGGTTTTTTTAATACGATTTTTCGATAGTTTTCTCCTACCAAATTGGTTGCGGCCTAAACGCTTCATTAAACTTCAATTTATTCTGAGCACATTGCTGCTTTTCATTAGTTTTTTATGTGCATTTTGTCTTAATTGAGCTTTCTAACATGAAACTTCATTATGACGCCTGTTTTACACGCCCGCAACAAAGCACAAAAATCGTGCAAAGCCAAAGATAATGAAAAAAAAAACAATTATTGTAACACTTTCAAAAAGCAGCAACAACAATAACATTGTGCCTAATCAATGTCATATTTACAGAAAAACGAAACAATATAATGAAATAAATAAAACGAAAATGAAATGAAAATCAACTAATCAGCGAACCAAATGGTGTGCAATTTAGTATAGGGAATCTACGAATCGAAATATACTAAAATAACCGCAACCCTTTCACTTGAAAAATAAGAGAAACAACAAAAAAGACTCGCTCAGAGAATCCAAAGTGCAACGGCAACAAGCAACAAAACGAGTTTCAATAAGCCAATAAACCAATAAGCAATAAGCTAAACAAAATACAGCAACAACAAATATAAGCAACTAGGCCCGTTAGTGCGCCGTCGTGGCCTATATTCAAAATAGATCAGCAGCAGCAGCCACAGCAGCGCTGTCAAAATGCAACAACAGCAACAGCAGCAGCAACAAAAATAACAACAACAATCGCATGAGAACACGACGCAGCAAAAGCAAAAACAAGTTTCCATTTGCGCCTTTATGCTAAATAATAATAATAAATAAACGCGTTGCAATACCAAAAAGACACGCGGAGCATTCGAAGTTGCAGTCAACGAGTCGCCAAGTTGTCCAGGTTGCCCAGGCAACAAAAAGTGACCTACAAATACTGGTTTTCAGTGGGGCCAACAACTCCGCGTGAGAACGTGCAGCAATGGCCACAACAACAACAACAGCAACAGCAACAACCGAAATGCAGTCAACGGTTGCGGTTAAGCGGCCGGGTCCGCCAGTGCCGCCCAGACCCAAAACAGCAACAGCAGCAGCAACAGCAGCAACAGCAACAACGGCGACAAATTCTCCTCCAATCATACAAAAGAAGCCCACGTTCGTTAGCCAGCTGAGCGCCGTGGGACGCACTTTGGTCTACAAGTCGCCCTCGCTGAATCTGCAAAAGAAACAGGCGCAAACACAGACGCCCACAATGGCGCTAGTTGGCAGTGCAACAGCAACAGCAACGGCAGCAGCTGCAACAGTTGCCACTGGCGCACCAGCAACGGCGCCAAAGCCGCCACTGAAACTACGCAAGGCACCGGATGTGCCGACAGCCAAGCCCAGGGAATCAGTTGGCGCTGTGGTGAGCGTGAATCGGGCAAATTCCCTCAGCACACAGAGCACCCCGATCAAGGACACGCGTCTCAGCCTGGGTAAGGTGGACTTCGAGCGGGCGGGTCTGCATCCCGCCAAGCAGCCATTGCCAAGGCCACGCAAGATTGTCCAGATGCCGGTGGCCACGCTGGATATGGATGATGGGCCGGCGTTTGTGGCGCCACCGGCCACACCGGCCACCAGTATCTTTAGGCGCTCCAAGACCACACTGGATGGCCCAATTGGGGGTGGACCATTCACCAATGGCAGCGGCAGCAGCGGAGGCAGCTATCTCAGCGGCAAAACTGTGGAGATTAAGAATAATCTGAAGAATGCCGCGGAGCGTCTCTTCTCGGAGATCATCATCAGCCAGTCGCAGAAGCAGTCGGCGGCGGATACAACGATAATAACGAAGCACGAACGCGCCATTCAGCACCAGGCATTGCTGGAGCAGGAGCTGGCCCAGGAGAGGCACACACGCTTCCAGTTGGAGCGCGCACGGGAACGGGAGCGTCAGGCCGAGCAGGTGACGATTCAGGCAGCGGGCAATTGCACCCGCATCAATATCAATCCCAGTTCCAATCCGAATCCAAATCCAAATCCGATCAAGTGCTCGGTGAGTGCCGGCAATACTCCCGAAAAGAAGCACACCTTCCATGAGCTGCTCATCTCGGAGCTGGCGGCGATGCGCAATAGATCCTGCTCGCTGGAACAGCTGCCCACGAAATCATTGTCCCTGGCCAAGGAAACGCCCAGTAAATCGTTGTCCCGCCAACGCTACAACTCCATTGACGATGCCGACACGGAGGACGTGGATGCCGACAATGTGGAGGACGCCGATGGCGACGAGGAGGACACGCTCACCTATGCGGTCAACAAGTCGCTCAAGGAGAACAGCAATCTGAATGGCAGCTCCACACCACGCAAACGCTGTCCCTCGGGCTGCTCCTCGGACTCATCGCCGTACGGCACGGAGCGCTCGCAGCGGATCAGAACCTCCGATTGGATCGAGGTGGGCGACAATGGCAAACAGGTGACGCTAACCAGTTGCCACATCAGTCTCGAGGATTCCGGCATGGAGGATGAGGAGCGGCTCGATGACATGTCATCGTCGGGCGTGGGCGACAGCTGGGATAGCGTCAAGGAGGCGGAGAACGAGAAGCGTTGTCGCAACGTCAAGCGGTGAGTCAGCCATGGAAATAAGTGCGCATTATGGAAGACTATATAACAGATAGAGTATAAATTGGGATGACAATGGGTTTTGATGACAGATATTCCAGAATCCAAATTCAGTTTTGATTACAGATATTTAAGCATCAACCAACATAAAGCTTACATTCAGTTATTGGAATTAAAAAAGAAGATACTTGTATTCATATTCATAAGTATTTATGGGAAGACTGTGATATTTATATGGATAGAGTATAAATTGGGATGACAATGGGTTTTGATGACAGATATTCCAGAATCAAAATTCAGTTTTGATTACAGATATTTTGAAATCATATTTAAACATCAAGCAAAATAAAGTTTACATTTAGTTATTGTAATTAATAAAAGTAAGATACTTGTATAAATATGCATAAGTATTTTTATTAGTCAGAGTTACTTGTGCTCAAAACGATAAAACTATTTGTAGAACCTGCGGTGATTCACAGAACTCAACGCTTGGAAATTCTTTTGCGTTCAGGATGGAAAATAATACCTCTAGTACTGGTTGAAATGGTTTTGAAACAAGTTGAGTTTAAATGCCGAATATTACGAGTATTGAGGTATTATAATTATTACTACGAATCGTGACATTGTTGCATATTTCAAAACAATTCGGTTCCAGATATTCGTGACTTTTGAAAAACTCATGAGTATTTGAAAAGAGAAAAAATTCGGATTCCTGAATGTACATACTGTACAAGAATATTTCAACGCTAGAGGGTTGCATTTGATGTTGGCCTGCACTTTTGTTGTTCTTAATTCCTGGAAATCTTGTCAAATGGCATTAAATTGTTGACAGCTAAATGGTTTGCCCTCTGGACCGTCCCTTTCCTGGCCAAAGGGCACGCGTGTCCTGAGCTCGCAGTAATTCCCATTGTCGACATCATTTTCCATAATTAGTTGCGGCTGATGTCAGACAGACAGACAGACATTGACAGACCCTTTCAATGACTGCCTCCCTCGGAGAGTCGTAAAATTGTTTTGCCACTTGCATTATCAGCGGACGTAGGAAAAATCAATAAATGGTTGGGCCATAAACATCATTGCAGGAGGAGCGAGCGATAAGATAAGGGCAGCTATCTGACAGATATGAAGATGCTACCGACAGATACAGATTCAGGTACGAGTTAACTGTTACCTTTTGAATCGAACTTGGTACCTGCTGTGGCTGCGACTGTAGCAGAGGCAGTTGGATGGGGCGTGTCTGTCTCCCACTGTGTCGGGCTGTCGCCTGGCGAAAACTGCTTGCAAATTCCCAACATGTGTAATTTTATTTATGCGCTTACCGCAATTATTTCACCGAGTTTCACTGAGCTTTGCTGACACGCTTTACATGCCCAGGGCACCACTTGTATCTCGTATCTCACAGATACTCTCAGCATGCATACACACATACGAGTACTTACACACTGTACTGTACTCTTGGCCCATTGTTTTGTTTTGTCTTTGGCTGCTCATGCAAATTGCTGCCAACTCGGATTCTCTTCAGTGTTAGATGCGGTTTGAACAGTTTGCCTGGTTTATATATGCTTGCCTTTTTTTTTCTTTTTTTAAAATATGTTGTTTTTGTTTTTTGATAAATTATTGCTGACACCATTTCGATGATGGTGTTGTTGTTGCTACTGCTGTTGTGGCACGTTGCATGCATGCGCATTACGCTCGATTGCAGCAGTTGCAGCAACTGCAACTGCAACTGCAACATCTTGCAATATTTACAACAACGTCTACTTATGTCTCATATTTATGTACGAATATATTGTGTGTGTTTAAATAATTTTGTTGTGTGCATTTTTCATAAGTAAATGCTTATTTCAACAAATCAAAACTCGTTTTCAGCCGCTGTACGATATTCGAAGCGTTGTTATAATAACTGCGCATATAAATATGTGTGTACTTTAATGTACGAGGGCGGCATTAGGAATAACTCAAAGACCAATGTTGTGTAGGACTAAAATTTAAAAGAGCTCTGTTTGTTCCTAAACTGCAGTTGAGAACTTATTAATCTTATGCAATTCAACTTTTCTTCAATTAATTTTAAATATTTTATTTTTAGGATAACTTTTTCAAAATTTAAATGGAAGAATTGATTATATTGAAAATATTACTATAATATAATAAATAACCAATTTGTCTACTTTTTGAATTTAAATATATACCATAAGCGATTTATTAACCTACAGTTTGCGTTACTGTTGAACTTTCATAACTCGAACTTCTATAACTCGAATTTCTCTCTAATTCGAGCTAAATGAGTGGCAGTAAAATTAAAAAGCTTAAGAAAAAGAACTCTCCTTTTCTTTGGATAATGGTGATTCGAGTTAGGGAAGTTCGACTGTATTTTTAGATGAAAGTATAAATTGGGTAATTTCAAATGATCTTTCATATTAAGTATTTCATATTAAATATTGCTTTTCTTTCATAAGATCCTCATACATAACAACATTAGTAAACTTTTTAGAAGGTTATAAATCTTTTCCGTATTGTCCACGCTTTATCTTGACTCTTGTGTATTTTTTCGAGTTTTCAATGGTAAAGTTTTTTATAAAAGAGGTGGTCACCGGGCTACCCTCGCGTTTATAAGCACTGTGTGTATTGCTGGACGTGTTTGCGGTGCGCTCAACGCTGATTATCGTGACTCACATTGTTTGGCATTTGTGCGATCGCACACATGACTACGATACCAACACACACACATATATACATGCACATTTACATCTACAATATTCAATATAAATGCAAATACAATCGGTATACTCGTTAAGACTCATACGAAAAGCTCTCATACTCGTATACGGCTCTTGAAACTTGTGAAACTCGCCGAAGCGTAGCTTCTCCCAGAGAGTCTTCGGTCTGCCTGAATCGATGTCTTTCCTCTCTACATTGATTAGTCATACACTTTACGTGCTCCTCAATGAGCCAAATATAATATTAGTGTCTTCCCAAGCACAACAGAAATACATACATAGATACACACTCACATAAATGTGATCGATTTGGTGTTGGCAATTATGTTGCATCAAGCTTTTAGCATGCTCATAAAAATTGACATGTAGAGAAAGCTGTGAAAATCTTTTTAGAACTCAGCTGATCAATTTACACGCAAACTCAACGAAAATTGCAACTTGAGCTTAATCATTTGATGAGTAACACTTCTATTCTACACACATGGGGCGAGTTTGTGTGCGTTTGTGAGCTCAATTCAATTGATTACTAAGAATGCTGAATGCTTTGTTTCATTAAAGCTGTGGGCTGATGAAAGAACCTATTGATTAATCGCCTTTTGATTTGTAGGATTTGTTTATACTTATCAATTGTTGAAATTATTGTATCCAAATCAAGCATCTCTATAATATACCAAATAGCTACCCTAAAATTGGAAATAAATTTATGGCAGTCGATTTTTGTAATTCAGAAAATATTTCAGAAAATTTAAATCTTACATTTCGAGAGTATCGACAGTTTGAAATACACATACCAGTTGTTTGATTGGCTCTGTCATGAGTTCTTTAGATATTTTCACTTCATTTTGGTAACATTACAGCAGCGTATTCATTAAAAATGCTAGTTGGCTATCGACAGGGCGCTCTAATTGACTTGTTAATGAAACTTACGTATAGATGCGCTCCGCAAAAGCCGTGAAAACTTTCCTATTCCGGCCTGCAGCCCGCTCGGAAACCAATTATCCGTCTTCGCATACCAAATCAATTTGTGTGTTGCCACAAAGTACATAGGAGTCTACAGATATGTATGTGCTTAAGCATATATAGGAAAAACTCTTTATGTGCTTCTTTTGTATTGCTTTCCGATGCAATTTCCTTGTGGTTTCTGCCCCAACCCCCAAAAAAATACATAAAAAAGAAAAAAAAAGAAACTGATTAAGCCATTAAAAATTCAAGCGCAAACTGAGTGTGCAGACTAACGAGCTTTTGATTAAATGATATGCTGCCTCCAGTTTTTTTCTTCTTTTTGGGGGCATGATTTAATGTACGAGTGTATATAAAGTAATTTTAAGTTGGTATGCCTGAAATTACGAGTGTGATGCGTAAACCAGTTTCAGATAATTTTAACAGAGTGCTGGAGATTTGTACTTATTTACCACACAGAATTAGTTGGCTTAACTAAATCTAGAACAATGAAGTGTATATTTAAAAGGGGCCTTAATGATTGGTTTTGTTATTATCAAGCATTAATTGATATATATTTCTGTTTCCCTCGTGTCGACTATACTGGTTCCCCATCAGAGCAATTCTATCATTAGTTTAGTTTTCTCTTTTCAGGGGAAATGGGGCTCTTCACTTGGAGTAAGTGCAACTCATGTCGGTCATTGGCATTTAAACTCGCACACACATTGAATTTTCTTCTTGAATTCATTTCATTTGGCAATTGATGGACCGAGTGTGTGTGTGTATATTTTTGTTGCTGTTGTTGTTTGGCTTTTCACTTGCCCATTAAGGAAAAACAAACGTGAAAATGCTGAATTCAATCATAAATTTATGTATGCCCCCGATAACAATGCTGTAATTTGGCGAGCAGTTTGTTTATCTAACTGAATGCAATCCGCAGTCGATGTCGATGTCGATGTCGATGTCGACAATCGCTCTGAACCGTCCCCCTTAATTGAAGTGCCTTTTGTTGGCTTTCATTGCACTCTTGCCACAGCGATAGATACTTATGTATCTATGCGAATATATGTACATATAGTAGAGATGTCTATGGCCCGATCGGTGCGGTACGTCAATGGGGCGATTAACAAACCGAATTCGTGCAAATAATTAAAGGGGCTGTGAGCTGCCATTTGTTGAGTTTCGCAGATAAACTCGGTGGCAACCACTGTGCACCGTGAATCTGGCAATGGCTTTAATTATCAACGACTCGCAGCGACGCGACGCATGCGCCGACAATTTTATTGTTGCTGTTGCTGGAGGATGTGGCACAGTGACAATTGCAACAACAACAATAACAAGTTGTAATGGCTACAGTCAAGTTAACTCGACAGTGAGAAACCCTGTGCTAATTTTGAAAAAAGTTGTATATTATTAAAAATTATGCATTTTTTTGGATTCTACTTATCTTTCTACTTTGTTTCCGAGGACCTTGACTCAGCCAACTCAATGGCTCAACTGGTTTAGCTAGAAAGATATTAAAATTAAAAATTTTTAGTGACCTTAGCGAAATGAGATGAAAATTCATTTATCGTTTAGCTTAAGTTTTTAATCCACACTTAGGAAATAACTATCGTATATTTAAAATATTTTTTCACGACATTTAAAAATCTCGCGAAATTGCAGAAAATTACTAAAATCCGCTAAAATTGACATTCCCACAGTTTCGGAGCCATTGAAGCTACAGATATGTATTTTGTTTATATCGTTAGAAAAGTATTTGTGAAGCCTGCCCTTACATTTTGTAATTTACTCTGATTAAATTCTACTGGAAAAAAAATTTTTATCTTCTAATAATTTTTTTTGTTGCGCTCGTTCGTTACAAAAAGGATTTTTGGATTTTTAGTATTTTTTTATTTTTTTGCAGAACTGTTATACATATGGGTATTTCCAGGATCGAGAAGGCGACATTTGTACGTCTTTAAATGAAAAAAAAAGGCAAAAGTTGACATTTTCATAAATGTTTTCTCACGTGTTTAATGCATTTTATCAACACTTTTTTTATGATAAAAGACAAGCTTTGAAGACTTGTCGTTTTTAATTATTTATTGAAAATAATGCATCGCGAACGCGACGAAAAATGGAAGTCATGTTTGACTTCATCTTGACAAATGCGAAAGTCTTTGAAATGCGGCGAGTAATTTGAATGAAAATACTCTTTAACCATAATAAAATAATGTATTTTTCCATTTTAGAAATAATTTTGATAAGTTACTATCATTTTATTTATTTTACAAGTTTTATTAGTAATTTGTAACGCGACATCGCGAAGATTTCCACCTAGTTTGTGCCAAGAATTTGTTCATCAAATTTTATTCGATACATTGAAAACAACATGTAAAACTTGTTTTAAATTAAACTTTTAATATATTTCTATTTATTAAAATGGTTCATGTTACAATCTTACAATCTTACTTAGTGTAATCGTTAAAATACAACCGGTCCATTTTGGAAGTACATTTTCAAGAAAATAGGCAAAAATATGGAAAAAGTGAATTTATTCCAATGTAGAATCTATGTATATGTTCATCCTATTGAATTTCTTCTAGCGTAGATGTGAGTTTTAAATCAATTTTACGTTTTTCGTCGTGGTGGACCTTTTTCTGGAAATGCCCTTTTATCCATTAAAGTTTTGTCTACTACGGTATTCTACTTCTGGGGGCGGCTCAAAATTCTAAAACAAACAAGACTAAGTGGAATCTTAAACTTAACGAGATTATGGTTATATACTCTGAGCTGCATGTTCCGCACAATACGTTTCTGGCAAACCCTTTTGTGCTTTTTAAGTACAGGGCCTAATAGCAATCACACAATAAGACTTAATCCAATTTGCAAAGCAAATCCAAAGCCATAGAGATATGGGCACAAACATACGTGTATCCAGCAGCAGTCACAGTTTTATATTTATTTATTGCAATTTGCCATTTGCCCATTTGTTTTTTTCTTTCTCTTGTCTGTTTCTGTTTTGCTTGGATTTTATTTGTTTTTTTTATCGACCAATCGCTCAAATGAAAGGAAATGGCTAATGCGCATTTTAAAATATTAAATTGAATGAGTTTAAATGAAGCTGCGGCTCCACTGTACGCCGCTCGTTATGCCTCGTAAATATATTATTATGCCAATAATATAATTTATCATAACTCATACCCTGCCGGCCGCTGTCGGACGCGTCGTTTCCTATGTTCGCTCAGTGGGTAAAATGCAAATTGGAAATTGCATCTTACAGATGCAGTTTTTCTTATATGCATAAATGTAGTTACACATGTATATACTACACAGATATTTACACACACACATACTTGCATATACTTGACTAAGCAGTTGGCATCGTGGATTATAAAATAAATTCAATCAAAGCGAAAGCAATTGCAACACTCGCAACGGGCAACAACAACTGCAACTGCAATGCGGTCACTTGACTGCCTGCTGTTATTGGTATTGTTGTTGTTGCTGTTGTCGTAGTCGCAGTTGTTGCAACTTTATTTTAATTTAATTGCATAACTGAGCAACAGTTGTCCGTTGTCAAGAATCGTAAAGCATTTCCGTAATGCTCCCAGTCAGCTCACCACACTGTGAAATCATCCATGTGGTTGCAATTCTCTTTATCTTTTGTTATCTTCCATGCAAAAAATACATTATTTTTGTATCTATCAATCTACATACATATGGACATTTCCACCAAAAACGTAAAATTGATCAAAAACTCACATCTTGTGAAATTTTCTTTCAAACATGTATTCAAGTTATTTATTTAAGCAATATACGCTACCGATAGGGGGCACGCCAAATCGATCCAGATATCTCCATTTCTTAATTGTTCATGCCTTTACATCAGTAGTGGACTATTTTTAGTTTAGTATGACTTTATTTTACAGCGGTACAGGGCTCAATGTCATAAGGGTCGAATACCAATAGTAGAGATGGGCATGGGCCTCCTTTTTGAGGCACGGCACGGCCCAAGCACGGCTGGTAAAAACTGAGGCCCAACACGGCCCAACACGGGATTTTTTTAAATAGGCACGGCACGGCACGGGCACGGCACGGTCCATGCCCATCTCCATTTTTGTCACTTCGTTGCGTCACTTTTTTATTATAATGGCATCAATCGTGCTATCGATGTTGTAAGTGTTCGCAAATTGTGTGATACATCGATGAATCCTACAGCTCATGCTGACAAACAAGCTATAAAACAACGCCAACTTATCGATACTACCATATTTAAATTCAAAATCTGTACCGTGCCTACCGTGCCTCCCGTGCCTACCGTGCCTACCGTGCCTACCGTGCCTACCGACTTTGGCACGGTAAAACACGGCAATTTTCAATAAGGGGCCCAACACGGCCCAACACGGATTTTTTTTAAATAGGCACGGCACGGCACGGACACGGCACGGCCCATGCCCATCTCTAACCAATAGACCTAAATCAGGCGGTTGCTCCCTGGCCAACACAAAGCTCCGATCTTAACATCATGGAGAATGTTTGGGCTTTCGTTAAGAACCAGGGGAACATTAATAGAGATCGGTAGCTGATAACCGTTAGTTTGTTATCTGAGTGCCAAAGCAGCAGCAATAAGCAATCAAAGTTGAAAGCTCAAAAAAATTCACGTTGTGTAAATACTTTTGACCACCTCTGTATTAAAAGTTTAATTTAAAACAAGTTTTTCGAGCTGTTTTCAATATAAATTTAAAAAAAAGAGAGACAGAAACAACATAAATATTTTGTGGAACAAAATGTCGCGTGCGACAGTGATTTAAATCAAATAAAAAAGAAAACTACTTAATATTTTAAAATAAAACAAATAACATTTTTAAGATAAATCGATGCGTTACATTTTAAAATTAATTGCATCAATATATTCGTTTACGTTTTGCCGAAAAATAATGCTAGAACTGGTCGCCGAAAAAACTACTTCTGTTTGAATGCCTTCGTTTTTTTAAATTATCTTAAATACGAACAATTGCACAAAATCAGCCCTAGCACCAGTTATAGTGCTATTCAAGACTTATAAGTTTCGCCATTTGTCAAAATAAAAGAAAGTCTTGACACATGTTTTTTTTCACTTTGAATGCGTACGAATGTCGCTATCGACATTAGAGAATTACCCATATAGAAAAGAAATCAATTTCTTTCCATAAGATAGAGAATTAGAAAAATACATTTTATTTAAAAAATATTTGTATACACTTAATAGGAGAGTTTCAACTGATTTGTCGCCAATCTAAAAGCTTTTCCAGGTGATCTTTGATCAAATTTTACTTTTCGAAGGATGTCTGTGGTATAGTGGCTGGAATAGTGGATGGTTGATCTCCATGGACGTCATAAAAATAAATATTTTCAGATTTGCCAGAAATCCAAGTTTGCATCAACTGTCAAAAAAGACTACCCAACTCCCGCCTCTGGCCATGCCCGAGTTGTCTGCTATAATTTGAACTAAAAGTCTTAATTTACATGCTCCAAACATTTCCATGGCCATTGCCTTGGTGTTCCATAAGTTTGTTTTTCTGTGCATTTTCAGTTTCGTTTGGCTTTGCGATTTGTTTCCTTTGAAATGCGCTGCGCATGCGCAACAGAGAAACATATAGTAGGCTTGATAGAGAGCCAGAGAGAGATAGATGGAGGGGTAAGCGAGGGGTGTTTGACTGGGGGGCGGCCTAATAGACATTTGCAAATGATTATTAAAAACGAAACGAAACGAAAACTGTGTCGTAATAGCGTCGACGACGATGCGAAAGGCAAATCCAGCAACTTCAACTGCAGCGCCTCTAGAGACTCTTAATTTTCGAGCATAATTTTCTGGGAATTGCAACAGCAACAAAGACAACAACAACAACACAAACAACAACAGCAACAATCGAAAATGCCTTTGGCCAAATGCAGTCGCTGTTGGTTTGTTTGCTTCTCTATGTTTATGCTAATATCATTTGCATATCTGTTGATTTTCATGGAAATTCTTGGATCATAACTGAAGCAATAACCATTTCAATATGCTTCCAAACCTAGCCAGAGTATTCATGTCTAACCGGAAGTGAATACGATATTCGTCCCCTCACTCTGTGAGTCTATTCGTAGGTAAGCAGCTAAAATAACATTTCAATTCCAATCGTTTCCTAAACAAACTGTGACAATCGGCAGAGCAATAGGTCAAAAAATGTTGACAGCTGGTCTTCTATTTGATTGTTTATTTAGTTGGTAGCATGATTGATGACGAGCTGGAAATAATTGCCATGATTTATTTACGCACCAACTAAACATTCATTTGTTTATTTTGAAATCATTAAACTACTTAAGTCGATGGTTTCAAGGCGAGGTTTTGACAAATACAAGATCGACCTTAAGATTTGTTGCCTCAATTTAAAACATTTAACTACAAAACTAACGATTAGTATTTTCTGTTGTCGTTTGTTTATCAGATATCATCTGAAACAAAAAAAAATATGTGAAAAATCGTAAAAAATACTAGCGAAGATTTTTTATTAGAATTGATTAGAGAAACTTTTTGCATCAAAACATTTCTTTTTGAGACCGAGGAAAAAAGTCAAAACAGTTGACTTTTATAAAAATTCAAAATTTTCAATAGGTACTTAATGGGTTAAGGAAAGTTTTGTATCATTCAAACCGAATTTAAATGACCTTTCCATTGATGCGAAACTTAATATGAAGTAAGTTCAAATTACGAGTAGATTTAACTTTAGTTTTGTCAAAATATTTTATCCGACGACTGTAAGAAGAAACTAATCAATTTGCTGATTTCTTGGAATCGCACAGTGTGCACCTGAAGTCAGGATCATTTCAGTGGCGCCTATTACACCAAGCCCAGTCATCAATTGAACCTAATGAATCAGAATTGATTTGATTTAATGATCAGCAATGGCATAAAAGCATTCAAAACACCAAACACAATTTGGCCGTAACGTGCAATTCTCAGACGCCCCTTCGCCCGCCCGTTCCCCTTTGCAGATGTGTGGGCTGGCCTCGTCGAGTTCAGAGCCCCAGATCGTAGGTGCATAGACACGATCATATAGTAGATGCTGAAGCCAAGTTTAGACTAATAACACAGAAATGTAAAAATCACGCAAAGCAATCATAAATTATAAACACTAGAGTCAGTCTCAAAGTGTGGAATGGTATGGAACTGCGAGTTGTTCGGAAGAAAACCCAGAAACCCAACAAAACCAACTTTAAGTCCAACTTCAAGACTTTGCCTTTGTCGTTGTGCTCTGTGCTCTGTGCCGTGTGCTTGCCTTGCCTCATGTGGCTGTCAGTCAGTCATTCTGTCTGTCTGTCTGTCGGTCTGTCATGCCGCAGCGTTGTAATTATGATGAGTGCCACTCGCTGCCAAAGATACACACGCCAGATTCGGTTGCTGAGAGTGTGAGAACCGTTAAAGTATGGCAAAGCGACTTTAACTGAACAACTGACTGAATGACTGACTGACTGAATGTCTGGCTGACAAGTGTTGGGCCAGCTACCAAATAGTCTAAGATGATGCGACACAATTGCAGGTTGAAACAAAAAAGAAAATTAGGCTTTGGTAAGCCACAGATTTAATACCCTTGCAGAGCCCTGTATTCAGTTTTCCACTGATCGTTCTAAAACAGCAAAAAGGAAACCCATTTGAATCAAATTTGATCGGGATATATTAAAAATAACTTTTTATTTATGCTGTGAGTTTTTCCTACTACCGATGAATTTACGACCAATAGTTTTTTGGTTTAGTTTTTTCAGGTTTCATAATGATGCGATTGTTGCCGCCATAATGAACATTTTTATATTTTCTTTTAAAATTAAAAATCCTAAAATCCTAAAAACATGAAATTTAATAGTAATGTAAGAATGAAGTGTTAAGAACTTATCAATATTTCGATTATCCCGTCACTAGACAAAAAGAACTGGAGGAAGTTTTTTAAGCGCTTAAGCGATCGTTCACTTCATAACTTATAATTTAACTTTTTGGAAATAAATGCCATCTTTATTATATAAAAGGAAGTCATCGTTTATTGCTCTAAGAATTCGTCATCCAAATAAAACCTCGTCTAGCAACAGCGAGATTAGATCACAAGGAAACAGACGGTCTAATGAACATGGCTATATCAACTCAGGTCGTAGTCCTGATCAAGAATATATGCATTCAAGGCCCTCCTTTAATGCGTTACACAGTTCGTGTTAAAGCTATGATACCCTCGACCAGGGTATAGAAAAATAACCAACTTAAGCACGAAAGCAAAACTCACTTTAAGTAGCACAAAGTGCGCAGTGTGCTCAAGTCCAACTCTGGTTACGGTTATGGGTTATGTCGTCTAAAGTCAGTCAGTCACTCAGTCAGTCAGTTGGTTATTTAGTTAGTTAGTCTGTCATTCAGTCAATATACGAGTAAAGACTGCGTGAGCAAAGTGCTTAAAACAGAAGTCAGCACTTCTTGGCCGAAAACTGGGCTCTGGGAAAAGTGTAGTTATTGTAAGCGTCGAGTCCCTAATAATCATCATAATTGCTAAGCATCTTGACACTTTACTGTAACTGATGGCAACTCTCAGATGGTCTCCAGCAGCGACAGTTCCAGTGACAGCAACTGCCGGATTCGTTGATCTGTTTTATGGCCCAGGCTGTTGTCAGTTTGTCAGTTTGGGAAGGTTGGGCCTACTGACAGTCGGGTTTGCTTTTGTCGAGTTTGGCCTGAGAATTGTTTGAGCCAAGAGACAACAACTTGACGGCAACAGCAACAACAACAGATTTCTGATTCTTCAAGATTTCAGTGCGCAACGGTACTTTGCTCTTTGTTAAGGCCCTCTTCTCTTGAACTTTTCCAGCTGTACAAATATTTGGCTTTGTATTAGCTTTGGGTCAAGTGCGACTCCATATAACTTTCTATACGAGCTGGTCTTAAAAAAGAACTTTACACTTGGAAAACCCATTTCTTAGAAAATCTAACAAAAATAATTGAAATTGTAATATAAAGTTGTAGGAAAATATTCGATTTGTGGCACAGGTTTCTCTTAAAGAACAAATTTGACCTAGAGAACTTAAAGTTGGTAAGGTTCGTTTCAATGTCATTCATTAACCTGGCTCATTTGAAACGGCTTAACTCGAATTATTCTTCAGTCCGTTAAATGTTATTGTTTAGCTCTCAAGAGTTATTATAGTTTCTTTTTTAGTGAATTATAATTTTGAGAATCTGAAACTGTAGACTGATCAACGGTCGTCGAATCGATTGTCATTCCCACAAGATGAAAACAAAAGCAGCTTAGATTGAAGGGGACAGGCGTATAATTATTTTATTTGTGGTCATAACTTCCCTATTTCTTTATTAAACTCGTAGCTAATTAAGCGACTTTTCAGCCAAAGTGTGCTAATTTTATGCAAAGTCATCGACGTGAGAAAAACTAAAGATATAATAAAAACTGTGAATTTGCTTTCAAAAACCGAAAGCTAAACAAAAGCAAAAGCAAAAGCAAAAGCATAGGCAGCACAGCCACAGCCACAGATGCGGAAAAATTGGCCAACATTGGACTGAGAGCGGGTCCAGTTTTTGTTGAGTGAGGCGACCTGGAAGTGGATGTGGATCTGGACGCACATGCGCGTAGGCTGACAGTCTGTCTGTCTGTCTGTCTATCTGCCTGACTGTCTGGCAGTCTGGCTGGCCGGGTGGCTTACATAAACCCACATGACGATACAATTTGTGCTGTTGTTTTTTGTGTATTTGGTACAATTTTTGCTTGTTGTGTTGCGTTAATTTATAACATTAGCCCAAAAATAAAGCGAAAAGAAAATTGTAAGAAAACTGAAGTCGCTTACGAAATGCGCAGACTTGTGACGAGCCACAACATCACAACTCCACTTGGCCACCTCAAGTGTGGGCCATTGGAGCTGCAACAATCACGAGTCGACTTCAGTGATGCCAGAATTTCAAGAGCTAAAGTAGCTAAATTGATCAAAAGAAGTAGCCAGCAACACATCCAGTGAAATAAGTATATGTGGATGAAGGTTTTAAAAAAACAAATAGTTTTAACAAAAAAGATTTGATGCCGATTTTTTAAAATAATCATATCATTTAAATTCCGTTTGAATGATACAAAAATTTCTTTAACCCATTAACTACTCATCGATGATTTAATTAAGAGAGACTGCAAAAAAAAATTTTCAGAAATCTCTTCGCTAATATTTTTTATGATTTTTTTTGAAAATTTCTAAAGTTCAACTTTTTGTATGAAAAGGAGGAAAAAAGGGTAAAAATAGTAATTTTTAGCAATTTTCAAAAAATCATAAAAAATGAAGAATTTTGTTTTGCATCCAAACATTTTATGTTTGAGCCCGAGGGAAAAAGTTGAAAAAAAACACTACAAAAATTCTAAATTATCGATTGGTACTTAATGGGTTAAAAAAATTGTTGTATTATTCAATCGGATTTAAAGTGATAAGATTATTTTAAGAAATCCGCATCAAATCTTTTTTTTGTTAAAAGTATATTTTTTTTAATAACTTCATCCACATATACTTATTTCACTGGGGTATTAAACAAAAAAATTTCATTTTATTTTCATATACATATTTCATTCATTAAATTATTACAATGCTTTTGATTTATTGAATAAATTTTGTTTTAAATAAATATAGCCAGATTTCTAGCTAATTTATGCAGTCTCAAAATAGCCAAGTCTAGCTCTAAAACAGTTAAGATGGCAGCACTGTTCGATCTGGATCGAATCGAATCCGGAGTCAAAACCGAAGCTGCAGCAAGCCACGAGACGCGACCAGCTACCGGAAGCAATTCGCCACTTAATGTACTTGAGCAGACTTTTGCACCGAATATAAAAATTTAAATTTTAAATATTCGAATTTAGTTTTGGCCATGTTAGATTCCGGCTTGAGTCCAGCTGTTGACTAGCACTGGTTGACAGCCAGCCGGTTTGGTTGCCTGGCAAGTGGCAAGTAGATTCCTGGCTCAAATCTCGCACATTGACCGCTCACTGATCCTCGTATCTTTGCATCTACGAAATCTAATCAAATTTACAACCAGTAGCTAGCCATTGGTCCATACGTTTGTATCTTACCTTTTGTTTGGCCTTTTTTTGTTGGGCCTCTTAATTTGTTTTTAGTGTATGTGTATCTCAAGTGTTTTTGGCGCAATTGAACTTTATGAGTTTGAGTTTGTTGTGTATTGCCCAAAAATAGCAGTTGCTGCTGATTTGTATCTCTTAGATACGAAACGAAACTATGCAGTCAAGTACGCGGATTGCTCAAGTTTCCTACTCCATCTCCGACCATTCGTGAATTGACTTTTATCTTGTTGTGTTTTACTCAATGCAAATGAGGAATTTCACTTGCTCGCCGACTGGCCAAAAAAGTCTGTTGTTATTATTAACCAAATTTGGACAAAGAGTTGGCAAGATCAGCATGATTGAATCATTTCAGATTTGGCAATACGCACTGAAAGAACTCTGCCAGAAACGATATGTATTGTATGTATTGTACAAACAATGTCTAAGAGCAAGTCAGCAAGTACGTTTAAAGTTTAAGCAATTATTTTTTTAAATATTGCACAAACATTGTCTATGATTTGTTCAGCAATGAAGTTTATAATTCTCAAAATACATTTAACCATATGCATAATCATCTTTCAGTTAAGCTAATCTTCTGTTACTTCAAATCCGTTGTCTTACTTGTTTCACTTAAATTCCTTTAACATATGCTTTTTCTATGTTTTTTGTGTTTTTTTTTTCAAAACACTATGCATATTAAACGTAAATAATTCACCTTAAATTTTTGATATATTACCAGACGACTTTCGCTTTTGTATAGTCAAAGCACCGGCAAAAAAAAGAAAAAAAAACTAGAAATAACAACAAAAGTAACTGTCGTAACCAATGCCAGGTAGTTTCTAAGCCAAAAGCATCGACCCATCGTTAAAACACCAGCGATGACAAGCTGCATAAATTAAGAAACCCCAGAAATGCTATTTGCAAAGGCATCGACTGAACTGAACGAGGGAAAGAGACAAAATTTCAAAAGTTAGTCTCTTGGTTGTGGGTTCTACTAATCAGAAAACCAAAATCAAATTTCGCTTTTCGTTGGACTCGAAAGAGAAACCCGAGACTAATCGTATGGAACGCAGGTCACAAGACTAAATGAAATTTATTTGGGTAACCAAACCGAGCCAACGTACTACGACTACGTGAAATGATCATGGATCGCCTTGGCTCTTGGCTATCTTTGTCTTCTTCTGCTGCTGCTTCTTCATTGCCTTCCTCTTCTTTTCTATTTGTCTTATTTGCATATGATTACTTAGTTTATTTATTTAGAAATTTCACAAAAAAACACAAGAAAAATAAAAAACAACAGCTCAAAGATTGACGACTTCAGAAACCTGTGTAGATCCAAACGGTTCGCCGTTTGAGTCCCATTGCCCATTGAAATGAAAGCGAAAATGATTCGAAATGTGTAGAAAGAAAGGTGGGGGCGTTGTACGTGAGAGGCCCTGCATATAAAGCTACTGAGATATCATTTTGTTTATGGCTATGAAAGCGCATTCAATTCCAGACACCGACTGAGCTTGACCCTCTTTCTGTCAGTCGTTTATCGTTTTTCTTTGTTATTGTTTTTTTTTTTTGTCTTTTACTTTTTTTTCATTTTGTTGCGTTTTTTTTGTCATTTAACGCACTCGTCATTTGGCTTTTGTTATGGGCAAGGTTTCAGAAAATTATGTACATACCTAACAAAAAATGTTTGCTTTGGCCAACAATTATTAGGCGACTTCTCAGTTAATTAGCGCTCCTTAGCTGATAACTTTGAGAATACAATGGGAAAATTATGGCCCATTAGAGTGCGTCAAGTAACTGGCATTGAAGACTTGAGTTTTTAAAGTTATTTCTTAAGCTTTTGTACCCGCTTCGTATTTCTCTATTAAACTGGCAAACTTTAGAATGTTTGAGATTATCTTGATAAGTAGTTGGCGGCCTCTTTAAGACTGGGAATTTAGTACAAATAGAAATCGGGTCTCTTTCTTCTTGATTCGTTTGGAATCATTTGTGTTTATTCAAATCAGAACAATGAGCACATTTCTTTAAGTTGATCACACAATAAACCCGACCCGACCCCATTTGGTTTGTTTGCCAAAAAAATAAAACTGAAACCTTTATTAAGTCAACTTCTCATTTTGGTGAAATTTGTGGGTCAACTATTGATATTATGATCACGTAGTTTGTTTTTTATTTTTATTTTTTTTTGCGAGAAATCGCCTCAAGTCAAGTCGCTAGTGTCTGTAAAGATTTCTGAAAAGGCATTTCAAGATTTATGACAACGTTGACGATGCCAGCAAAATGGCGCCGTTGTCGACGGGTCGACGTTGCATTCTTTCGAGTCGCCACGCATCCCGTTCGTGCTCCCATTTGCCACCTGCGCGATTGCCTGCACTATTTTCGGCGGTGCGCTGCTGTGGTGCTGTAGTGCATGCACATATACATACATACTTACCCAGCAAACATTTGGGCGATTGTACAGACGCCCATCGCCGAAAAGAATCTTCTGCGTGTCGCGCAGGTGAATCTCCTGGCGATTGTTTAGCGATAGAAAGCTGTCAATCGAAAAAAAAAGTAATGTGAGAGAGTCTTCTGCGAGTGGCGCACGAGTCCTTTGGAAGATGAATCTTCCACGCGATTGTTTAGCGATACCAAAAACTCCAAAATGAGCTCCACGTCTAAAGCTATTTAATTCAGATTTTTTCTAGTACTCCAAGTGTTGGTCCCGTAGCTCACTAGTTAGAGTTGCCGACCTGCCATACTCCGAACCTTAAATTTTGAGGTTCGATTCCCCTGTTGTGCTAAAACTGTTGTTTCATAATCTGCTTTGACAAATTCCTGGACCAACACAGAAAGCTCTCTTTGGAGGGCTAGCGCCGCAGGGCGTGTCTTAAAAAAAAAAAAAAAAATACTCGAAGGGGTCTCTCCACCATTTTTATTTTAGGAGAGCCGCGGAAAAGTCTTTTGGAAGAGTCGCAAAAGGAGATCAAAAAGCGATTAGAAGGCGATGTCGCCAGAAACTTCTAGGCGATGTCGCCTGAAACTTCTAGGCGAGTCGCCTGAGACACTCTGGCGATTAAAAATGTTTGCTGGGTTGTCTCTGACGGTGCGTGAATCGCTTTTCCGAGTTTATTTTTAAAATGCGACACGACGACAATCGACGCTCTCAATTCGGTTAGTTCTGGTTCTCGCACGGGGCAAGGGTAATACATGTCGTTGTTGTAGATTTGTTTTTTACTTTTCCGACGCTGTTTGGGGTCCAAAAAACTAATTTGATGGCATCCACGTCCCCGTCATCAGGTTTGAATTTTTCTGAATGAGCAACGCGTTGTGCCCGAAATTCTCGCCCCAGTGTCGATTTGAGGTTTCACCCTTTCTTTCTGCTCATTGAAGAGCAGGCGGAGGCAAATATGATGTACTACATAGAGAAACAACGTGTTATTTTGTTATTATCTCTATAAATAGCAACTAAGGCGGCTGTGCAAGAGCAATACAGGGTGTTTCAGACAGAGAAACAATGTCATGATCAGATGCATTTTATTCTCTAACTTTAATTTAATTTGATAAGCAATACATTTTGACAACATTTAAAGTTAAATCTACTCATAATTTGAACCTACTTCATGTACATTTTGGCATCAATGAAAAGGTCATTTCAATTCCTTTTGAATGATACAGTTTTCAAAAAATTATAAAAAATACTAGCGAATAGATTTTTGAAAACATTGTTTTGCACTCACTATTAGAATAGTTTGAAGAATCTTTTTGCATCAAAACATTTTATTTTAATCAAGGAAAAAAGTTTCAAAATATACCTTTACAAAAATTCAAATTTTTCAAAGGGCATTTAATGGGTTAAGGAAAGTTTTGTGTCATTCAAATGGAATTGAAATGACCTTTCCAAAATGTACATGAAGTAGGTTCAAATTATGAGTAGACTCAACTTTAAATGTTGTCAAAATAAATATGCCGACCAGTGTAGATAAATAATTTATTATATTCGTGCGATGTATTTATATAAGATTGTCAGTGTGACTAATGCACCAATTAAAAAAAACTCCTACTTGTAGCACTAGGAAATAGTCAATAAATAAAAAAAAAATTAAATTAATATCTTTTACTCTATTTCTATCGGTAACTCACTTTTAATTGTATCTTTGCATTTTGTAGCATACTTTTCTGCATTTGCTCTTTGGTAATCAGGCGACACACCCTGTTTGTTATTTTATTTTTATTAAATCAATACACGCATTTCTTATATATTTTTATCTTTGTCTTGATTCCTAATTTTCTCATCTCTTTCATTCTGCTCTGTGTCTGCCTTTGCACTGTGCTCTGCATCTGTATTGCATGTGATAGATAGATAGATAGATAGATAAATAGAGCTGAGTGCCTTTGTAGCTTTTGAATCTCTTCCGCTCTTGGAGAGGCCGACTCTGGGGATGAGATATTGAACGTGGCAAAAAGTCGCCAACGTTTGACTTTTAGTAGCACGCGAATTTCTCAGCGCAATCAAAGCGAGCCAACAATTCACAGGCCAAAACAAAAAAATACATCGTGGCGAGCGGAATTACAAAACTAAATTATATGTTTATAATTCCCATATTGTTTGTAAAAATAATAATTAGTGAGTACGCGTCAGAACCTCAACCCGACATTCAAAACAAAAAATTTACGCAGCTTTCGTTTGTTTTTTCTTCTGTTTCGCGGTGTGTGAACGTGTGTGTTTGTGTGTGTGCGTCTATGTTCTAAAAACAAAACGAGGCTGCATAACAATTAAAAATAATTATGTTGTATATAAAAAAGAGAAATGAAATGAAAAACAATAAAAATGTTGCTATGCCTCAATGTGCGGCAAAGAACATAGCAAAATGTTCTGTTCAAATTTTGAATAGAGATCTGTAAAATTATAGCCGCCGTTTAGTTTCAATGTGTGTTTTTCTTAATTAATAACAAAAGCAATTTCAGCAATAGCAATTGAAAGCTGTGCCTATTCACCATACAAACACACACACACACACATCCCTAAGTGTAAAAATATGTTTAATTTCGAATGTGCCTATAATACCTATAAAGCTGTTTCTATATAAAAACATACATATACTATATATGTACCAAGTTATTTGTGTTGACCTTACGCTTGCACGTGGAAATCTTTCATACTCGTATTTGTGATTGTCGAAAACATTTGTGCTTAAATCTTATGGCTTTGCTTTGCTTAAGCCCAGTCTACGCTATTCTAAAAGTGAAAAGAAAGAGACAATAGAACAGGAAAATCTTCTTCTTGGAATGCTGAATAACTTTGTGCAATCTGGTTAAAAGGGAACTCTAGATGCCTAACATACTCCTCATACTTTTCGTTGAGCAAAAAGTATAAAAGAAAAGCACTGAGTAGTAGTGTAGGTAACATGGAATTCTACTTTTATAACTTTCTTTGGACAGAATGCCAAAAAGAAATTCTAGTTTATTTTCTAAAATTATTTATTTCTTTTCTTTTTTCTTATATAACTCGATTTGTTAAATTCAATGTACGTTACTTTGATTCTATATATATGTATTACTTTCTTCATATATTATCTGTTTGAGCTCGTGTTTTTTACCCTTTTGTCACTCCCACGCTTAGTTAGCTTCAGCAAACAATCAGACAGTGAATTCAAGTCAAGTCCAGTCCCGTCCAGTCCAGTCTACTTTTGGTTAAGCCATTTCTGTATACTTAACTAATTAATTAAAATATTTAAAAATATAAGACGTGGGCTGAAAACTGCGAAAAGGCGTCGTCGTTGCCATAAAAGCGGTGCCAACAGGTGATATCAAAGCAAAAATCTTCATTTAGAAACCAAGAAATGCCATATATAGCGAATGTAAATAGATTACATATACATGAGATAAATCAAGATAAATACTCCTATATATACTTGTAGCTATAGTTTTTAGTATACTCGAAGTCGTACCTTGTGTAGTGTTTGCTCGGTTACAATGCGAATGTCGGGCTAATGAACTTGCCATATGAATATGAAGCAATCAGCCAGTCGGACAAACCATAAATAATAATAACAACAACATGAACAACAACAGCATACAAAATTATACTTACATACATATATTTAGGAGTATTTAAGGTATGTCTTCATTTTTGGCTTAATTAATAACAGTGCAGCGGAGCCTTGCATGTATTTCGGCTATGCAAATGTATCTGTATCTGGAAAAAAATGCTTTTACCATAATTTTCTGCACTTTGCCTATGGTTGATGGTCGAAGCTGGTGAAATTTCAGTTACCCAGCGAGCGACCGGCGCCAGCAGCTGCCAAATTAACTGCAGATTGTTTGCATCTCATGCGGAGCACACACAGCAGGTTTTGCTAATGAACCTGAGTAGGGCGGGCATACCAAGTACATATATAGTAAATATATAATATATGCATATACTTTTTCGTATACAAATGTCCGAGTTTAGCAACATGTCGTCAAGTTGTAAAAAATGTATTCAATCTTTTCTAGATTTTAGTTTTACGCTTTTATTACAAATCTTCTAATTTTTTATTTTGCCCTTGAAACAAGATTCATTAACACTCATCTGTAATATTATTTATGACGATTATATAACCATTACTTTACAGAGTTCCTGTAGATTTATCATCTTTGTGATATCTTTAGAATTTTATCATTATTTTTTTTTTTAAGTTTTTTTTAATTATTACTCGTAGAGAGTTGAGTGAAAAGAAATTACACAATTACTTCACGAATTTTTTGTATTTTTGTCTTCCTAGTTTCTACTTCAGCTTGACAATCTTTATGAGCCTTTTACATAATTCTCTAGAAAAAACCCATCATATTCAGATCGTCAATCACTGTGATCAATCACTGCTTAGTGCAGCTCTAACAAAAAATTAAACACTTTTAATTTGACTACCATTTTGTTAGCTGTTTTATTGTTTTTGCCCTTTTCCATTATTTTTTTTTTGCCTAACAAAACGTTGTCTGTGGCCTGTTTGATTTTGTTTATTGTTTTGTATTTTCAACGCTTCGAACGTGCTAAATACATGTACTTTGCACTTAATTTTTTTCTTTATATTTTTTTTGGTGATTATTATTCGAGTTAATGGCGACGACGAGTTGCAAAAAAAATGTCTTAAAATCTTCAAGTTGCGGAGCGGTTCGCTTGAGATTGTTGCTGTCGGATAGGAATGTCCGCTGGCAGCTGTTCATAACTACATAATAGCACAAATATATAAATATAGACACTTATATTTATATGTATGTGCGCGTATACGACCGAGAGTATTGTAAAAGTATCTGTAAAGAACATCGTACAAGATAAAATAGATAAACCGCATGGCAATTGCTCTTAACTCTTTTGTGATTATTGCTTCCTGTATTGCAGAATTTTTAACATAAATATCGCATTGTGAGAGCTTAGACTGTTGTTATTGCTGTTTGTTTTGTTTGGCTGGCGTATTTCAGGTGAAATCGGGCATTCAACCAGCTAAGAAACTGCTGCCTATATTGTTTATATGTACAAAGATACAAAGTATCTTTCGCAAATAGAGATACTCTGCTGTTCACACAAATTAGCAATTGGTAAAGCGTACCTGCTTACTGATTACACAGCGCAGCACAGCAAGCAATTAGCCAAGTTAAATACATAATGCATTTTGTCTGGTCCTCACGGCTCACGCCTCGCACTTTATAGACTCCATTGCTACCAATGGCCAATGGTTGGCCGGCTGGCCGTCTATCCGCATGGTCCGGCTGTCACTGTGTACGTCTTAACTTGGCCACAAATGAGCCTCAAGATGCAGCCAAGCGTTCAGCTAGTCAGCCGAGTAACCGCAGCAAATATTTAAGCCGCACCGTGACCGATAAATCTGGAAACGATGGCGAAAAATGATTACTTTGGATTGTGGTTGCTCTGCGGATTCCAATGGAATATTGTTTGAACTCTAAGTAGCGCCAATTTGCAGCTGATCTATGCAAGTTAAGGCTGCGATTACCGTTAAACGAGATTGCCTGTCTAATGTCTGTTTAAGAGTTTAATCGCTGCTCTTAGTATAACCAATTTTCATTGGCCCAGCAATTGGGTCAGCTTCTGAGCTGAGCTGCTTGGCAACAATCAAAGTATCTGCAACAAAACGTTTCATGCATTGACAATATTCTCAGCCAAGTTGAGTATCTGCAATACATTGTATCTATATATACATGTATCTCTCGACTTACTTTATGGCCTTTG
Organism: Drosophila suboccidentalis; assembly: GCA_037043435.1. Classification (NCBI taxonomy): domain Eukaryota; kingdom Metazoa; phylum Arthropoda; class Insecta; order Diptera; family Drosophilidae; genus Drosophila; species Drosophila suboccidentalis. The sequence goes on along the minus strand of JBAMBK010002468.1, from coordinate 106,001 downwards.
AAGCAACTTGTTGTGTACTCGTTGGATGGCATTCTGAAATCGAATGCAAGTGGCGACAATGGAGCATTAAGTTGTTGGCATTCTACCATGATATTGTTGTGAAAATAAGAGTTATGTATAATACTTACTCTGAATTTACGTAGGTTTTTCTATCTTGTTCTTTTCAAGCTTGACAGCTATATTTTAATTGTTACTGTTAAAGTTTTGTGCCAGATTTTGATCCAGATTTAATACTTTTTCATTTTTAAAATCAGTATCAGATACGATGTGATTGTATTTCGATTGAAATATCAAATCCTCTAAGAAAACCAGCCCAAAAGTGGCCATATGCAAGTGGCTTAATGCCAGCACTGTCTTCGATAAGTTACCAGCTTTGCCAGTGGCAGATCTACATACTTTGGCAATAGCTGCTGGCCTTGGTTACTGGTTTCTAAGCCGAGTTAAGTGTCTCGTTTGTATTTATGTGTGTGTGTGTGTGTGAGTGAGTATCTATCTATGTATCTGTGCCTAATAGCAGAGATTGAAATGTCATTGTTGTCAGCTTATCGTTTGAATTAATGCCCAGCCGCAAAATTCGCTTCTTGGCCACAATATTCACACTTTGCTTAACACTCTAAATTGTACCATGATCTGTTTTTCTTCTTTTTTATACCCGTTACTCACAGAATAGAAGGATTTATTTTATTCGTTGGCTATGTCCGTTTCTCTGAGCACATGCATCTCAGGGACTATAAGACCTAGAGCAACCAAATTGTTGTCTATAAACTGCACTTAATCAAATCCATTAAAATATATTTAAATTGAATGACGGGTACTTTACAGTCGGGCAATCGACTTTAGTGTTCTTGTTTGTTTTTTGTTGCTGTTACTCGTTTTTATGCTTTGATTATTACCTCAAAGTTCTCTCTCTCCACATTTCTCTGTCTGAAACTTATAAAATATGTGTATAAAAGTCTTTTACATCGTGCCCTGCCAATTTACAGCTAATGTCTTAAGTCGTTTCAAACGCAACCTAAAAACGACAACAAATCGAATGTCCGAAGATCTGGACGAACTGTTCCTATCGCCGATACCGGGTCCAACGCCCGTCGAGCTGCAGCAGTGCATCTTGTTTGGCTTCCGGAGGCGCCTCTATCCCAGCCAGATTCTCGAGGAGTGCCGCAGCGCGTTTGGGCCATTTGCGCCGAGTGCGCAGTATGTGGCCAAATGGTATCAGAGATTTCAAGATGGCCTCTTTGCCATCGACGAGCACGATGAGGAATGGTGTGCGGGCACGGGGAGTGGCCAAACGCCCACCACATGCAGTGATTATAATGACGATGACAACAACGACAATGAATATCTAAATGAAAATGACAGTGACAATGACACATTGCCACTTGTCTTGCGAGATGTGGGGCAACATAGCGATAAGGATAGTTATAGCCATGATGAATTTAAAGATGGTCATGATGATGACGATAACTATGATGATGATGCTGATGATGAGCACGTTATTAGTTATTGGCAAGGCTATGGCTATTTGGGTGGCAAGCGCAGGTATGCAAGGATCTGCTCTAATCTTAAGTGATCCCAACTTGAAATCTGTTTTTTGACTAATTTCCCTTTGCTTTTTTCTTCATTGTCTCCAACAGCGGAATGTCGATAAGCGGTCTGCCGCCGTTGCCAAAGTCTCTTAGCGGTTTCAACAAGCTGCTCGGATCCGATTCGGGACTTTTGAGTGATGTGGATGCACATCAGGAGCTTGAAAACAATAACAACAACAACAACCATAACAAGGAGAACGAATGCGGCAACAAATTAGCAAGCCAAAAAGTTAGTGATAACAAAAACAACAACAGCGATAAGCAGATATTGAAAGAGAATGCCAACGATAAATCAGAGTCCGTAAAAACAACTAAAGCAACAGCAGCAACAAGAGCGGCAACAACAACAACAACGACAGCAGCAACGACAGCAGCAACGGTGACTTCCAATGCAAATGAAAATGAAAACAATACAAAAGCAACAACAACAACAACAACAACAGAAACAGCAACATCAGCTGCAACAGCAACAACAGCGACAGCGATAACAACAACAGCAACAACAACTTTGACAAGCTCACCTGCTAAAATCAATGTAACGGGAAGCACTTTGGACGCGCAGATAGCGACGCTGCGAAAGGAAATGGTAAGTTGATTGCCCACCTGCAATTGGGAACACACTCTATATACTCTATAATGAAGAGAATTTACTCAGACATGTGTACATTTACATATGTTTAATATCGACTGATTTGCCAGAAAGTTATTGAATTTTGTTCCAAATCTCGAATTTATCATCTTGGAAAATATACCGATAGTCACTTAAGTTCCGAAGGTAATACGCGATTATTTTTATCGCAAGTGTGAGCATTTTGTTTTACTGATTTGGACAAAATTTTCGTATTTTTCATACAAAAAATTATTCATATTAATAAGAATTACTTTAAATTCTCTTTAGTATTCAAGGGAGTCACTTTAAATGAGAAAAAAACACTCATTTTAGCAATATTTAAAATATAGAATGTGAAGCTGAGTCAAAGTTCAAAAAAATAGAAATACCGCTGTCCTACAAGATTTTGTTTGAAAAAGTAAGGAAGCTCCAATCATTACAAGCCAAATGAGTTTCCAAAAGTCTTAGTATGCACTTTTGTTTGTTAAATAAATACCTTTCGATCGGTATATAACTCGACCTGATCGGACAGTCATAAAAAATTTTACATTCTTCCTGTATATATTGCTAGTCGGCTCTCGGACCCTTCGTGCTGGTTTCGTCACTAGCGCGGACTGTCGTCCTCAGTGATGCAAGAAATTTTAATTAATATTGTATAAACCCCGCACAAAATCAAGCCAAGAATCATAAACTTTGTCATGGGGTTACATAAAGTTCATAATGAAAAAAGCTTAATTAGAAAAAAAGTTTGAAATTAAAATCTTTACCAAATTTATAGCTATAATAAGAAAAAAAGTTTGAAATTAAAATCTTTACCAAATTTATAGCTATATGCCCTTTTCTTAAAAGGGTTTGTCTGTAGTTAGTTATCAAAAATGTAAATAAAATTTTTTTATTTTTATCTAAGTTAAAGAAGTGCATAGTACATCATATTTTTAAAAATCCTTTTCTATAAAAAAAATATTTATTTTGCATAGTCTAAAGTCTTTATACCCTCTGAAATCTATCTGCATTTTCTGCTGTGACATTGTAGGGTATTTGAATGTCGACTTGTTGTAATCATTCCCTACTCTTCTTTTGATCATACGAGTATATTGGTTTTATGCTACTCCACAGTTTCGGGCGCGTCATTTGCATATGAAATGAAGCCAAGAAATTCTGTTACTCGTACAATCAAAGTGAAAATGCTACAACAACGGAAATGATTTGAGGTTCGCATTTGATGATAAATGCCATATACATGTACGAATATATAAAATTGAGTTGTATATTTGTATGTGCCGGCTGTCAGCACTTGAATTCCAAAGCAATTTCACAAAATAAAATCTAATTGACTGTTGAAAATTCCTCACAATTTGGTTGCACATTTTTCACATAGATATATTATACATATGTATGTATGTTTGTGTGCGCTGTACTTGGAATCTTTTGTTGGTTCATTTTTCACATAATACTTAACAACAATATTGCATTTTGGGCGCAGCTTTCTACAAATTTGTTGGCTTCGACTTGACTGATGACGTTGGCATATAGAGACAGGGTCGAAAGCAGTTGTAGACCCACCCAGATACGATTCTTTTTTGCACGTGATCGTCTTTCTGACCAGCTGCAGCACAATTTCTATCACATTTGTGATTGTAATGCGAGCGACATGCACTTCTACAAAATATATACTATATATAACAGGGAAAAGAAAGTAAATCCCTCGATGTGAAAACAACTTTCGGCTCATGAATATTTCGGGGGCATTAAATAAGCTCACCCGACTCTAAACTTTGACATTGTCGCCCATCTAAGCTGGTATAAATGGCCATAAAGCATTCAAATGGTCAGCGCGTTGGGTCAACAAAGCGAAATGTAAATGCAGCTTTAATTCATTAAGTCAAATTGGCAAAGCAATTATCTTAGCATTTCAAAAGCCAACAACAGTCCGAATGTGCCCCTCAGATTGCCCCAAAGCGATGTGGCGGCCTTTGGCTTTAAAGTTTTTTCTGGCTCTTTTTGCTGGGGATGAGGATGGAGAAGGGGAAGGAGAAGGAGAAGAGGAAAAGCTGACATTTAGGCACGGTGCCAGCCACTTTGTCAAAGTTGAATGCGCAGGCGCAACACTCATTTTGGCGATAGGCTCCTCAAGAAATGTATTCATTTGACTTGCCATCATCTGGTATGGGGAGGGGAGGGGCATTAGGGGCGGGAGGATCACTCTGATGAGCAAATGTCGTTTTAAGTCAGTTTTATAATTGCAATGCATCAGCAACAAAATAGAAATTTAACCAAAAACAAGAGAAAAGCCAACAGGTCGCTACTCAGATACTCTCTGCATTTCGAGATACTTTCTGTGGAGCGAGAAAGATACTTGTTTCGGACTGCCTTAATCAATTTAGAATCTGTCAGATCATTAAGATAATCCGGTGAATATTTAAGAACTAAACCTCTTTTTAAATTCATGAAAACATTCTGAAATTAGCTTAGATGAGATCTTTGATTTAGATTCATGGCGGATGATATTAGAAACAGTCAAGGCAATTTGTATCTGTAGCTACTTGAACACATCCGTTTGACTTGTTAACATTTTTCTCATGCGCATTTCTGAGATTAAAGTGTGTGGCCAATGGGTTTCCAGTTTACAGCCGATCACGATCACAATTCGCACTTGGCGTTAGTCTGTGAATTGTGACACGTTTTGAGGCTGCCACCTGACGGCTTGTGAGTTTGGTCTATTCGACTGGGCCAACGTTTATTTACGTCTTGCTCTTGACCAAACCTCAGCGTCAATTTAATCGCTGTTGTCTTTGTCGTTGACAGTTGATTTGTTATTTTTAATTTGTTGCTCCGCTGCAATTAAATAAATTAAAATTTGTCTGCGATTGCGCAATAATTTCACATTTGTAATGCATCTGTGACTTGTTTTTAATCGCGAGTCAATTGGAGTTTTGGGGTTACACATTTGCTAGCCAGGCAGCCAATCACCAATCACCAATAACCAACTAACTGAGGCTTGCCAATCCAAGTCTTAACGCGGTCTAAAGTCTAAAGCTGGCCAAACCTTTCACATTTTGTGCCTTGCTTTGGCGACCTTTTACAAAGAACCTGTTTAATGTTCGCTTAGGCGTAGGTGTAAAACTAAAACAAAACTACAATTGTGGCGCTGCTGTGGTGCAGTGGTGCTGTGGTGTGTTAGCTAGGAGCGGCCACGATTTGTAGCTCCAAATACATTTAGACTTCTGACAAAGAGTTGCATTTTGTTGTTGCTGCAACAGATTTTGGCCTTTTTTTTTTTGGTTTCTTGCTCTGTTTTGGGCGCCAATTTTGTTGGCAAGTACATTAAGCATTTAAGCCATTTGGCAATTTGCATGCCGGTTGTGCAATATTTTTGCACACATTTGCGGCTAACTTTGTCGCTTTTTGGTTTGTTTTCGGCAACTTTTTGGGTCATGCCTCATCTGTGGGCTGGGCTGCCATTTTGGAGATCTCAAGCACGTTCCCCTTGCCTCCCGTTCGCATCCATTTTAACAATTTTACCTGTTACCTGTTGGCCGATACAATTAAATTACAATTGCTGCTATGTGTCTTGTTACCAATTACGCTCCAGTTGTTGTTGTTGTTTCTGTTGTTACTACTAATTTCACGCGCTCAAAGTCAATTCGAAGTTAAAGGCAAACGCCGGACAACACCAACACCAACGCCAACGCTCGCCCAATGACACAGTAATTGGTCATTGTCTTTGCCCAACCATTTGGGATACCCTATAAAATACAGAGGTGCTATGCGTTTGTAATGTTGCATGTTATTAAAAAGGGGTTTTCATTTAATTGTTTACTGCATAAACCGCGTTTTGAATCCAGCTGGCGTCAAATACATATATTTTCATTTAAGTATTTTTTGCTTTAACTATTACCGATTATTTTAATTATGCATTTTATTTATTTATTTATTTTTTTTTATTTGCCTGCAATTATTGTAAAAATAAAATAAGACAAAAATTTCTTTATGGTTAACAAGCGCGAATCTTAGCAGTAAAATATTTGTGTGCTTGCTGAAATTGTGACAAGACATCCGCCTGCAAGCTAATCTGTTCGAGTTTGAGTTTAAAAATTTTTACTAATTGCTTTTTTTCATATTTACTTTTAAAAATGTGTTTTTTTTTTAATTTAGGCTGTTCGATTAAATAGAAATCGTAAACTGAGTTTAAAGTTTAAATTTCATTCATTCAAAAATACATTTCAAATTGCAAGCTATTCTTATTATTTTCAACAAAAACAGATTCCAGTCTGTTTAAGTTCTGTCTATATTCTCAAAAATTGCTTTTTTCGTTCTTTTGCTGTATCCAGAAAAAGTTTCCGATTCAAATGGCATCATAATTAATTTTCTATTTTATAAAATAATGAAAACTGTTTTCGCTGAGATACCATATTTTTCAGTCACTTCAATTTTTTTGTCCACTTTCGAATTTCTTAACTAATAAGTTTGAATATTTAATGACTTAAATAATCTTGCGCTGATACGCTAACAAAGAAGTACATAATGAACATCTTTCCTGTTGCAATTTCACAAGCCTAAATAATTGTTGATGCAATATTCTATAATATTCCATCACCATATGTTAATGTACATTAATATTACATATCCAAACGAGCCGGTAACAAAAGCATAAAACAGAAACGAAAAAATAATCAAACTTTTTTGGGGATTTTCCCGAAAAATTCGACTTACAGAAGCCCGGGCCTATATTTTGTTTCGAGTTATGGAGAAATTCGACGTATGGAAGTTCGAGTTACGGAAGCAGAATTGTATGAAATTTCCTCAGTTTCCAGAGAATTTTAGAATTTTAATTTTAAACTTCATTTTAATTTATTTTGTAATTTAAATATATATACTTTATAATTTTAATGTATAATTTGCTGTGTCGGCTGCTTTTAGCCAGACAATAATAATAATAATAATAATTAACGCTATTGCCATTCGATTTTGTTCGAGTTATAGTGCCTTTACATTAGTTGACAAGCTTGTCAATTTCATCTCAGTAGGCTGTGCTTTTTACCAAGTCAACACACTTTTGCTTAGAGTTGACCACCGTTTACACTAGATTTGACTAAGTTGCCATCAAAATTTTCAGCCTACTGAGATGAAATTGACCAGCTTGTCAACTAGTGTAAATGCCCCCTTAGAGAAAATTCAAGTTAGGGAACTTTGACTGTGTTTGATATATGATACATAATAATTATGAATTACTACTCATAAAAGAGTATTAAACGTGTCGTATAGCATGCGTTTTTAAATGGATAAACATTTGAATTTACTCGTTTACAATTACGCGCCGCCTGTCGCCGGGCCTCGATTGGGGGCTGCGGGCTTTGGGCTTGGGTTAGTTTAGTTTAGTTTTCCTTTGTTTTTGCAAATGTTGCGGTTGAATGATTAACGATTCAAGCTGTGAACTGTTGGTGGGTGTGTATCACACACATGGCTCTATATATGTGTGTATGTAGTATCTGCTGGCAATTATGTTAGTTGGCCGCTTTGGCTTTCAATTGTTCAATTGTTCAGCAGGCGGCAGCGGCAAAGCGCAAAGAAATTGATACCCGTCATAGGAATTTATTTATAGTTTTTTTTCTTCACATTATTATTATAATTATTATTTTCAATCTGTCGTTTGTTATTTTATTACTTATGTCGTTTTCATTCACCTAGTTCAATTATGAAAACTGAAAGTAAACATTTGTTGAAGGTTACTGAGGCCGTTAATATTATTAGATCAGCTTTCAAAAATGCCATAGACAAATAATTGTGCAAGCTTCGGGTTATGCCAATTGGCCAAAATGATAAATGACAGTGTACACTGTACAACATCGAGTAACTATTTTGATTAGGAGAATAGCCGGAAGTTCTCAAGTCATGCTATTTTACCAAATTCAGCTATGATATCAACATCAACCTGGCATAAATCAGTTGAGAATTCTAGTATTACGAGTGGAGAAAGTAAAAGCAGCTTGGCATGCAAATTGATAGAGATGTTTGATGATGTTATTATCTGTTGTTCAGATTTTCTTTTTAGCTCTGATTGGTTTCTAGGCTTAGATACGATGGTGGTAAACTTTCGCCTTGGTCTTTAAATATTTCTGGCCAGTTTTGATGGCAGTAGTTGGGCTAGGCTGTGACCTTTGAAGAACCTGGTGCCTTCCGTTTTAATGAAACCCCCGTCAAAAGTAGACTTTCTTGCCTTCACATTTATTAACGCCAAATTGCACCCAATTGTTGCTGTTTTTATGGCGAGTGTTGTGCCTTTGTTGTCGCTTAATGTGTGCACCGATGTAGATTAAGTAATAAACATTGGTGTAATGCATAAAAACACCAACAGCCATCCAGCTGGCAACAATGGGAGAAAATCAGGAGTAAAACTAATCAGCGCATGCGCAGCCATTAAGCCAGAGTCGGCGAATTGAGCCAACTAATTTATAAGTTGGCTTTGTGGCAGTGCAGTGTGGTGCGTCTTTGGCTCTTTTTATTGTTTTTCTGCTACCTTCTCTGGCTGATGGCGGCAAATTAAATTTATGAACAAAAAGCATCTAGCAATAACAGCAGCAGCAGCAGCTGCCACATTAGCAAAGCAGCTAACGAACAGACAAAAGCCAGGGCCAGTTTGTGAGAAGAAGAAATGCATCAAGGCATGAAATGACTTTTTATGGCTTTCATAAAACGGCCTTGAACGCATTGGCTGTTGTTGGCCCTTGGACGTTCTTTCATTTATTTTCTTGCTGTTTTCTTTGGCTTTTCCCTAGGCCATATTTTCGTATTCCTTCTGCAACTTTTAAATTTCATTATGAATTTGGCACAAGCGAATCTTGGTATGACTATCGTTTTACAAGCCTGTAAAAAATTCATTTGAATGCATCGTTAATTTTTTTTTATTGTTTCAATTGTAGACAATTGCTTATTATAAATTTATGAGTTGCATTAAATTTCTTTTAGTTTTTTCTCTTTTATCCAATGGCTCTCTGAATTCTCGAAATTGCTTCTCTTAGTCGTTCATCAATGAACACTTAATACTATGTAAATGAAAATAAATGCTATGCTTCGAATGAATGAATTGAATTATTAATAAATCGGAGAATTTAATACATTGGAAAACGAGATTTAACTTAACAATTAAATTATTATTTATAAAATGACAAATTTATAAACTAAAAAAGTAGAGCTCAAAAGTATTTAAATTAATTGATAGCTTAGAATTATTTTCTTAATAGTGGGAAAAGCAGACTGAATCACAGGTCGATAAAATTTGTCATAATCAGGGCAGATTACTCTATTAGGTTCATGCGAAAATAAGTTAGTAGCACATAATTTTACCATCCATCTAAGGCGGCAAAATAGTTAAAGATTGTGAGTTACTGGTGAAGAGAGAGTAAGAGAGCAACTTAGTTCGGGAAACACTGTTAAGTCCATAAAGTGAGACCCATTTCTCTAATGGGGTTCCGAATACTCGTATTGTCGATCAAAAAATTTGAAGCTCGTAATTTTTTTTATTTTGATACATTAATTAATAATATAAATATTTTTATAATTGTGAGTTTTAATTATATTTTTTACTTTTCTTTCTCAATTTGTAAATTTTCTCAGAATCTTTCAATGTAGTTGGCTGATTGTAATGATATTTTGCTTATAATTAATTCCTAATGATTTCCTACTTTGCTATTATCTTCAGTTTTCTTAGCAATAAATGACATGGTATTTGTTGGCCATTCAAAAATTTTCTCGAAAAGTGTTTAACGAGTTTTATTTAGAAGTTTACATTTTAATTTAATATTTTGTTCTTTTGCCGCTTCCGTTGTTGTTTCTCCGGCTTCCGTTGGTTCGTTCTTTGCCTATTTTTTTTTGTTTGTTTGTTACTTCTTATTATACGGTTCGCGTCTTTTTTCAACGATGCCGTCATTTACCTGTACTTGCTGTGCACCTTTCTTTCAAAATTCACCTTCCGGTAGCGTTACTCACACACGATTCTTCTGTGCTGGGGTCAACGCCACCTTTAGCTGAGTTGCCCCTCAGTTGTATGTTGTGCTTGTGTATGTGTGTGTGTGTGTGGCATGCATCATGCAAAAATCAGCGAATGGAACCAATGTCAGTCTCGGTTCAAGTCCGGCTGCGATTATATCACACACAAAGCCAACACACTGGCAAGTGTCCAGGTCCATTTTGTGGCAACTTTTTGGAAGCAGCTGCCGCCGTTTGTGGCATGCATAATTAATAACGATACGATTTGGACACTGACATTGGCACAGACTCTTCTGATTTAAAGCTGGCCACAGCGGGTGGATACATTGGGATTGACTCAGCTTTAACAACTGACGTTGTCGTCGTTGTTGTTTTTATACCCTGGGGGTATATTGAGTTTGTTCAAAAGTATGTAACAGGCAGAAGGAAACATCTCCGACCCCATAAAGTATATACATTAGAGTGGGTTAATTTGTATGGACCAAAAAAAACGCACCTTGCGGTTATCAAAATCGTAATCTACGGTGAACTCTAAGAAGATTTGCCCAAGAAACCATAGGTCTAAAATCATTTTCGAGCTTCCGATTTTTAACGAGAAACTTTTTGTATCTTTTTGTCACTTTAAATACGCATAGATACCTAAGCGAGTGCATAAAAAATATTTTGTTTCACTTAACATTTTTTCAAGAAAACTAAAAATTTTTAAAAATGTAACAATAATATAAAAAAATTAAATTTTATTTTTAAAATTTTTTATACATTTAAAAAAAAGTTTTAAATAATTAAAATTTAAAAAATTGGCATTAATTTGCATTTGACCGTAAATTTACGCCCTTTCTAGTACCACGCCCACTCCAATTTTTTTTTCCAAAAATGCTCTGAAGTATTGAAAATATATAGTTCAAATTTCAACCCGATATCTCACTTAGCTCAAAAGTTACAGATTTTTGCCACCAACATTGGCAAAACAAACCGAAAATAGGTTTGTTCGGAATGAAGACTCCCTATTATGTCAGGCAGAACAAGTTTATGCTAAAATTTTGTGTAGGGTGTAGGATCATACCCAGAAACTAATCACCAATTTTCAACACGATTGGGCCATTAATAGTGAAGATATTAAGCTTTTATGATTGACAAAATATTAATGTATATCCAATTTGCCAGCAATTGTCCAATTAGCGGAGTGGTGGAGGTGATAAGTGCTCGGCAATCGAAACGGGAGACCGAGGTTCGAATCTCGGTTCGGTCGATGCAGGTTTTATTTACTTATTTAATATTTTTCTTTTATTTAAATTGTCGTCTAATGCTAGAGATCTAATGCCCTGGTTTGGACAAACAATTTTTTTTTTGCTATTTTCATTATTTTTTACTTTTCATAAATTTTAAAAATTTTAAGATATCGTGCAAATTGGTTCAAATCACTTATGTTATATATGTATGTAGCTGCCACAGTAGCGGTAGGTCGATAATAAAGGATTAGTATCAGATTTGCATGGCCATTAAATCTTCCAGGGTAAATTACTGTCGATTGCACTCGACTGTTCCGCTTGTTATTTCTGTTGTTGTTGATGTTGCCAATGTTGCATTTGGTTGGTATTGCGGCTGTCATGGAACCCGCTAATGATCAATGCGGGCGCCCAGTCGCCTATCGGCCTGGCCTGTCTGGCTGCCAGGCACCTGCAAAAATAAACTATAGAAGTTTTGGTCTATAAATAAAACGTATTAATGTAAATGCCCTTTGCAGAATGAGGAATTGCCAGCCAGCCAAATGGGGAAGTTCTTTCAGCTCTGTACAGAATTAGCCTACAGAAGAAGACGCACTCGATGTTGTGTGTGTGTGTGAGTGTGTGTAGAATTCGCATGTGGCATTCCTGCCCTTTCACACAGGAAGCTCTTGACAGCAACAAATAAAGGCAACAATAAAAGGCAACAACATCTGAAAGCGAAAGTCTTGTGTAAATTGCTTGAGAAATGTGCAACTATAAATTGTCACCGCATTGTTGTTATTATATCATTTTACGCTCAATAAGTTTGTTAATAATTGTGCGACAAGTCTCCAAATTTTGAGTGTTGAGTGTTGGAGGCGACGCTAATTGAGGCAACAACCAAAAATGTTGGCCAGGAAACAGGTTGCAATCTGATTGCTTGTATCTTGGCTTACATTCGACAGGCATCAGGCATCAGCAACTTCATGTCACTTTTATTTCCTTGCAGAGGGTACTTTAGTTTTGTCATTAAATGTGTAACGCATATTTGATATTCTTGAGTCAATAAAGATACGTGCTTCTGTTTGTACCTCAGTTCTTGATCAAACATATCTACAAAAGATTGGTCATAAAATAAACACGTTGTTTTGCTAGTGCATCAAGTCTTCGACGTACCCAAGATAACCTTTCTCACTTGTTTTGGTTATACTCGTAAACGTAATGTCTGACTAATGTATCGCAACTTAGCCAACTTCTTGTGCAGCTGAGTGTGAAATTCACTTTTAAATTTGTTTCTGTCTTCTTCGTCTTTTAGTTTCTGCTTAACATAAAACAAAACAAATAAACTATTTAAACATCATTTTCATTTTATTTGCCGTCATTCGAAACGCTACAATAACTTTCGAGAGCAGCATAGACAATTGGCCAGAGAAAAGCAGTTAAGAGTCGGTTTTAAAACCTAGAAGTTCTAATTATTGTAGTATAATTAAAATATAGATAATTCAGAAATTTAAAATTGATTTAAATGAGAACCAATAAGTGTAGGTATAATAACTCATTGAATTCAACGATATTATAAATATAATCGCAAGTTTTTCAATTTTTTTCCTTCAGTCAAGCCCATTTTTTAAATGAGTGTACGCCCCTGAATATTTATTTGAGAACTTAACTTTTCTTCCTCGTATTTCCTTTATTAACTATTTATTTATTTACCGAATGACTACGCCTTGGCTGATTGCCTTGCTCTTTTGTATATTCATATAATTCCCGTATTATGTAGCGCAGTGTAAACAATAAGCCGACAACCAGCTGCGATTTGCAATGGTTATTCGATCAGTTATTTCTTTAAATGTTACTTTATTGTACTGCTGCAGATTTATCAATGCTTTCTGCCCGTTATTTGATTTGATATTTTGTTGTTGTTGTCTAAATGCCAGCAATGCCAGCCGTCGATTCTATACAGTTTTAATATTGGCCTTTGCTTTCAAGCTGTGCTTAAAGTTTAAACCTTGCGATACACTTTTATTTTGGCAACAGAATGGCGTCGAGCGAAGGCTTAGTTGGCTAATTGAAAGGCGTTAAGAGCCGAATGGGGGATACCAACACAACAAAAGAGGCCCCTCTTTGGGGCAACTCCACTTGACACGGACACGGACACCGCGTCGCGTCGTGGCTAATTATGTGCGAGTCACTGAAGCCAAGTTCCGTTGGGGCTAAAACATATCGAAATAAACGTCATGGCGCAATGAGCTTATAATATATATTATGGTTATAATATGCAAATTGTGTTGCGGGTGCAACGTGCCACAATCACGGGGTGTGTCACAGTCCAAGCACATTAAACATAAATAAATAGATATAAAATATAAAAATATATATTTATATGTTGAATCGCATTTATATAGCGGATCGAGATGAAAGCGTGTCTCGGCACGTAAAACTGACATAAAAAATTAATAAAAATTTATAGCACTTGGGAAGCTGACAAATGCAATGCACAAGCCAAACAGCTCCATGACATGCAAAGTGGACACAATGCACCATGGACTCAGACTAGGCGAGCAGGAGGTAAAGGAGAAGGTGAAGGTGGGGGATTACGTTTTCAATCGACTGAAATTAAATGTTGCCCAGACCAATAAACAAACAAATAAACATTCGCTGAGCTTGCAATCAAAACAGAGTCAAAACAGACTCTCATTGGAGCAGGAGCCTGCATCCAGTCAGCCATTACCCTGCCAAGTGAAAGTTCGACTCCAGCTCCAGCTCCGACTCCAGCTTCAGATTCGGCTTGAGCCCGTGGCTTGGCTTGCGTTGACAGTTGCACACAAATTACAAAAATTAGCGCTCACATGCGACGATGCAGTAGATGCCTCCTTAATCTTTACAATCTGCCCCGGCGAAGCCTCCTCCAACTCCAACTTCAGCTTCAGCTCCAGCTCTTCAACTGAGATGCGATTGTCTTTTAGCTGCAGTTGTTAGTTTGGGTCGCGCTTGCGCTTCTGGGGCGCATTTGTGCAATTAGAAAATGGCAAATGCCAAATGGGGGCATGCAACAACAGTAAAACAACAACAACAACGACAACAACAACAATTGCAGCTCACACGATGGGGGCTAACATATGTACACGAGTCCATAGATTAACATACCCACAGCACAGCACTTCATTTGCCCTGGGCAGCGAGTGGGGAGCCACCCAAAGCTAAATCAGTTTGCCAATATACAATATATTTTGCAATGGAAATTTACCGATGCAACTGCAACTGCAACACTAAGCAATCCATTAGATAAATCACATAGTTGTGGTGACAAATCTGTTTAGATTTTGGACAGCACACCAATTGGTTGGTCTTTCTCTTTTTATACCCTGGGGGTATATTAAGTTTGTTCAAAAGTATGTAACAGGCAGAAAAAAGCATCTCCGACATCATAAAGTATATATATTCTTGATCAGCATCAACAGCCGAGTCGATATAGCCATGTCCGTCTGTCTGACGGTCCGTATAAGAGATGGTAGGAGCTAGGACCACCAAATTTGAAATGAAGACTCCCTATTATGTCAGGCAGAACAAGTTTATGTTAAAATTTTGCCACACCTATAATCATTAACTGACATCACCTTAAATTTAGGGTTTTGAGTTAATTTTTGAGTTTTTTTTTTATTTTAACGGATGTTGATCATGCCATTGTCATTCTAATGCTAGGGATACGCTCCAGTGCGCGGGGGTCGTGGGTTCGATTCCTGGTTTGGTCAATCCATTTTTTTTGTTATTTTAATTATTTTTACTTTTAATAAATATTTAAAATTTAAATATAAAGTGCAAATTCAAATCACTCATTTATATTATATATGTATGAGGCTGCCACAGCAGCGATAGGTCGATAATTAAGGATTAGCATGAGATTTGCATGGCCATAAAATCTTCAGCGTAGGGTATATTACTGTTGAGTGCACTCGACTGTTCCGGTTATTTTTTTTTTCTGTCAAATAGATATTTCAATTGCCGGCAAGTGAATGAATCAAACATTGTATTCCGCCTTTGTTTCCTAGGATTCAACTAAAACATTTACCTTACATTAAACGATTCTTCTTTTTGTTAGCACTTTCGCTTTGAGACTCTGTTTACCATTGTCGACAGAGAACAACATTTTAAAGAAACTATGTATTACATTCAGTAATTTGTGACATATGCGAAGAGAACTTGGTATTTTCACTTTATCACAACAACATTTAATAGTCTTTTCACAGCCATATTCCATAGTCTCGAGATGTTCGCACTCATTTAAAATCTGTTTACTGCTGGAAAAACTATCAACACCTTGAGCAGACAGATATTTTAATGAGCTGTGCGCTGAGTTGAGGCCGCTGCTGCAGCCCCTAAAAACTGCAGTCTTGACTATACAAATTATTTTGGAACGTTTGTTTGTCTCTCTGTCATTTTTTGTTTGTTTGTTTGGCTTATCAATCAGTGCGGAATCAGACACAGAAATGTTGCGTAATTTTGCATTGCACACAAAAACTAAGCAACAACAAAAAAAAGAGTTGTATAGACCGTTTTATTTATGGCTCTGTAGCAGTTTTGGCTACTGTTTTGGCCAAACAACTTTTATGTTGTAGCTGCAGTTGTGTCTGTTGTTGTTGTTGTTGTTTTGTGGCAGCTGCGTGTGGATTTGAAACTCGTTGGAGATGCTTGCATTGGGGAATATGTGTGTTTTAATGCCACTAGGCAACAATTTTGAAAGCTGTGCACTAGAGAAGAAAGGCATGTGAGATACAATATATGTAATAAAAGTATCGATATATTATATGTAGATAGTTATTACGATTCATAGCGTCTAAGCGGCGCCTCACAAAGGGACGCTTTGCATAATAAAGTGAATTGTCTATGACTCAAACGGATTCAACTCGACTCGATCGGATTTGGCTGACTTTGGACATACCAACGCATCGACAATTGGCAGCTATGAGGGAAATACCTTTGCCACTTTATGAGTCCGTTAGATGAACGGTCTATAGGGATGTGAATAGTGAATAGGAGTACGAGTACTCGTATCGTTGACATTTTATCGAAGCGTACGTGCCGATTTCTTAGTGTGTAGAGTGGAGTCAAGTAGATTGCTTTGGCTGGGTTCGGTTTGCTTTGACTTGGCTTGGAATGAATGGCCAATGAATGGCGTCAAAAGCAAACGAGTGAATTGCCATAAATATGCAACGTGTCTAAATATACTCACTCCTATAATGGAGAGGGCGCCAAGTGCAACAAATTCCAGAGTTGACAATGTTCTGGGCACGTCAAAATGTCGCCAACGACTGTGTATCTTACATGGTAAATATCTATATCTATATCTGCATCTGTAGCTGTAGCTGTGTATCTTTTTGCAGTTGGCGCTAAAGTTGAAAGGCGTGACTGTTTTGTCTTGTCGCCAGCTTGCAATGCAAATGCCAAAAAGTTGTCGTCGTTGTTTGCTGCCTCAAAATCGACATAACAACAACGGCAACAGCAACAGCAACAAAGTTGGCTAAATTAAGTTAAAGCAAGTACAAGTAACGTACACAAAAGTACAAGCAACAACAGCTGTTAAAGTGAATGTTGTTGTGACTACTAGAACTGTGACAATGCCTGCAACATTTGGTTTTGGCCAGCTTATCTCTGGGGAGGCGCTTCCGCATTTGCAGCGCATTCTTCTATACGGCGGTCACAAAAGTTCACGCTGCAACAACGCACAAATGTTTGAAGTGCAGCCGACGCACAGTGGTCCTAACTTTTAACTCAATTTGGCTTAGACTAATGAAAGTTTATTTTAACTCGTTTGATTATTAACTACACAGAAAAACACATCATTCTTAAATGATAGTTCAAAATTCTGATTATATCATACATTATCAAACAGCAACCACCCAGAAATAAAAAAATATAAAATGATAATCAAAATATTTGCGGGGAAGGAATTGAAATGTCGATCCTAAATCAAGTATTTCGTACCCGATTAAGAAATTCCGAGATCAACACAATTTTGATTTATTTACTGTGCACATTGGGCGATTTGTCGATTTTTCTGGCATAAACTACAATTTTAAAGCTAGAGTTTTGAAATTTAGCATGAACTATAGTTAGTCTAAGTCAGAATTTAGAATTTTTTTTTTGATTAGGACCACCCCTTTACTTTTCCCACCCCATCCGACTATGAGAGAAATGTGTAAAATATTTATAAAAAATCCAAATATAAAACTAGAGACCTGAAATTTGGCATGAATCTCAGAATCTCAGATTAGACCTTGTTTTCCCCCTCTTTCTCAATGACTCAATGACTCTCAATGACAATCAAAATTTTTTCTTATTAACTTAAATACGGGATATCTTAAGCTTTACATGTTTGCTAATTAGACAACAATAAAATTTACAATTTATTTTTTATTATAATTTGACCATGTGATTTATGTGCCCTGTTTTAGCATACATTTATTCGATAATGCGCAAAAGAAATTAATAACACTATATACTAGGTGCTTTAATAAATAATTTGCCATATTTGGTTGCTCCACGGAACACAACTACATTTGATATTTGTTTGCTAAAAACGCATTAAACAAAACAGTAGACAACAACAACTAAACACACATTTTGTTACATATTACAACAAATATTTATTTTACATACCGTGAGCATAATTTCCGTAATCAACTTGATTTTTTTATTAAAGCTGTGCTTATTAATTTACGCTAGAAACACAATGAACTATCGGGTACATTTTTAAAAGCATGTGCTTTTACAAAACAGCGGACTTTAAAGAGTTGCCACAAGAGAAGCGTTGCCGCCCAGCCCAAAAGAAAATATTTTTTAATCTAACTGAAGTGCTTAAATTGAATAAATAAAGTCACATTTTGAAAATAGAATAAAGCTAAAATTACCCAATGGACCACTGTGCAACGCCCCAAGGCATCTCGACCCCCCAATATTCTCTGACGTCTCTCACGCTCTCTCTCTCGCTCTATCTCTCTCTGTCTCTTTCGCTGGCTAAAGATAGATGCTAGCTAGAGACATGCATAATGCATGCGTGCAACAACTTGGGCCGCATGTGCCGTGTTGTCACTGGTTTATTGCCTCTGTCTTTGCATCCATGAGATACACGTACTTTAAGGGTTTCTCTCGTCGCATTGCCGCGTTTATTACAAACTACACAGCTAATGTTCATAACAATATAAGTATAATAGTATTGTGTTTTGTTTCTAGCATTTCTAAGCGCTTGGGGCTAATTAAATTTTCAACATTATCGATTGCATTTTACGACCCTCGAGCGAAAGTTGTTCTTTAGAGGCTAATGTCGTATGCTGGGCTTAATTGCACTCACGACTACGGCTGTTGCCACTGATTGCAGCGAGTAATCAACACAGACCTAACCCTACACCTTGCTGCCGCGTGCCACCTGCCTTTCGGTTGCATAAAAACCTCAAGAACACTCGCTTTAAAAACTCATTAATGCGATTTTTGTGGCACAGTCAACGTTGAAAACGTTGAGATGCTCAGTTGTCGCAGTTGTCTCTTAGCCAAATGACTTGCAATTTACGATCTAATACTCAAGTCTTTCCATCTGTGAAGTTCATGGTGCTTACTTTTAAGCACTACACTTGTATATAAATAACTGTGACACATCCTCGAAAGGTTTCAACAAGCTTCTCGAACTGTAAATCATTCTCAAGACCTCGCATAACTCGTAAAATAAAAAAATAAAAATAGAAAAAAAACGAGCAAACTCGACTGTCGGAGACCCCGTACTTACTATTGAAAAGCAAACACTGTTTAAAACAAAATAATATAAATCGCTACAAATATTAATATATTTATGTACTTTTCGAGAGTGCTCGACTGTAAGATACCCTGTGCCCTGGCACAACGATAGCTTAATACTAACTTGCACTCCATTAGGCACGCCGAAGGTTTGATGATGCCGCATTAAGTTTTTGACTAATTGTTTGTATTACATCTGTATGTTTTAATGAACCGATTCAAGCCAAATTCGATCAAAATGTAAAAGACATAGAATATTCCCAATCTATGAGTTCGGTTGAGATACTAAAAAAAAATTGCATACTAAATCTACATTTTCGATCGTAACTATGGCAGCTATATGATATAGTGGTCCGATATTAACCAAATTTAATCAGGATGTGTGGGACCATCCCATGTGCATATTCTGTCAGTTTGGTTCAGAAATCTCAAACAACAAAAAAGTTGTTCATACTTCGACTTGACTTTCGACTGATTGTATCTATGGCAGCTATATGATATAGTGTTCCGATTCAAAATCGAAAACGAACTCGATCTGCGTGCAACATAGACGAATCTACGTACCGAGTTTGGAGTCTCTAGCTCCTATAGTCTCTGAGATCTAAGCGTCAATACAGACGGACAGGCGGAAATGGCTATATCGACTCGGCTGTTGATGGTCTGCCACGCCTCCTTCTGCCTGTTAAGCGCATTTTTTTTTTGTGACAAAGTTAATAGACCTTGTACTTTTTTTTAATTACGGGGTCTAAATATGTTGTTTAAATTTAAGTTCTTTAGGTTACAAAGACGAGAAAGTAAGCGTTTATTTAAGCAAATATTAATCTTAGCTCTGTAATATAATAATAAACAGTAGCTGAAGCTGAGTTATTCAACAAAACTTATTGTACCGCATGCTCCCGTCAGCGTTTTTCAGTGTCGGACAAAGATGACGTCTAATTAGTAAACTTATATGCAAACCAGTTGAGTGTTTTGTTAATTACAAAATAGAGAAGAAAAAGAAGAAGCAATGCCTGACTGACATTGAACGAGCAGCAGCAGCTTACAACTCTTTGGCCTCATCTCGACAGGCATAATGATGCAAGACTAAGTATTACGCATACGCCAGGTGGCCACAAAGTTCATGCTGTGAAGCTAGGCATAACTATATCAGATCAGATTTGCCGCAGTGCCATAACAGTACCTTGAGCGTGCTTTTAATGTTCTAATTGCGGTTGTGATTTTGCAATATTCCATCGCTTCACAACGCTGCGAAGCCGCAGAACTTCGTCTCTACTTATATATAGTAGTATGAGTACAAGAGTCCAAGTTAAGCCGGCGACTGTTTGTCTTCCGCAAACAGATTTAGCCGTCTCGAATTGTGTTCTTTCAACTTTTCCAATATTTCTTTTGAACCATGTACATGTTTTCCGACGCATTTTATTACATATTCACTGTGGACTTACCTTCGATTGGTGACGCCTGTGTGGGGGTAATGCGGAGATATCCATCAGCCTCTAAACGAATGCTCGTTTCTTGTGGGCGTGTAAACTGTGCCAGTGCCAATGGAGGATGTTCCAGACGTGGGTGGCAAACGCTAAACCTGCTCCACTTGTCGGCTCTGTTCCTAATGCCAATTAAGCGTTAATTAACATACATACATGAGTTGCAACTAAATGTGTGTGTGGTGTCTGGGGGTGTGTGTGTGCCAATTGTAATTGTGCTAATACAACTGGTTGACCTGTTAAAATATGCAAATTAGTCTAACTAAATTGATCATACTTATTACGTCGATGGGTTATAATGTAATAATTGTAAATTTGTTCAAGTATCAATCAATAGACAACCAATAATTTGAATAAATGGAAGTACTTAAACCATTGATGTTCTATAAAAAATAATTATTATTGATTTATAAAATTATTCATAGACAGCAACTAAATGTAATAAAATTAATAATATTTTTAAATTGAGCAAATGGAAGTACTTAAACCATTGATGTACTCTGTAATTGTTCTATAAAGAATAATTATTATTTTTGATTTATAAAAATATTCATAGATAGACAGCAAGTAAGTGTAATGTATTTAATAATATTTATAATTTATTTATTTATTTATTGTCAGGCTAAAAGCAGCCGACACAACAATTAATTTAAAAATATAACATTAATTTAAAAAAAAGTATATATACATATATATATAAATTACAAAATAAATTAAAATAAAATTAAAAATTATTAATAAATTGAGCAAATATTCAGAAGTTTTTAAACCATTTATGTACTCTGTAATTGTTCTATAAATAATATTTAGTATTATTGATTTATAAAATTATTCATAGATAGACAGCAAGAAAGTGTAATATAATTAGAAATATTTATAAATTGAACAAATATTTAGAACTACTTAAACAATTGATGTACTCTGTAATTGTGCTATAAATAATAATTATTCTTGATTTATAAAAATATTCATAGATAGACAGCAAGTTAGTGTAATATATTTAAAAATATCTATAAATTGAACATATAAGTACTTAGAAGTACTTAAACTAGTCATGTACTCTGTAATTGTTCTATAAATAATAATTATTATTCGATTTGAAAATTATTCATAAATAGACAGCAAATAGAATAGACTTGTGGCAATGATGTTATCTTCTATAGATAATAATAATTATCAATTTCGAGTATTATTTATGGATAGACTTCGAGGCTAATGCGTGGGGTGGTTGGAAGCAGTCTCGAATATGTCAGGATTAAATGCTCTGTGACAGGCAAAACCGTTGGCCAGTTGGCAGCTGCGCCAGCTACAGTTCATGGCTATCAGATTGCCAATGAGATGGCGTCTATCTGTGTCCGTGTTAGCCAGCCCAGCTGAGAGTGTGTGAGTGGGCGGGGCGGATTGGGTCGGGTCGGATCGGATCGGTGGGTTGTGGGTTGGGGGCGAGTGTTTGCAGGTTTTTGAGCGGATTTGCTTAATGCCGCCATGTGGCAGCGATGCAGAAAGTTGTGCTGCTTTTCTTTTTACACACAAGATATTATGCGGCGATATTAATTGACAAATGAGATTTTTCCTTCCGACTCGACAGCGACCGGGGAACTTTCATTTTGACCACAAGCATCTTGTTGTCAGCCCGGCTCAAGCTCAAGCTCCAGCTCAAACTCAAACTCAAGCCCACGAAATGCAGGCCAAGGCAATATGCATACGTTCCCCCTATCTGTGGCTATACTATACTGCTTAGATGGATCGTTCAAGCTCCCAACTGCAGCTGGAGTTGGAGACTGAGCTGCTGTTTGGGTTAACGCCAACTGTCTGGCGCTATCAAAAGCGCCGCAAACTCTTGTCAAGTTACTTAATGCCATAAATGCGGTTTGCAAATGCACGACGGACGCTTTATGTGGCCAGGAGACAAGCTGGGTTAAAACCCTGTCTCAAAATACCCCCTAACCCACCTCTTCGCCCCCTCTTCCACCATGCGTCACGTCATCTTGACGGGCCGCTGAACTGTTAAATGTCAGACCATGATAGCAGCCGGCAGATTGATGAACGCTGTCATGGCATAAATATGCAAAGGCGAAATGCAAAAAGAATGGAAAATCCAAAACCAAGTATAGATTGCTTATTATAGTATGCGGAAATGCTCTTTCCACTATAACTAGATAAGAATCTGATGTGATTTTCTTTCATCCATACTTTGAAAATATCGTTAATTAATTGATTAAGATGTCAAAATACTTATGAAAATAGCCCGCATATCTTAGTCAAGTTTGTCAAGTTTAGGTCAAGTTTGTTAACTGTTTTGATAAAATATAAAATATCTCACTATTGTTTTTTATTATCAAAAATAGTTAAAGTGCTTTCAGACGAGCCGTTTTTCACCGACTGTTTTTTGTCAAAAAACTGTCACCGGTGCTCACCGATAGAAATATAACACGTCCTATTTCCATCGGTTTGTTGTGTCGGTCAAATGCCTACTAGATTGAGGCACTTTTATATGAAACTTTTCAGAGTGTGCCCAGGTTCTGCATTGATGGTATTTTTGTTTGACAACCGATGCGAGTTATGTGAATGGCAAAATTCACTGACGGTGAAAATGTGTCGGTGAAAACGGCTCGTCTGAAAGCACTTTTAATAACAATGGATCTCATTATTTTATGTTCAAGAACCATAAACCTTTAAGCCAATTTGCTTTCTCTTATTTTAAATAATTTTGTATATAAACGCCGTTTTTAGGTGAATTGACTTTTATCATTTTTTCTTGATAAATATTAGAATTTTCATTCAATTAATGCGTTGCATCTTAGACAGTTTTTTTTATTATTATTTACAGGCCTGTTCCGGTTTTCAACTTTCGGTCAAGATTTTTGCGGAAATGAATTTCCCTCACCTGTTCCGGTTTTCACTTTCGGCAAGATTTTGCGGATTGAATTCACTTGACATTGAGCTAGTGAGTTTGAATTCGGAAGGGATAAATCGATGCTTAGTGTAAAAAAAAATTAAAAGCAAAATATTTATAAAATATCCCAATGCTTTAGGAATAATGTTGCATCATCAGAAAGATATTAAAAAATTTATTTGATTTTTAAATAATTTTTTATTCATCATACCTCAAAATTACTAAGACTCAAACCTAAAATGTTTGTCGGATTTGCTCGACCTGTTCTAGTTTCCGTGAAAGTGAATCGGGTATTTATTAGGGCTGCCCTTGTACATATGTGAAATAATATATATTCTTGTACATATTTTTAACCAAAATTTAAGTGCATTCAAGCATTGCGTAAAATTAAGGATTAAATTTCTTGATTTTTAAATGCAAGTTTGGACAAAACTGTAATTTAATGCAAAAAAGAACAGATTATTTTGTAAACAAATACTGTGCAACAATTGACAACTCTTCAAAAAGACATTTCCCAACACTGATACAAACCCGCTCTTTCAAAAATACAAAAGTTTTAGCATAAGTAGACTTAACCTTTGACTTTTGTTTCTACTTATGATTAAACAAATATTTTATTAATAAATTACGCATTAGACCAGGCGCAAATTATTTTGACACAAAATTCTGATTTCCTTAGAACATTTTTCAGCACTGTTCTGCCGAGGAGGGAGGAGGGAGGAGGAGAGGAGGGAAATTCGACAGGCAATTCGAAGGAAAATTAAGGGGAAGTTCGGTAAAATCTTTCGGATTGAAATTCGTAAAAAACAAGTGAAAACCGGAACAGGCCTGATAATAATAAATTAATGCACTAGTCACAATATTATTTTAACTTAAACATTCAGATTCGTATGGTATATTTTTTACCAAGATCAAAGACTTTAAAAATAAGGAAAACATATTTAAGCATTCGTTGTTATATTTTCCAAAATGTAGTGTTTAGCTTTTCCAGCGACTAACTTGATGAAGAAGTCGCAGTTCTCTGGGCCAGCTAGGGATTCTAAGTCTGTAAGAGTCGAATGGAAAACCTTTCAATGGATTTGTGGGTGTGCCCCGTGTGTCTTGGTCTCTGTTAGCTTTAGTTGCTGTGTGGCGCTGTCAATCAATGCAATGTAAAGCACTATAGTACAACAATACGAGCACAGCAACAGCGTCTAGAGTCAGTCAGTCAGTCAGTCAGTCAATTAGTCAGTTGGCTTGCCTTGAGTTTTGAAAGTTGCATGGGGTAACGGAGCGCGTTGGTGGCCACGTCAAGAATATATACATGTTGCATATTAATTATATCTGGACTAATTTAATGTATCTGATATATTGTTTGTTATTTTTTCCTCTTTTGCAGTACGGTTTGCGTCAATTGGATCTCTCATTGCTGTCACAATTGTGGGCGCTAAACGACTCCATACAGGAGTTTCGCACGATGATCGAGGAGCAGGATGATGAGGAGGACGATGAGGAGGGTGAATTGGATGAGCAGGGCAATCGCAGGCACTCGCCCACACCCTCGTCCTATGATTCGGTCAGCTCCGAAGGCGGCGCCGAAGCGGATCTTGTAATGCAGGCCAAGGCCAAGCGTCTGGGCACCATACCAAAGGTAATCACGACGCAGCCAAAGCAGCAGCAGCAGCAGCAGCAGCAGCTCAAGCTGGATATGAAGCCGGTGCCAAGGATGCGCAGTGCACCGCCACCGCCACCGCCCGCCGCACTGATGTGCACAGCGCGAAAGTCGGCGGCACCGCCACGACCCACATGATGTTACCTAACCGACTTCCTCGCCGGAGTCAGGATGGTCATGTGCAAGGCGATTGTGAGCGATGTGCCGCCGCCATCGATGCCATCGATGCCAAAGTCGACCTCATCGTTGGGCAGCACTTGAGCATCAGGAGCTGGAAGCTAGAATGAAACTGGCAAGAGCGTTGGAAGTTAATCGGATCACGAATGTTGTTTTGGTAACTCGGAGTGTGGCATGCACCATCCCCAGACAGACAGTTTACATTAACGATTATCGAATATCGATTAGGGATAATCAATCTATTTAATTAAGCATTCAAATGCTACTTACTTAGTCGTAAGCCGCTTAGCCTTTAAGTTTAGCAGTCCTTTGTGTGATCTTCAGTTGTAAGTTTATTGTAAATTGTTTTTCTGTTGGCCCTTCTGCTACTGTTTGGGGCTACTTTTATTTGTTTTAGGCACGATGGGTTCAGCTACATTTAACCATGCATATTACCTACAGATTTACATAATTTCGTTTAAAATATATTCTGTTTTATGATAATAAATCAACAAATTTCAATCAGAACTGTCTCTCTCTCAGTTGACACCATACTGACACATATGTATAACTTTAATTCTATAACTAACGCTAACAATAATTAATGACTATAATGTTGCTGTAGGCTTAAGCTAAGAACTGCACTACTTGTACATAGAGCTGTCACTAAACAACCTGCGCTATAACTCCTTGGCTTTGCTGCAACTCTGCATACAACAATATGTCTAACGAGAAGCGAAAATAAACAATCCAATCGAAGCAACTGCATTCGTCTTTATTCAATTTCAGTTTGATTTTCAGTTTTCCAAACGCATCCGGAACTTAGACCAGGCTAAATCCATCCATGCCAAGTTTGATGCATGGAAAGTCATAGGCCAGGATCTGGTTGGCGTCGAATTTGCTATAGAAGCTCGGGCAAATGTTAAGGTTCGTCAAGCCTGACATTTTGGTGGCCACTTTGAGGCACAAGGCCAGAGGCGTAATGTCCGATATAACCGGCAGGCAGAAACTGGGCGGAGATTTAGTATCGAGGGTGAACGTGCTCACCGAGTTGCCGTCCAACGAAACGTTGACATCCACCGAGGCCTTTAGCAAATTGATCTTAAATGTCACACAGACTAAAACGAAAGAACCCCCGTTTATTAATTGACCAAGTTCAATATTGTGGCTGTAACTTACTCGATCTGGTTAAGTTCATTGCGTTAACCACAGCACTCTGGCAGCAGGAGCAGGACATGGACAACGAGCAGTTGCATTTCGACTGAAATGAGATGAGTCCCTTATCAGCATTAGCAGAGGCAGCCTGGGCAAAGGACGAACTGTCGAAGCAAACTAGTGCGGCCAAAAGCAAGGCGAATAAAGGCCATTGCCTGCCCAGGCTTACATTCGGATTTAGAACCATAGTTCGAGTTAAGAAGATTACTATTACTATTGCAACTATGTGCGACTTCTACGGCACGTGTCACTAAACTAACAGTTATCAACTCAGTATCCCAGTATCTAATACTGAAATTTGCACACTAAACTCTTCTACCACAATTAATATAATCGCATTTGTGGTTTGATAATTAAATAAAATGTGTTGAATGGATCATTTAATTTCCACAGGCGCTTGCGAGTTCAAGGGTAATCGAGCAAGAACTACAGCTGCCAACGAAACGCAAAATGAATGCCTAAAATAATGCAATGAAATGACCAGTTAAATTTATTTGGATATCCCGTAATGTATGCAAAAAATCAAATTTTGTAAAAAAATATACTGTCTTAACTTAAAAGTGGTAAATATTTAAATTGGCAGTTACAATTATTTAACTCGAAATGTGATTCTCTAAACTTTTAAATTTGCAAAAAATGTATTTAAATTTTTATTAAATGAAATACAATTAAAATGTAGGGTTACAACTTAAGGTCGAATTAGAGATGGGCATGGGCCGTGCCGTGTCCGTGCCGTGCCGTGCCTATTTAAAAAAATCCGTGTTGGGCCGTGTTGGGCCCCTTATTAAAAATTGCCGTGTTTTACCGTGCCAAAGTCGGTAGGCACGGTAGGCACGGGAGGCACGGTAGGCACGGTACAGATTTTGAATTTAAATATGGTAGTATCGATAAGTTGGCGTTGTTTTATAGCTTGTTTGTCAGCTTGAGCTGTAGGATTCATCGATGTATCACACAATTTGCGAACACTTACAACATCGATAGCACGATTGATGCCATTATAATAAAAAAGTGACGCCACGAAGTGACAAAAATGGAGATGGGCATGGGCCGTGCCGTGCCCGTGCCGTGCCGTGCCTATTTAAAAAAATCCCGTGTTGGGCCTCAGTTTTTACCAGCCGTGCTTGGGCCGTGCCGTGCCTCAAAAAGGAGGCCCATGCCCATCTCTAGGTCGAATAATGACTTCTTTATTTTTCCAATGTTAAAACACAATTCTACAAAAAGCAGTCATGCCTGGCTAACTGGTTAACATGTTACATACATGTTACATACATCAAAGGAAAAGGTTTTTGAATTTTTTTGAAAGGTCTTATTTTTTCATCATTATCTATTTTGTCTCCTTCAAAGTAATTGCCCTCGGATATAATACACTTGTGCCAACGCTTTTTCCAATCCTCGAAGCACTTCTAAAATACACTTTTCGGTATGGCCATCAGCCGCTTCTTCGATTCTGACTTGATTAATCAATTGTGGCAAAACGCTTTCCTTTCATTGGTCTCTTCAGTTTTGGGAATAGGAAAAAGTCGCCGGGAACCAATGAATACGGTGGTTAGGGCATGATTGCGGTGTTGGTTTTGGCCAAAAAACCACGAACAAGCATTAAAACGACTTTTCCTCCTTTTCATACAGAAAGTGGATTTTTAGCAATTTTCAAAAATTCATAAAAAATACTAGCGAAGAGATTTTTGAAAATTTTTTTTTGCTGTCACTCTTAGAATTGTTTAAAGAATTTGCATCACTTGGAGCACTTTGTTCCATTTTTAACGCAAAATTTAATACATATTCCTTGATCCATTTTTTTTCAAAATTCAAAAATCTAAGAGCACACGAAAAGGTGGCTAACCTTTTCAGTTGTTAAAAACCAACTACTAATCGAAATTGGCTGCTAATGCAACCATATGATAAACATATGTGTCCCATTATAACAAAAATAAAATAACGATAATCGAATGTACACAGCCCGAGAAAATTCAAAATTCACCTATTCCTTTGAACACACCTCGTACATAATAATTTAATAAAAATTACCATTTTTTGAAAAAAAAAAAAAAAAGGTGATTACTATCCGATCGCAATGAAATTTTTAGCACACATCGTGGAAAACATATTTGTGATGGGCGGATTTGGAATCTCTATCTATTAAATTGTATATAGATCTTGAAATTCCGATTAGTACATGCATTGGTTCCTGTATATCCTAAGCAGATCAAGTTTGTTTTAATATTTTTCCAGGCATTTTTTCCCTTCCGTCTTTTTGCATAAGCCGTAAAGTATGCAACACTTTTCGTTTATAGCAAAAGTTGTTAGAAAAACCATGCATACTTTTAATGACTACTAAAGTAACATACAAATAATTAAATAATTTATGACAAAATTAATATTATTTAAGTTTACAATGAAATTTAAACCAAATCATGATCTATTTTAAATATTTTTTAAAATGTTTATTTACACATATACAGAAATATTTTAGAAATAAATGAAGGAAACACTATAAATAGGTAAATGGCAAAACTCATTGGATTGTGTTGCATTACATGGATTACATGGCTATGTAATAAATGTGGAAATATTCAAATCAATGCTGAAACCCAATTGGACTCTGGTGAATTGATATAGTTGGCAATGGCTTAGAACACCTCGTTGGGGTCACCGTTTGATTGGTCGGCCTTTTGCCTGGCCTTGGCCAATTTCGCAGACAGCTCGGACGATCGAATGGTTTTGTACTACAATAAAATTGATTATTGGATGAGAACTGTAGGATACTTATGAGGTATGGTATACTCTTACCTCACAGAAGTTCTTCTGCAGCACAATCTGTGAGATGAGCCGACGACTCTCCCGCTGCCCGAAGTAGCTCTCGATGGTGTGTGCCGAGAGGCCGAAGATTTCCTCTCCGCTGAGCGTGTGCAGGCGCTTGATAATGTTGTCGGAGAAGCCCTTGCCGCGCAGCCATTCCTCCACCTCTCTGGGCTTGGAGTTTTGATTGATGTAAATCTCGGGAGTCTTCAGAATTTCGAGGTCCTTGCGGCGCTGCCTTTGCTGCAGCATGACTCGCAGCTCATCGTTGACATCGCCCTGCATTAGGTAAGCCTCGTCGTCGGCGTCGCAGTCGTTGCGGGCACGCATTGCTAATCCCAGATAATATTGGATTTGATATATGACCTTAAGAGTACACTCAACTGATATGGACACTCACCTGCTAGAGCTCCAGCGGCGGCCATGTTGCGTTTCAGAGTGCCACTTGGGGTCTCGGTTGGTGTCTGGCTCTCACTTGGCGGCATCGGAGGGGGGATGGGCACATTGGGCATTGAATAGGAGCGGGACATGTTCTTGTCCGCGCCGACCGGCTGTTGGGACTCCCGATCCGCAGGCGGCGCATACATTGCCATCGTATTGCGATAGAGCGGATTGTTGGCCTCGCTTGGTTCGCCGTTCTCAATGGAGACCGAGGCCAAGGAATCCGTGTCACGTGCCTTGCGGTTCGCGGCAGGATCAAAGTTGTAGGGAATCAGCACGGTATGCGGAACGTAGCCAATGTTTCCATACGAATTTCGCGCCTTCCACCAGTTGCGGGAGTCGTCAATTATCTAGATTTGAGATTGTAAATATTTCCATGATAATGTTGATGATGTCAACTTACCTCTAGGTATTCGCCCTTTGTCACATTCAGTTCTTTGTCGTTGGTGGCCTGTTTGTTGTAGACCACCTCGGCGATGTTCACATTGCGGCTCTGAAGGCGATTCAGCCAGGTGCTGTTGCCAGCCGGACTGAGTGGTATCAGTGGTGTGGACAGGGGCGGTGGTGTCTTCTTGATGGCAGGCGCTAGATACGGCACCTCCTCGTCGACAACCCAGTCGGGGGACCAGTCGTCGTAGAAGATGGGATGGTATGATCCAACGTGATCCTTGAACTGATCCTTTGGCACGTTCCAGTTGGGGCCAAGGCTGTGCCACAGGTCTCTCTCGTTGGAGTCCAGTGTGCCATTCAGAAAACCAACTGTTTCCCGACGCAGCAGGGGATTCACAACGCTCTCGGGCAAATGGGCGCTCTCGTAGATATCGTTGCAGACATTCACGATCGTCTGCAGGGAGACGAACACGTTGTGAACGGGATTAACGCCCTTGTTGAAATGGTTCTGCAGTTTCACCGCATAGTTGAGGGCCAGCTTTATCTTGGCCAGAATGTCATAGAACTCGCTCTCGATGGGCGGACGTGATCGGAGCACGAGCAAACCTTCTCCATGGGGATTATGTTGATTCTTGCGGGAATGCAGCTCGTGAAGGGCCTCCGATGCATAGTGTAATCTCGCAATGAAGCGTTCGATATCCTCGCTAAATTTCAGAAAAGTCATGGAAATATCTATGAATGATACCCAAGTTGAAGAGAAATATACATACAAGCAATGATTGAGCACCTGGACATCTCGATCGGTTTGCTCGCGATCTTGTGCATTCTTCTCGGCGGCAATTTCCGCAACAGCCGCCGCAATTCCAAATTGATCCTTGGCCTGATGATTCCCGGGACGCTCCGGCTTGGGCAGACGAATGGGAGTCGTGTTGCGGTCCACGGTCACTGGGGAGCCGCTGCTCAGCTGTCGCAGATCCTCAACCAAATGCACCGAGTTCACATCCGTCACCTGAATGAAATGTTAATATTTGAATATATGTATGTAGATGATGAATATTATGTACCTGAAAGATGTGCATTTCAGTATTGCCCAGGGAAATGCCTGGCACGGTGAATATCAAGATGTTGTTGTATGTCTCCAATGGATCGTCACTGATAAAGGCCGTTGGCTCCGTTATCAGACTGCCGGGAAAGTTTTCAATTTCCTTCATGTCCTTATCAAGCATGACAAGCCATTGGCCATTGAAGCACATATACATCTTGTGCGGCCAAATGCCACCCGTCTTATCTAGCTCGATGAGCAATTTCATTTTCTCCTTTGGCTGCTTGGATTCGACCTCATTTTTCAATTTAAATGTGGCCAAGTGATCCAATGCGTATGTTGGCTTATTATCATCGTTATCACTGGAATGAGCTCCATTCTCATACCCGTTTCGTAGCATACTGCTGTAAGAAGGAAATAAGGTAGCAAATATTGTAGATAAAGATGAAGAATGCCAGTATCTTTTTATTTGCAAAAGTAAATTAAAATATCATAATCATAACATCTATAATCTACTTGAAAGTGCCATACAAAACATTCTGCTTTTGCATGGGGAATATCAATGCAAATAAGTTTACGATTGTTTCTTCGCCATGTTAAATTTATATCCTAAAATAGATAGGATAAATATAAGGGTAACTATGCAGAAGAGTTTGGACCGTTGAAGCTAAAAATTTCAAGATACAATTAATAAATATTGAAATAAAATTATTTACTACTGATTTAAAACTTGTTTTTATTTAACATTAATTTATCACAAGACCTCAATGCCATTTTAGAATATTAAGCTAAAACTTAAAAAGTGTTTCCTCAAAAATTTGGGATGATTGCAAACATGTCTTGACTTCTTGGCATATTCAATGATTGGAATAAATCTTTGATATTTATATTCAAAATGGATCGGAAGCAACACAGAATTTCAAATATTTTTGTGTAATAGAATAACTACTCTGTAAAAAGTATATGCCGATAATCTTCCAAAAAGTTTCAACGAACTTCAAAAATATTCACCTACGCGTTACCAAAACGGGTCGAAAGTATTTTAAAGTCCTGTAACTGGGCTTGACCATGATAATGCGATTAAAGTTTTAGTACAAATGGCTAAACTTAGAGCGTTTGACTTGACGCGTTCGAATTACAAATGAAAGTATTGTCCATTTTAAGTAAATGTATCTGCAACATAGAAGATGTGATGTATAAGTAAATGGCCGGACGCACATACAAATATACACAATAATGTATGTACATAATAAAAGAGTGGAGTTTGCTCAATACACCTGTGTGATTGGATTGTACATATGTATGCTTGTGAGACTGTGTGTGTGTGGTGCTGATAAGATAAACGCAATTTAGCGCCAGCTTTTGTTTTTGCACCTTACTCCTACATACATGCATACATACATATGTACATACATACATATGTACATACATACATATGTACATACATACATATGTACATACACTGTCAATGCCGGAGTCGTTTCCCAGCTATCGCATTTGGTAGGAAATTCTTGGCAAATGAAGCAATCACTTTTAAAGGCGAGTTACATAAGCCACCAATTAAAGGTCGATCAGCATATTTGTAGTCCGTGATTTTGTACTTGTTCATAGATTCTTTTCGATGACATGACATCATGAACATAATCATTGTTATTATCACTGAAATACATTTGTGTGCGATAATATGATATGTAGTATTTATAGTTGCATGTTCTGATTATTAGTCGCACCGTTATCTAGCTGATCTTGATTTATTTCTTATATCAAATAGAAGAACTGTTAATACTACACGTATATATGTACATAGGCGGAATGATGAGCAATCTTTTACCTTATCCGAGATATTCACCCACTGCGCTGCTCTAGCGAAAACTTGCACTCTCAACACGCCGCGAATCAGATTTGAACTAACTGCCAATGGCAATGGGGTATGCAGCGGTGTCAGATATCGGTTATCAGTTATCAGTTGGCTCTCCGACGACACCGTCTATTAATTGATTGCTCGAAATTGCTTCGGTTGAATCTTATCGGGGCTTTCATACGCAAAAGGTTTGTTATCTTCCTTCGCTCGCGTTTGTTTTCATTTCCAGTATTGTTTCTGTTTCTGTTTGGACTGCTTCCCTTTTTATTCAGTTCTTGCAATGTTATCAAAAATACAAAAACAAATACATATGTATGTAATAGTAACAGCTTAGGCCACACGTTATTTCCACATTCCAAATGTGACTAACTAATTGCCATTCGCAAGGCATTCCAGGCGGTGATAGTTGGGCAGACGGAGCTCAACTAGGATTAAGGCATAAACAAAATTTATATTAAAATGTCTCTGTCTAATAATTTAACTGAAACTGAATAATTATTTATTTATTAATAAATCAAAATCAGCGCATAACAATGCAAAATATCTAACGGAAATTTGTGTACAAACCCAAACTAAGTAAAGTCATAATTACATTAAGTTTTCATTAGTTACTTATCGTATTCGATTTATAACCAAATGCAAATTAGTTATTAAATCGGTTCGATCGAATACGAATGTCGAAAAATATTACTCAGAATACACAAAATCGGAAGAAAAGATTATGAATCCAAAATTAGGAGTCCGAAATTAAGAAAACAGTTATTAGGAATCCAAAATTAGGTGGACGAAATTGGGAAAACAAAAATTAGGAAAAGCCAAAATCAAAAAATTGCATTAAAAATCGCGCGATTGCCAGCACATGTGAAATTGCTTGTTACTTATATATTTTTCCATTTTTTTTTCAACAAAAACAACCGACCGTTCTGGCACAGAGCTATTTGAATAATGAATAATGTATATAACTATTCGAAAGAATTTAGCCAAAGACAGGAAAACCAAAAATACTTTTCCTAATTTTTTTTTCCTAATTTATGTACTCTGAATATTTTTCTAAGTTGAAATTCCTAATTTATGATTCCTTATTTTGGATTCCTAAAATTTTATTCTTGGTTCTTTTATCTCTTTTTTTTTAAATTCTTTAAAAAAAATTTCGGAACTCGTATGAGGTACCATTAAATCAATTCAATCATGACTTATTACTAGACCTCGGACTTTGCATATTTGCATATTCTTAAAGGGATAAGATAGGTAAAATCTGATAACACCAAAGCTCGTTTCGTTGAAAATAGAGTTGAAAACTTTGCGCATATTTTAATTTTTTTTTTGCATATTTGCAAATTTTATTAAATGTACTTAAAGTAAAAATAATGAAAAAAACAAAAAAATAAATTATTAAATGTACTAAAAGTAAAAATAATGAAAAAACAAAAAAAGAATTGGTTTACTGACCCTTGCGCACGGTATACATGAGTATTTCTCACGGGCATGTTCTCAGCTATTAGATTTAACATTTTTCGAGTGTAGAATTAAATTTTTCAATGAAAGATCGATTGCATATGTTCCGCTTGCCGAGTACTTTCGTCCATATGCTTTGCATATTTGTAGTGATATTTGTTTTGCATATATTTTTGCATATACATTCTGGCAAATTTTCGATAATGCATTAAAACCATTGTTTTTATTTAAATAATGCACACATGCGCTAAGATACAACAGTCTACGGTGTGTTACCCTTCAAGCAATTGTTGCATCCTGTACTTGCAATTTTAAAATAAAAGTTTCGCAAATGTCATTATATTTGTATGCCATATTACATTATTGATAGTTCGTCCTACACTTTTGGTAAGCGGAAATATAATAGTTGCAATTAATAAATACATCAACAAATCAATCGGTTCATGAGAAGTAAAAGCATGTATAAAATAATTTAGGAATTTGTATTCATATTAATAAACTAGCAAACTCAATCTATTTTGCGGTTGCAACTTGTTTTTCCGTCTAAAAGGCGTAACTCGTCCTATAAATCATGACAGTTTCCTGATACACATGGCAGGGCTGTAACTGCTGAACAATTCATCAAACTGAAGTAGATTCTAGACTTTCATATATGAAACTAATTCTAACTTCCTCTATTTGGATTCCAATCTCATTAATTCAGTTCTTAGAATTGCAATCTGAAATATATATTTTATTGCATTCTATAAAATAAAATGTTACATTTTCGATAGTCGTTTGCCAAATATCGCGTGATGAATGGAAATACGATTTTTCAAGTAAGACGCCCACTTCAAGTAAACAATGAACGACACATGACATACGATATTTGTATCTGTTTACTTGGTTACTCAAGAAACTACATACAATATATTGCAGTAATCATTATTGCTTAAGTTTGTTCACTTGGAGCCTGTGCTCCACAGGTGGCTGAGTAAATGGGCTCTTCTCAGTGCAGATTAGGAACATCGTGTAAATTCGTCTTTGTATTTATCAATTGGGAGTTTCGTCTGTCATCAACGAGAATTATGCCACATTGTTACAATTCACCAGTCGATTGCTGCGAATGAAAGTATCAAATCAATCATTGTATATATGTATAAGTAAATAAATAATTAGTTTTCGGCCCGCTTATCACATGGGTCCTTAAGTTAATATTAAAAGTATATCAACTTTGGTGACTCAGTGCCGCCTGCTCCATAGATAGCAACTGCCCTAGGCATGGGCATGTGAGTTGGGGTTTCCGATTGCCTCTGTACTCACCTGTTGGATTGCAATCGGAAGATATTTTCGGGCACGGCGACCATATCGGAGTTCAGGCACAAGAGCTTGCTTCCGTTCATGGATCTATAGGCGTCCAGAAGAGAGTTGTGGGATGTCAACGACTGCTGCTGATGACGTTGATGGATCTTGGAGAATTGCTCCGCTGGAAGTACAAGGTAAAGGTCTTAAAGAAAAGTCTTCATGCTGTTGCATTTGACCTTACACAATATACAGCCAAAGGTGGGCCCCACAGTTCCGTTAACAGTGCGCTCTGAAATGCCGCCAATCACAAGATCCACATCTGTCCATCTGTTCCTGTAAACACTCTTTAGCTTATCCAAAACCTTAAAAGGAGATGTATATATTCATATAGGCTAAATCATATTGAAATATCCACTCACTTCCTTTGGAATATGCGACTCGAAATCCGACCAGCCAGATACTCTTCTGTCAGTGCACGCCTCCAAGTACTTGTAGTACGGCTGAAGGCCATGATCCCGACCCCTTTGAATGTCGAATGCCAGGACATCGGCGTGGGCAGGTTTCGTGTTTTCGTGCCACACAATCTGCAACACAATAGATAACAAGTGAGCGCGGCTACAGTCGAGTTTGCTCGACCGTTAGATACCCTGTGCCAGTCTCCATAAAATAGAATATTGGCAATAATAGAATTAGTAATATGTATGTAAGCATATAAAACATAAATATTTAACGCCGCTAGAATTCGCTGTATGATATAGTGGTCTGATTTCAACCAAATTTGGTCAGAATGTATGGGACTATAATATATGCATATTCTGTCAGTTTGGTTCAGTTATCTCAAACAACAAAAAAGTTTTTCATTCTAAGACTTGATTTTCGACTGATCGTTCCTATGGCTGCTATATGATATGGTGGTCCGATTTCAACCAAATTTAGTCAGAATGCCTAGGACCATCCCGTATGCATGTTCTGTCAGTTTGGTTGAGATATCTTAAGCAACAAAAAAGTTGTTCATACTGAGACTTGTTTTTCAACTGATCGTTCCTATGGCAGCTATATGATATAGTGGTCCGATCCAAATTTAAAAGCTAACTTGATCTGCGTCCAGTATCCAGCAACATACATACCAAATTTTAAGTCTCTAGCTAGTATAGTTTCTGGGATCGGCTGTCTCAAACAGACGGACAGACGGACATGGCTCAATCGACTCGGCTGGTGATGCTGATCAAGAATATATATACTTTATGGGGTCGGAGATGCTTCCTTCTCCCTGTTACATACATCACACAAATCTAAGATACCCTTTTTCACCATTTTCAACGGGCACAGGGTATAAAAATATGTTTTTGAGGTGAAGAACTCGCTACTTACTGCACCCACATAGGAGGCATCCATTTTCATGGCGCGCTCGTGCAGCAGGCTCTGCAGGATCTCGTTCAGCTTATTGGACGTGTACTGTATCTGGGGTGTGTATATCTCATCCTTGAGCTCAAACAGATTCTTCAGGGGCAGGACGTTGCTGCAACATTCAAACGATTAGGGATAAGGAAGAGAGAATCAAAGGATAAACTTACTTGTTTGAGCCAACTTCGTTGCCACTGGCCAGGTTGTGGAGTACATTGGGCAGCATTGAGAGATAGAATCGAACTGCAGCGACTCCGAACTCATTGGACACCTCGGGAAGATGCTCTCTGGCGGTCGCTGGTGGTGTGGCCAACACCTGAGCCGCTAAGTCTGCACCAAGCACCTCCGGAAGCCATTCATTCATGATCACCCGTCGATAGATGTCAATGTTGACTGCTTTAGCCGCCTGGAAGAGCTGCTCGTCGCTCCAGTTCTTATTGCGAGCGAGCAGCTCAGCGGCAACTCGATTGTGGTTCCTCATGAAGATGGTGTACACCAAAATGGACAGGGGATTGCTATTGACCCGCGAGTCGCCACCCACAAAGCAATTGCTGGCATTGGCATTGTCGCTGCTGTCCCAAGCACAAAAGGTGTGTCCATCACTATCCGAGGTCAGAGGCAACAGATTCCCAGTCGCTGTGGACTTCAAGGTGCCTTTTGCCAGCGTTCGCATCTTGCGCTGAGCGGCGTCTGTGAAGCCATAAAGCTGCGACAGATCCAGCATGCCAGTGGCCTGGTTCAGCTGTGATTGAACATATAAATTAATCCATTGATCTTTATTGATCCCCACAAGACACACCCACCTGCTCGGCTGCACCAAAGTTGCAGGTCTTACCCACAGCCAGTGCACTACGAACATAGTTCAGGCAGTTGGGAAACCCGTATTTATCCTTGGACAGAATTGGGGCACATGACGGATGATGAAAGCGGGGCTGCAAGTTGTTCTGATTGCGGTTGCAGCACTCGATGGGAGATCCATTGCCTGAAGAATAAAATGCGGATGCTTAGCAGAGTCTCTTGGGCTTTGGGTTTCCTTTGCTACTCACTCATTGACTGCGCGACGGTCTTGCTGAGATCATGTTCAACGAACTGCGCCAACTGCACCAAGACCAAGTTCAAGTTGCGACCGTCGTCGCTGCGACTCCTGGCTCTGGACTTCTCGGAGGACTCGTTGTCACGGTCATAGAGAGCCATGCTGATGGACCAAGCAGCTGGCAGCTCATCTTCCCCGAACATCTGGTAAATGTTTAATTGATTTATCACCCATTCATTCATACAGTTAGCTACAGCACAAACTGACCTCGTGGAAGCCATTCTTGTAGTTGGGTGACATCAGACGCCTGAATGCATGGTGTCCATCCCGCTGACTGTGCAACAGCCTGTGGCACTCGGCCTGCAGGGTGCTTCCCTCCGGCAGCGGCTTCGTCTCCAAGTAGGTGCGACACTCATCACCACTGATCCCCCGCGGGTCGCACTTGCTGTTGTAGATGGCGAGACTCGCCTTCAGCATTTTGAGGGCGATGTCACTGTCCAGCTTGGACTTCTCATTCGGGAGCGTGTCCAGCAATTGGGCATGGGAGAGACTTCCATTCTGGACCGTGATGTCCGAACTCAAGAGATTATCCTCTAGCCTAAGCACGGGTGTATAAAAAAGCGAATGTGAATGTATTCCGTTTTTAGTCTACAAATTACAGGGTATACCTTTTCTGTCTGTTGATTGAATCGATCCCCGACGTTACAAAGTCCTTCCATTGAGCCGGCGATATTCCGTTAAGATATGTCCGCACATCATTGCTTACGGTAATATGTGCTGTTAGAAGTCAATAATAAGCAATTGGATTGCAGTTTAAAAGCTGTTTTCTTATCTACAAATCAATCTTTAGATGGGGAATGGATTAGCCTCTTAGTTTACTGCCTTTCTTGACTTTTACACACTTTTTTATTTATGAATAATAAATTTACATTTGTTGCTTGCACAATTACCAACTAATGTTCATTTTTATACCCTGGGTCCATTGAAAATGGCCAAAAAGTGTATAATGGTTTTGTGAAATGAATGTAACAGACATAAATGGTCGTGGCAGACCCCATAGCCCTGTCCGTCTGTCTGTACGTCGGTCCGTCTGTTTTAACGCGTCGATATCAAAGACTATAAGAGCTAGAGACTTCAAATTTGCTATGTAGGTCTCTGGATACAAGACGCAGATCCAGTCTGTTTTTAAATTGGGTTAGGTCCACTTTGTCATACTATAGCTGCAATTTGAACGATCAGTCGAAAATCAAGCTATAATACGAAACACTGTTTTGTTTTTTGAGATAACTCAACCAATCTAATAGAATATGTATCCGAGTCTTTTCAGCCCCGACCAAATTGGGTTGAAATTGTACACGTTCAAAAAACCTGCATCACTTTGCAATATTCCACGAATTAATTTGTGGAAACACTTGAATTAATCTAATAAACAATGCTCACCCCTTGTTAGAAAATGATTAGTCTTAATTCCCTGATAAGCATGAGTGATGTTCTGGAAAGCTTTGAATATACTTTTATAAGCCTCGATCAAAATATTTGAGCACTCGTAACATATGATTAACAAATTTCCGACTTAATAATACATAATTAACGTTGTTCAATTGCATCCTACCAAATCGTATTAAGCACAAATCAAACTTACATTGCGAAAAATCGAGCTTTAGAGCATTGCTGGGATCGGGTGCTGACGCCACTATTACGAGAGCGAACATGCAAAGGTAAACACATTGCCACATGATAAACTTCGATGTGATTCACGAATTATTCGAGTATACGAAATCAATAGTCTATCTGACAATGAGCACAAACATAAATATACGGATACACAATTGATGTCAATTTTCTGACCCTTAACGATTGATAAGAAGTTGAATTGCGCTTCAACAGACTTATCGTAACTGAAAGCCGCTTGATGCCTACGATCAGGCGGTTCAAATACAACTGAGTTCTTTGTAAATCTCATCAAAATGCTCGGCTGAGCATCGACTCTGTCATTATCAGCGAAATGAGCTCAGTTAAAGCCGGGCAGGGCAGGCTTGTTCTCCAGACAGAGCGAGAGACCAGCCATTCAAGATCGATTCAATCGAGACTTTGGAATACTCTACTTACTATATAAAAACTATTATTTATAGTGAGCGTTTTAAATCAGTCATTATAGAATATATGTATATTCGTACATATTTACTTTAACATCTTAATCCATAATATCAGATTATTAAATCTGCCGTTTTGACTTTGAAACAAGTAAAAATATTGGGTAAAACCGAATTATAATCTGTTTGTTTACATGATTATAGTTAGCTTGAACTAAGGTTTAATATACACAGATTGTTATCAATAAATATATAGACTTACTTTGGGCAATTTTTGAAATTTCTCAATAATTTTAAATCAAACATCTTTGTTTCCAGTTTCAAAGAAAGTATGAGTACCATTAGTAAAAATGAAAGAAATTCTATCAATTGTATGAATAAAATTTATATTACATTTTTGCAACAATATTTTAAAGAACCTGAAGAGTATTCAACCGACTAAGCGGAAAGACCAATGTAATCTGCGTTTAAAACGCACATGATGGTTTTCCTTTGTTGTGGGAGTACAAGTGTATTTCTGTCCATAATGTATGTAGCTATATAAATTGTCACATGTGGATATACTATATATATGTACGTGTGTGTATGTGGCTTACGTGCTTTGGCAAAAGTATTACACTTTCATACATACATACATAATGAACATTCATACATATGTATATGAGCCAAATTAGCATCAAGTTTTGCTCTTTGTGTGTAAGGTAGGAATATACTCTGTATGAAGGCGAGACTTGACGATCTGGCGAGATGATGCGATATTATCCCCCAAGCCAAAAATAAAAGAGTTAATTTGTATGTAATATATTTGAGCCTATATCAACTAATTTTACAAACAAAGAACAAAAGAAACATTAAAGACACGATGATATAAACTTAAACTTAAACACACATATGGGTAATTCTCCAATGCACATTGGGCGATTTGACAATTTTTCTGGCATAAAGTCAAAAAATGTATGGTCGTATTTTCAAAATATGTCTGTGTAATGAATGTAACCACTTCAGTTAGATTTAAAAATATTATATTTTGGGCATTGCAATGTCGAATGCGACACTCGTTATAAGTTTCTCTATAAGTTTCGTCTTTTGTCGCAATAAAATAATGTTTAATGAATACGCATTAAAAGTGAAATAAAACATATGCCAAAACATTACTTTATTGCGACAAAAGACGAAACTTATAGGTCTTGATTAGCACTATAATTGCTGCTAAGGTGGATTTTGGGCAATTGTTCGTTTTCAAGATAATTTAAAAAATCCAAGGCATTCGAACGTGACTCAAACAAAAGTAGTCTTTTCGGCGACCAGTTCTACCACTGATTTCGGTTAAACCTGAAGGTATATTTCAATGCGACTAATTTTAAAATATAATGCATTGATTTATCTTAAAAATTTTTCTTATTTTATTAAAAAATATTAAGTAATTTATTTTTTATTTAATTTTATTCAGTGTCGCACGCGACATTTTGTTTCACAATATTTTTATGTATATTGTTTCAGTCTCTCTTTTTTTAAATTATACATCCAAAACAGCTTGTTATTTCATTCATTGTGAAGCGGTAAATGGGAGCCATACTAATAACATTTGCTTGCTGTTATGTATTTGCAGCTAATAATAACACTGGACTTCACAAGAAGAGT
This sequence comes from Drosophila suboccidentalis, assembly GCA_037043435.1. NCBI lineage: Eukaryota > Metazoa > Arthropoda > Insecta > Diptera > Drosophilidae > Drosophila > Drosophila suboccidentalis. Next base: position 63,990 of record JBAMBK010002468.1, on the reverse strand, counting down.
CAAATTATTTTAGTGTCAATTTAAGGACGAATGCTGAAGTTGTTTTTTTTTCGTGCAATAATTTGGTGTTTTGTATGCTTTAAAAATCGACCATCGTTTTGCGTGTCAACTTAATGAAAATTAAATTAAGAAACAAATCGAAATTTAAAAAAAAGAAAACAAAAAAGATAATGCAATAATTCAAAAGTTAATGAATAAAAAGGCAAAAGGACTTTTTTTTAAAACTACACACGCTTCAAAATTGTTGAAATTATCTGTAAAAATTATCAAATTTGCCGTGCTTTGAGAGCCAACTTGATTTTCCAAAATTGGGCCAAAGCTGCCACACAGTTGCATCTATTTGTGTGTAATTTTGTAATTTTTGTTAAAAACTGAAAAAAAATTTTAATTTTCTAAAATGATGAAGTTAATTTTAAAAAAGAGATATATAACAAAAATTCCTGTGAAAATTTAAAAATTCTAGCTTAAAAATTAATCAAATCCCAAATTTAACTCATTTTTTAAAACGAGTTAAATGTGGAATTGAGTTATCCGTGTGGCCTGATAGTTGCCACTTTTTTTTTGCGCTAAGCTTGGCCAAGGTTGCCACACAGTTGCACGATTTGCCGTTAGAGGTGGACAAGCCCCCCGGTGTTTCGATGTTTGTTGAACACATAAAATTGTTTGGACATGGCTTTTAAATCTGTAAATCTCATCTGTAAAAGGGATTGTATTGGACATATTTCTCGAAAGATTTTGAAATTCTTTCTTTCCAATATTTTAAAGGTCCGTTATCAGGATTATTTATTTTTGTTGTATATAATAACATTCGATAGTGGCCTACCAAACACCGATGGTTCCGATGTTTTGCAAACATCGACGACATCGATGTTTCACTCGATGTTTCTCCACCTCTAACGTACGGACAATTTTAGTTTGTAAAATTTGTAAAAATCTGCAAAAACTGAAAAATAGTCACAAAAACACGCTCAATAGCAATGCCTTCACTAGACGCAGACGTGTCCAATGATCAGTTCAACAATGAACAGTCGAAGCCAATGTCTGGTCCAATCGTTGGCATCATTTATCCGCCGCCGGAAGTTAGAAGTATGTTTTTCCAAAAGAGAAAAAACTAGGAAGTATTCATTAAATAAACATATTTATATTAATGTGAACCTATTTGTACTACACAGATATTGTGGACAAGACCGCCAGTTTTGTGGCACGGAATGGGCCAGAGTTTGAGGCGCGCATCCGGCAAAATGAGCTGGGCAACCCAAAGTTTAACTTCTTAAACGGAGGCGATCCCTACCATGCCTATTACAGACACAAGGTTAACGAGTTTCGCGAAGGGAATGGCAAGTATTATTCTATGATTTATTGACTTTTCTGTAACTATTATTTGATATTTTCAAACAGATGCCGGTATTACCGCAGTAACCGGCCTTAAGCAATTGGCAGTGACCAGTGCGGCCCAGCAACGGCAGCAGGAGCTGTTGAAGCAGGTCGTGGAACAGCAGTTTGTACCAAAGGAGCCACCAGCGGAGTTTGAATTCATAGCTGACCCGCCCTCTATAGCCGCAATGGACTTGTGAGTTACATCCGGACTTTGATAACGAATATTACTTTAATTCTTTCTCTCAGGGATATTGTCAAGTTAACCGCTCAGTTTGTGGCCAGAAATGGACGACAGTTTCTTACCAATCTAATGAGCCGGGAGCAAAGGAACTTCCAGTTTGATTTCCTGCGGCCACAGCACTCCCTCTTTCAATACTTTACCAAATTATTGGAGCAGTATACCAAAGTACTGATTCCTCCAAAGGATCTGATTGGCAAGCTGCGTTCTGAAAGCGCTCCCGGACGTTCTAGCATGGTCCAAGTGCTGGAACAGGTGAAATATCGTGCTAATTGGCAGCGTCACCAAGAGGCTCAACGTCGCCGCGAAGAGGAAAAAATTGAGCGTGAACGTGTGGCCTACGCACAAATTGACTGGCATGATTTTGTTGTGGTGGAGACGGTAGACTACCAACCGTTTGAGAGCGGCAACTTTCCACCACCAACCAATCCCGACGAGGTCGGTGCTCGTGTGCTGATGGAAGAGCGGTTATTGGAGGAGGAAGGTGATATCGAAATGCAAATTGAGTCAGATGATGAGGACGACGTTCAATTGGCAAGTCACCTGGACAGTGGCGTCAAGCTCTCGCAAATGGAGAACCGTGTGGGCATTCAAATGAAGAACGCAACGGCTTATGGCCAACCGGTGAATGCCAAGCGTGACAACACACAGGTACAGGATATGGACGAGGCATCCAGTGATGAGGAGACACCAGCTACAAAGATGCAGCCAAGTGTAGCGCCCATGCTGCCTCCCACGCATGACAAGGTTGTGGTTAAAAAATATGATCCAAAAGCTACCCAGCCGAAGCCCGCGCCAGTGGCCACAGACGAATACCTTATTTCGCCAATTACGGGCGAGAAAATCCCAGCCTCCAAGGTGTCCGAGCATATGCGCATTGGTCTCCTGGATCCACGCTGGGTGGAGCAGCGTGACAAGCATACCGTTGAGAAAATCAACCAAGACAATGTATTCGCTGCTGGCACGGCCATCGAGGCAAGCTTGAAACAGTTGGCGGAACGACGTACAGATATTTTTGGTGTGGGCGATGAAGAAACTGTCATTGGCAAGAAGCTCGGTGAGGAGGAGACCAAAAAAGATGATCGTGTCACATGGGATGGCCATACATCCAGCGTAGAAGCGGCTACGCGGGCAGCGCGTGCCAATATTACGCTAGAAGATCAAATCCATCAAATACACAAAGTTAAGGGTCTGCTGCACGATGAGGAAAAGGAAAAGATTGGACCCAAGCCTGTGGGTAACAAGGCGACGCTGTCTGCGCCCCCGCAGCCGTCCTCATCGAAGAACCAACACAGCAACCATCCTCATAACCAGTCACAGCACCACCAGGGTGGAGGCGGCGGTCATCATCACGCACCACAACACCATCATCATCAATCGCAGCAACCGCCGTCGTCGCTCCATCAACATCATCAACACCAGCAGCAGCAGTCGCAGCACAACATGCCACCGTCTGCCAATCCTGTGATGATGATGCAGAGACCTCCCATGATGCGTACGTAACACACTCTAATATTGCTCCATATTTTAATAATGATTTTTATTAATTATTTAGCAACACCATATGGTGGTGGCCCTGGAGGCTATATGAACATGCCGTCTGGCAGTGGGCCACCGCAGATATCTCCGGCGCCGCCAGTTGAGCTGATTCCTATAGAAGATGAGCCGCCTACTAAGAAGATTCGCTCCGAAGACAATCTCGTGCCCGAGGCTGAATTCATATCATTGCATAAGGTGAATTAGCTTATTATCCAAAGTATCCGTAATAATAAATAATATTTGTATATACTTTCAGAGCCCTGTAACCATTCAGGTGCAAATTCCGAATACGGACAAGTCGGAATGGAAGCTGAACGGCCAGATGATTGCCGTAACCTTGGCACTTACCGATCCAATTGCCAACCTCAAGGCCAAGTTGCAGGACGAGACGGGCATGCCGCCTGCAAAGCAGAAAATATTCTACGAGGTAAGCAGTGCTTGTTGTTTTCCCAAAGAGAATCTAAATATTATTTTGGATACATATCTGCAGGGCATGTTCTTCAAAGACAACAACACCATGGCCTTCTACAACCTGCTCAGCGGCACTACGGTACATCTACAGGTCAAGGAGCGCGGTGGACGCAAGAAGTAAAGCCCTCACTCAAATGGAAACTGCAGCATTTTATTTGTAAAAGTTTATTTTTGTGAATGCTTTTGCAATCGATTGTAATAAAAAAAAAGTCAATCACAGCGTAATTTTGTTAATTGCACTTTAGAGTTACATATTAAAATGTGAGTTTGGAATGTAACAGGATTGTAAAAATTTGTGGAATGTGAAAGTAACATTACGGAGGGCTTCAGACACTCGCTGCTTGTGTTTATTGGCTTTCCAAGATCGATGCCATGTCCCGATATCGTTGCAGCATAGGCACATATATGGAGTCACTATCCTTATTTGGCTCGCAAACGAGATTCAGAAGGTTTGGCGTCAGACTTAGGATGTAGTCGCGATAGCTCTTAATATCTGTCGTCTTATTTTCATTAATATAGCATGCATACGCAGCTCGATAAGCTGCACCCATGAGTGCAGCCTCACTTTCAGTCTAGAAGTAAACAGAAATGTATTATTCATTTCACTGATGAGGATCTGTTTTCAGCAGCTACCTGTTGGTAAACGGGTGCATTGAAGACGTCAGCAATCACTTGTAGAATGGACTTGTTGACCGAGGCACCGCCTGTGGCAAGTATTTTAGACTCGCTGCCAAAGAGAAAGCCCATGTCCTCTGCAATGGCGCGATGATGCAGCATCTGTCCCTCAATCAAGGCACGAATCTCAATTTGGGGCGAGCTAAATCTGAAGTTAAAATATATAGAAATTAATTGAAATACCTCTGGTTTCATCCATATACTACTCACTTGACTACACCCTTTTTGGCATCTGGAGAACTGATATCCATCTCTTTGTTCCAACGAAGCGTGCCCTTTGCCTTTGGTATAATTTCCATTTCATCGAAATGGATAGCCATATTACCAAAATTTCCGCGAGGCGTTGATTCGAGCAGCTCATTGAACGTCTCCCAGTTGCCTTTGGCCTCGGATTTGTTCATTGCTTCCCGGACTAAGGAGCCATTTCTGAAACTGAAGTGGAAATTTAAGAACTGCTGCCATTATTAAATTATAATCGTATTTAATACATACCAGAGTAGACCCATATATTGATCAATTTCCGTTGGATGGCACAGCACATGACCCTGTTCCAGATTGGGGGGCTCTTGTAAGCTCATCATTAGCGTGTCGCTGGTGCCCAGCGAGACACTTAGCCAGTTTTTGTCCACGATCATGCCCGCAAGAGCTGATGGATTATCGCCGGTGCAGGCAATGACTTGGCAGGTGGGCGAAAAGCAGAAGCGTTGCACAAAGTATTCGGATACATTGCCGAGAACTGTGAAGCCACTGACCGGTTCACCCAGACGATCTTCTAAATCGGGAGCACAAGCATTGAGACAAGCCTTCGACCAAGTCTTATTACGTATATCCAGCAGATTCATGCCTGATCCATCGGCATAGTCGATGGGCGCCACTTTGCCAAGAAACAGCGAAGCTAGAAAACTGCTAACCAATGAGATTCGTTGCGCTTCCTCGTAGGCGTTAGTCCGTTGCTGGTAGATTTTCCGTATTTGTGGTCCCGTAAAGCGTTCATAGCACTTGGACCCAGTCAATTGAACCATTTTTGTCATTCCACCGATGGCAGTTTCCATTTCTAGACACTGCTTCGATGTGGATGCATCCATCCAAATGGGCGTGCGATTCACCACAAAAGCCGAATCGTCCACTTGCGCATGCAGGAACTTATTGGAATCGAGAGACTGTAAAGCCGCAATGCCGTGCCTCGACCAGTACACGGAGCCATGTTGCTGCGCAGAGCCGCTAATGGCAACGACAGTTCCCAGATCCACCTCCTGCATCACCAGTCGATCCAATACGATATCCATTGCCTTAACCCACATCACAGGTTGCACAAAGAACCTAAAAAGCTTTCGCCAGTTAGAAGACATTGCTTGAAATCGTATGGAGACTTGTAGGCTTACTCGAATTTATTGGGACCTGCATGGGCGCCTCCCGTGGTTCGAAACTCTGGCAAATCGCTGTCGAACTTTACCTCGGCCGAGGCAACCACTTTAAGTTCAGAGCTCAACAGAATGGCCTTGAGCTGAAAATAAAGATAAAACTTTGCTTTAGCATCAATGGAAATTAGGGGCAATATTGTATAAGGAAATAGTCAGATCATCTCGTGATTGATTGGAGAAAGTCTGTAAAATCGAATAGTGTTTAGCTTATCTGAAAGCCCAAATATCTTAGTTATAATGCTTAGATAATGTTTGTGTCCAGTAAAGTTGGATATATTAGTTATAATTTCTTGAAATTATACTTTACAATCCCACACTCTTGGTATTATGCAGGTACTGATAATCGGATGTCTTGCTATAGTGTAGGCTAGGAATGTTAACAAACATTAAAGTTAAATCAATAACAAAGTTGACTCGTTTTAATGAACAGACATTCTTATAGCTTCATAATTAACAACTAAGTAAAATGTCCTTGGCAGAGTCATGGGACGTTGTCAGTGTTACAGTCCTTATAGACACACCTTAAAAGTAACGATCAAACATCAGCAGCCGTGGACAACCAAAGGGCGATTGAGAGTCAATGTTTACGTCATGGCTTAGTTATCTGGCTTACTCTAGAGGCTAGACTCTACATGTATGTATGTATGATTGTACTTTTTGGTAGGCATGATTATTCAGCGCTACAAGTAGGCGTCAAAAAAGACCTATACAGCGAGAGCCAACATGGTTGAGACTTTACGGCTATCCAAATTGTATAATTTAAAAATATATACACATGCCAGTAAGTATATAAATACAGATGTTTCTTGACTGTAACAATTAAGTTCGAGGCTTTGGCTGGTTCGCGATAAGCAAATTCCGACTAGCCGCACAATAGATTAGAATTGTGCACTTAACCTTTACCAATACAATTTAGTAGTCCTCATCTGCATAGACATACGTACATACATTCAAACATACATATGTATGTACATATGTACGCATGAATGTGCCGCGTAGGCAATTGGAGTCACCAAAGGTAAACAATGTAGAACTAATCCAAGTATGTACATATGTATACATATATTGTAATGTGCGTTACCTTTTGTGTGCTTAAATCAAAGCCCAAAAATGTTTGTTTTGAGTCTTGCTCCTGTTGAGGCATTGTGTTTAGATTGGGATAACTTTGTTTTGTTCCGTTTTGGAATGTCGGCCTTGTCGGTGTCCTCAAAGAGTAGATGATTCCTTTTGAATCGCAACCGCAGCATCCACTTCTGAGCACGTCGGTTTTGCCAATAGACCTACGATGCTTACGGAGCCACAACCGCCCAATGTAATCTCGGTTAGCGTCGAAAGCGTAGGAGCTCATTAAGTTTATGACAATCGCCGCTTGTTGACGGGTTGCCACCTTTTGGTGCAAAAATAAAACAATATGGGTATTCCATTATATGATTTTAAAAAAATATGGAGATTATAATATCTACCTCATTTTTTTGTTCGACACCTAAATGATTATCATTCTTCTGCACATGTAATTTCCAGTTGCTGTTTCTGAATTTGGTTACAAAAGATTTGCTAGTTAACATACAATTTATACTTTTCACAATCATACTGAATTTTCAACTAATTTATGGAATATCATTGTCAAATATCGTAATAATCGATAGCTCTATCTAAATCGATATAGCAATATCGCTATCGATATATTGTAAGGAAAACTATCTATTAGTGCTGCTCATTTAGCTGAACATGTTCAATTGCTCATATTTTTTTCGGAGTCAACTCACTTATATTGCTAAATTGATCGTTGTTCAGGTTATATATCAATTTTAAATTTATGGCTTCTCAGGTTGCCCTGTGATTTACAGCTCAATCCTAGCAATAGTGAGTAAAACAAAGAAGATCAAGTGAGCAATAAATAACATTTCGGAGGAACATGTTCACTTGCTCACTTCAGTGACCAACTCTTTTTTGTTCACTCACTCATGAACAACTCAACACTAGAGGTGGAGAACTATCGATAGTCGGCACCATCGATAGTCAGCGATATTATTTTTCAAGCCATCGATAACTATCGATAGTTTTCGATAGTGTGTTATTTGCGCATATATATGCTAAATTCAAAAAATTATCTTATTTTTTATAAAATTGCAACTAAAATTTGAAATTGGTATTAATTTAGGTGTTATAAAACTAAAAACAAAATAAATAAAATTCGATATCAACAATAATGTTTCCCCATGAGCTTTTTGTAAAACCCATAGTTCCGCGATCTAAATCTTTTTGTCCAGCCTACTGAACAACATTAAAATTTTTATTATTTCCGTTACGCTCTTCTTTACCTATTTCGACTATAGTAAGGAACTTATCCATGTCGAAGAAAAATATAATTATTAAACACAAAAATTAAATGTTTCCGAAGCGCGGCAGATGCCAATTGCGTGTGTTTTTGTGACGATTTGAGCGTCACAAAAAACTATCGACCACTATCGATAGTGCAGGTCTGCCATCGATGGCGGCTCGATAGCGCTTGACCATCGATAGCGCTTGACCATCGATAGTGCCGATAGTGCCATCGATAGTTCTCCACCTCTACTCAACACTATTTGTTAAATGACACCTATCGATAATTGTCAGCTCGCCTTACTCTTCAGAAACTGCTAATAAATAAATTGAAATAGTTTTAATTAAAATGTCTTTGAACTATGAGGAAATGAGTTGGTCAGGTAAATATTTAGAGATCGACTGAGCTGCATTCAAATAGCACGTCTTTTAATTGATTAATTACGGGTGTTCCGGTTGCTGTCGCCGCACTGATGTGTACTTACATACATGCACACATATGCACGAAATAAACCAAGAGCTCATTATAAGTATGGAATTAAATTTGCAGATGTGCGGGACCAATTCAGGAAGTGGCGCGAGGAGTCTGGGCGACACAGTGAGGAGGTAGTACAACTGTGGGTGGCGGTGCTTGAGGACAAAGTCCAAAAAACTGGCAACGAAAGGCATTTGATACTCGAGCAAGTGATTGTTGCTGCTTTGGATACCGCACGCTTCGACATCGCTACAAAGTGCACAAAGCAACTGAGCGAAGAGTTTCCCGGCAGCTTGCGTGTGATGAAGTTCAAGGCGATGCGATTGGAAGCACTTGAGCAATATGATGCAGCTATCGAAGTACTGGATGCTATTATTGAGAAGGACGAGACAAATGCTGCACCAAGAAAACGGAAAATTGCCATAATGAAAGCTCGCGGCATGCGCCTGGATGCCATTAAGGAACTGAATGCCTATCTGAAAAAGTATACTTTTTAAAAAACAAAAAACTAATTGGAAGTGTACGCTAATTCTTACAATTTGAAATATTTCTAGATTCATGTCGGATCAGGAAGCATGGCAGGAGCTATGCAACTTGTACATGAGCGAAGGTGAATATGGAAAGGCAGCATTCTGCATGGAGGAAGTTCTGCTGCACAATCCCCACAGTCATCTAATACATCAGCGACTCGCTGACATCCGTTACACTTTGGTAAAATACCATTTACATTTGTGTACTTTTCAGCTCTTCAACTAAATTTAATTGAATCAATTTACTTTCAGGGTGGCGTTGAAAACATTGAAATAGCTCGCACTTACTACTCGCAGACAATCAAGCTGAACCCGCACAGTTTGCGTGCACTCTATGGACTATTTTTGTGCTGCAGCTATTTGGCCAACTCCAAGGCTGTGAGCTCAAAGCGCAAGGAGTCTCAGAAATTGGCGCAATGGGCACTCGAACAGGCTTCAGCCCACACTGCCAACCATTCATCGATCAAAAACAATGAAAAGTGGATTGCTTCATTGGATTCAGCCTTCGGCGCTTTGGAAATCAAGTCTAATTGACCCGTATCTGCCGCTGACAATGTTAGCATAGGTGCAATACCCGACAAAACGTAAACAATTCCAAATATGCTTTAAAAAATTTATAAAACCTTCTGTTTCTTTTTTAAGCACTACTCTAACATCTACATATATAATACTACATAGTCATGTGTTTCAATATCGAGCTGAATCAGATTGCTCTAATCAGCCGATATCGGGTATTATTTTTAATTTATAGTTTTGTTATGGTGTCTGTCCCCAGTCCGATCAACCCCAATAAGCAAAAAAAAAAAATAAAATGCATTAATCAAACTAGGAAAAATCATATGTATAAAACTAACTGTACTCTGCTGTCAGCCGGACCTTATGAATGATGTTTAAAAAATTGGCCAATATGTTTACATAGCATTAATAAAGAGCTGCATTCAGCGTACCGATTATTTAATTCTTTTGCTGACTTATTACCAGGAACTGCAATCCTTGCAAGCTATATTAAATAAAATTACAATCTCATGAGTAATTATTGATTTACTTGCAAATTGCAATATAATATTTATAACTTATTATTACTGTTATTATATTTTATTATTGTTTTGAGAATGCAATTTCCTTGTACAATTTGCCAATTTCTAATCTGCCTGTTTATATACACTGCGCGTCATCAGGTTAGCACACCCTTTTGAGTTTGTAGTTTTGGCTCAATTCCATTGAAACGCACAGGGCTAAAATTTTTAAATTGATTCCAGATAGTAGCTGATTCAGTTTTCTATTAAATAAAACCTAAATAATTGTTTTTATATTTTTTCTTATATATTTTTTTTAATTTTTTTAGAAAATACCAGAAAAAATAACAATTTATTTTTGGTCACATCAGGTTAGCACATGGAAACTATATTTATCTTTTTTAAGCTTTGCTGACATGAACTTATTTTTAAACTTTATTATTTACTTATTTAGACATTTTTTTATAAATTAAGTATTGTGTCGATCCTTCCTTGTTGACAACGACCGCATAAATTTGGTTGGGAAGCGACTCATTAAACTTTTCAATAAAATTTTAAAGAATGGCTGCCCAAACTCGTTTGACGCCTTCAATTAGTTCCTCTATGGTAGAATATTGTCTTCCAGACACATACACTTTGTGAACAAGCCATCCCCAAACTTTTTTCTATTATATTACTGCCGAGTGAGTAAGGTGGCTATTGAAATAATTTTACATTTTGGTCTTGAATCCATGACTTTACTATTCTGGCCGTGTGAATCGGACCATAAAAATGTTGAAAATGCCATGGCATATTTAAAAACAAACTTTTAAAGTGTGGAAATGCATGCCCAAGCAAGGCTTTGTACGATTTCGAGTTCATATTTGTAGTCAAAAAAAATTGCAACTCGCACGTTCCAGAGCTCCCCACGCCATCCCACCCCCCATGCAGCAATGAAGGTGTTCCAACTGGTGCTCCTCCTTCCTTAGATCGTGGATCATCCGTCGGGTCCCACCAAATTTACTCTCTTTTCATCCGAACAGACAACGTGGTACCAATCAGATTTCCTTGACATGTACTCTCGTGTAAATTAAGGTGTGCTGCCTTACGAGCATCATTAAGGGGGGTTTTGTTCTTTAGTTTTAGTCTCTTAAAATGTAGGGCCTTCCTTATGACCATCTGAATTTTAGATAAACTCGCTTTAACACCAACTTTTACCCTGATCTTTGCGGTCGAGTCATGAGAAATTGACGCTTCTCTTTAAATTGCTCTCTTATTAGCATCGGAAAGCACTTTATTGTTGCCTCCTTTATTATTTTTGCCATACCCCGACTTGTTGCTGAGGAATGTTGATATAACCTTGCGACTTCTTCCGATTTTTCTTGATATTTGACTTATTGATAACAACTTTAAGTGCTCGTAAGCTTCAATTTTGGCTTACTCCTTGACGGTAAGCGTTTTTCCTTTACCCATATTAAAGAAAATATACCACTAGAGCAGCAAAAAAAATTTGGATATCCCACGTGCTTAGATGGCAAAGAAAAGTGCAATCGAAATTGTGTGTGCTAACCTGATGACGCAAGAATATTACATTCTTTGCAATCGATAATAAAAGAAAATACCAAAAGGCATATAACGGGACTTTTTTATAACGTAATTTTTTTACTAGTGATAGAGCATACAGAGATGCGAAAAACTGATAACAAAAAAAAATCCGAATGCTAAAAACAACAAGAATAGGGGCATTTATATTAGTCTCATAGTAGGTGTGCTAACCTGATGACGCGCAGTGTATATGGTTAAAAAGAACATACAAACTTAGTACGATTTATAGCTATTAAAAAAAAACAATAGTTTATTGTATTTGTCAGCAACATATATTAACTTATCAACTTTACATTATTGTTATTCTGGTGAATAATAGTGCATACATATATATGCAGTAGCGGACAAAGAAAACCGGACACCATAAAGGGCGGTTTTTGGATTTTTGTTTTGTTATTATTTATTCGACCATAGAAAAAACGTATAAGGCCTAAAAACCGTTTGAATGATAAAAAAACTTTCCTTAACCCATTAAGTACCCATTGAAAATTTCGAACTTCTCGGATGCAAAAAATTCTTCAAACAATTCTAATTCCAATTCTGAAAAAAATTTTTCAAAAATCTCCTTGCTAGTATTTTTTATAATTTTTTGAAAACTTCGCAAAAGCCACATTTTGTATGAAAATGAAGAAAAAGGGTTTTTTTTATGGTGTCCGGTTTTCTTTGTCCGCTACTGTATTTTGTCGGACTGAATGCGAATTGAAGGTAATTTAAACGATTATAACGTAAATGAATATTGATGTATTTATTTAGAACATGATGTCTCAGTCAAGTGAATTCCAGGTGTTTGCTTAGTTTTTATTTGTTTATAAACTATATATACTGTTTATCAAATTTATGAAAATTGGGGCTTAAAAACAAGTTGAATGTTGATATGTGATTTTGTCGTAGTCCACATTGAATCAATTGTAATTGTCATTGTTTTGATTGTAGACACACACACTCACACATATACACAGAGATTGCGTTTACAATGAGCATATGGGTCTGTAGGTGTAATCGAGTGCAATGGACTGCCAGCTAGGGCATCGCCAGAGGCTGCCATCGGCTGTGGTGATAAGCCTCCATCGCAGGCGGACTATAAATAAAACACCAGTCCAATAAGACAATCTGGCCGAGGCTCTAGTATTGCAACCCATGCGACCCGCCCGTCCGTCATTGGAAAATTCTTAGATTGATAGGTTTTAATTTAGTTTAGTTTGTCGATGATCCGTTGCCATTGTGACTGCGTAGTTTCTTGGCTGGCTTAACCCGAAAGAACTCCCTAAAGCTATTCGTGGGTGATACGACTTTGCTGCCCCTGTACGGCTTTTCGGAGGTACTCGTTCGACTCTTGGCCCTGTCCTGCCACAGACGTGCACGAGGATGAAGCTCCATTTGTACGACTGCGTCGGTTATTGTCCGCATTGGAATCTTGATCGCCAAATGCATAGCGCGATGCACCGTCCAGATATTTCAAATTGGGAAGCACTTGGAGTATGTACTCGCGGGCGTAGGCATCGGGTGAAGCGGGGCCATGGTTTTTGAATACGGTCTGAATGCCAGGATTGCCCATGCAGGAGAGCTGCTCCAGCGAGGGACATCGTCGCTCTATGCGGTGAATCCAGTCGGTTATGTTGCAGATATCGCAGTTGTTTATCCTTCATGAATAGTTCAGTCAGTTGAGATGCAGGGCGGATAACAGAAATGTGTTCACTCACCACAATATTTTCAGGTTGGGCAGGTAGGGAAGTGTGTTCACATCTAAATTGCCATTGCGGTCCAATATGAGCGTATGGAGGTCCTCAAAGAATGAGAGAAACTTCAGGTTCTTAAAGTTGTTGTGGCTTAGATCAAGGAACTTGGTCTGAGCGGCAAACTTGTCAGCCAACCGTCGTGGAATGGTGCACAGATTTTCATAGGCCAGTGAGATGCGGTTGTCCTCCTCGAGCACGATGTCAGTTAAGGCATCTTCGCTGGCACAGCTGCTGTTCGATATAAATCCACTGAGGGAGTACGGATTGGGCGAGATCATCTTATAGTCGTTATCGAGCTGTGGACACGGATAAAGTGACTCCAGCGACTGGATGTTGGCACACGTCTTGAGCACCTCTTGCAGGCGACCGTTGTTGCTGTTGACAAGTCAAGAGAAATGACCTTTAAATCGAGAGTCGACGACAATGACAACGAAAAGATAACTGAGATTAGATATGTACCTAGAAAGGTCTTCCGAGTGCGATTGCTCTGATGTTGATGCTTCAGACATAACTGCTGTCAATCATTACTCCAAAATGAATTCCTGTGGTTCTATTTCTATCGCAGGCTTCCTTTTTGACTTGTGCCCTGAGTTCAGGTCCAAAGCTTCCGACACACTGAAAATGCAATCACAATCGACACGCACCCAACGACAAGTGCAGAGCAAATGACAACAGCGAAGATTTTGAGTCTTTCACTCTCGGACTAATGTACACACAGTAAGTCAAGAAATTTGTCTGACAGTCGAATAATTGCATAATTATTTCTTGTCTCTAAAATATTTAAAAATCTTGAACTTTATCAGAAAATAACAATTAAAGTTTTTTTTTGCTCACAATAAAATAAGTGTATTGTATATTTTTGTCAACACAATTCCTTGACTAACTGTATATATTTGTATAAGTATGTATGTAAGCATTAACGAACACAATAACAATAAATGTGATAGTATGCATGGACACAATCACACTCATCGTAAACCCTGCACACATGCACACGCATATATACTTTTCATACAGCTGTATGTATGTATTTACACAAGAAGAACAACAACAAAAAATAGGAAGACCATTCTGCCTAGAAGTCAGTGTTTTGTCTTTGTTTATACTCTACTTATACTACTATCAGTCATAATGTTACAATTCTAGTTAATTAAAGTGGATGCCCAGACTCACTGAATGTGCTAGCACATAATCTACAAGATTAGCCGGCTGAAAAGAGTAAAGGGTGTTAAGGTATGAATATGTGCATCAATATACATACATACAGCGGTGGACAAAAGTATTTTGGCACCCTTTAAAGTTAGTTCTAGCCAAATTTTGAACTTACTTGATGTAAAGTTTGGTATCAATGGAAAGGTCTTTGGAATTCCTTTCGAATTCCATTAGGATTAAAGAAACTTTCTGCATTAAAACATTTTTTTTTTAAATCGAGGGAAAAAGTTGACGTTTACAAATATTCGAAAATTTTAATGGGTACCTAATGGGTTAGGGAAAGTATTGCATCATTCAAACGGATCTCAAAAGACCTTTCCAGTGATACCAAACTTTACATGAAGTAAATTCAAAATTTGGCTAGAACTAACTTTAAAGGGTGCCAAAATACTTTTGGCCATCGTTGTACATACATATGTATGTATGTACATAGCTTTAGAGCGAATTAATTCTTGAAGAAGTCCTGTTTTTAGGCAAGATGTCCTTGAGAAATCTATAGTCTTTGTTTGCGAAGACCAGCATTCATATCTTTTGAAAGGGCGACCCATTTCATATATATTATATTTATTATATTTGATATATTATATTTGATCTAAACTGCACTAGCATTCTATTGATGTAATCAATATTTAAAAAAAAAAAAATTGAAAAAACAAATTTTATTTTTAATTTTATGGAAAATAATTTTAAAACATAAAAACATTAAAATAAAATAAAATTGTTGAAAACAAATTTTTTGCTACCATAGAACTGACTTTTTCACAAATTTAAACTTTAACAGCCCATGAGAAGGCATCTAGAGTGCGTGGCACCTTTCTTCAACACCTATTTTATAGGTTGAAGAGTTATCTATCATATGCCATTTAAATAATTCGATTATCTCATTTGGTTCAACGACTTTTGCAACATAAAAACTCAAACGTCACCACTGCGACTGGAGCCATTGGAGCCTTTAATTAATATTTCATTTAAATTTAAATTATTCTAATCAAAAATACGCAGTGAATTAATCATTAAAAGTCCGACTACTAGTTTAAAAGATAATTAAATTTGAGATGAAAAGTCAGTTTGTCTTTAAGAGCTTACCCCCACTTGTAGTTTTGAAGTATAATTATTTAAGTATAATTATTTAACTTAACTTTGGATTTACAGTTCATATCATCTCGAATGAACAGCAAGAAGTACATTCATGTATTAGAAAGCAGTCTCCTTCCTTATATTGAAGCAAACAGTGGAGATCCTCTTGTTTTTCAACAAAACAACGCTCGCATTCATGTTAGCAGAGGAACAAAACGCATATTAACTGATTGCTCAATCCAAACAATGGCATGTTCCCCGGATGTAAATCCAATTAAAAATGCTTGGAGTACATAAGTAAGACGGGATAACGATGAAAAAACGAAAATTTAAAACTATTGACGAGCCTTAGACTAGACAACTATGACCGAATGGGGTAAGCTGGATCCCAATCTTTTTAAAAAGTTATACGAATCGATAAAAAAAACATATTTTTTTGTATTGCTAAAGGTGGAGGTGATCCCATTGACTATCAAAAAGTTAAATTTCTGCACATAATCCCAAAGAATTGCCAATCAATCAATTTGTTAAATAATTATTGAAATGTGTCTTATATTTATGAAACGCCCAAATATTAATTTTTCCTTAATTAATATTGTTTGCATAAACTAACCTAAATTCTACTGAAACTTGTTGGTTTTATTGCTAAGAATATTATATAAAAAAACAACTTCGATAAAAAATGTATTTTCTGAAATATTAACAAAAAATTAGGTGTCTTATGATTATGAAACGCACCTTATTTTAAAACGCTCTTATGCATGCCTTTCAACCGTTGGCACTCGGCACATAGCGCGAAAGGGTCCCGATCCTTCTTACTTAATTAAAATAACTTTGTTCGCAGTGCGGGGTGCCAAATATTATTTTAAGAATAACTTATGCATAAAATATCGTCAGAAAATTTGATATCAGACATTTCTGGGGCATGGCAATGTTTTCGTCACTAGATTTTTACC
This sequence comes from Drosophila suboccidentalis, assembly GCA_037043435.1. Taxonomy (NCBI): domain Eukaryota; kingdom Metazoa; phylum Arthropoda; class Insecta; order Diptera; family Drosophilidae; genus Drosophila; species Drosophila suboccidentalis. Next base: position 47,361 of record JBAMBK010002468.1, on the reverse strand, counting down.
TCGTGAAGAGGCTTTTTTTATTTAAAGCTAAGGAGGGTTAAAGGTGGTGAAACTTATTTTAACTTTCATGTATTTTGAAAATTCTTAACAGACATGAGCTTAAACTTTTTAAAATATTTTAATCTTATATTTTTAAGGCGGTTTGGCTTGTGTTAGAAGAATAAAGATCAATTTTGTTGCCTAGTGCCATACTTTTGTGAGTCAACCAGATTGAATGACTTTTAGTAACTTAATTTAATAAATTTAACAATTTCATAAGGAATCGAATTTCCAAAAGTTTTTATTAAAACTAACAACTTTAGGTACAATACTGAGCATTTTTGGGGCTTGAATATACATTCGTCAAGTAAAAGAAATAAAACATCTATGTCATATAGAATCGACCAAGCAGTTGCATTTAAAGTTTAAGTTAAGTTAAACTTCTCATTCACCAGAATTAAAGTGAATGCTCAAGAATAGGATGGAATTGGAATGCATTTTTAGGATCAATCACAAGAGACGATCTTTCAGCCATATTTTTTTCTATTCTATCCCATTCTACTTTTTGCTGTGCAAAGTTTTGCGTTAATAGTTTTATTTATATAAGTCCTTGTCGATAGCCTTTCAAGCGCACTGAACATACATTTTCATCAATACAATTAATAATAAAGGAATTTTCGATGTTTAATTTTTATTATTTTTTAAATAATAAACTTATTAATAACTAAAATAAATTGTGGATCTCCGAAAAATACTCTAATTTTTAAATATCTGACCTTTTTGTATCCTTTATATTCTGACTTTTTTGTATCCTTTACATTCTTTTGTAAATGGGATTCTATAGGATGTGCATTCTTAACACCTTTCAAGCAATAAAAGATCGAGAGTTTTAAACTTGTTCGCGAATTTCATGCGCTTTAAATACACCTACATATGTATGAGCGAATTTCAGAAGCTTAGAAAGTTCTAGTTGTGAGTGTTGGGAGGGCCAGCCTTTCCATAATTCGAGTTCATTATCCGTACCTTAACTAACAATAATAGGTCGAGTCTTCGCTAATTCTGTCTTTCACATCATCGAAAAATGCTTTTATTATTAGATGATATTAAATAACACTCTGCGTCGATTTTGGGATTGCATTGCTATGTTTACAAAAGAATACCCAGTCTGTTTTCTTGCCTCTTGTGTGTGCTGCAAGAGAAACGAACTCTGCGCTTGTTTAAAATTGCTGTTGCCATTGACGACGCTGGCCACTGTTCTTGTATTTACAAACAATCATATGAATGTGTACATACATACGCACACAGGCACTCATGTGCAGATATCGTAAAGAATACTACACTCATACCTCTGCTACTACTACTATTGCTTTTGCTATGGAGCCGAGCCTCCAATCAGACCGTTTGGGTCTCTCGCTCTTTTAGCTCGCTCGCAAACGGTTACGTTGGGGCAGCGGCTACAGCTGCGGCGGCGGCTGCTCTAGCCCCGGGTTCCTATAGATACTATTGAGCGAGGCAGCGCCAGTCTGTGTCTATGCTTAGACCTCGATAGTTGGGCGCGTCGAGTAGTTCGAGTCAACGTAAGCGAACTCACGCACACACTACAAATCCAAGATCGACTTTAACGACAACTGCCCCCTCTTCAATAACCCCACACAATCCAGTGTTGCAGTGTTTTATTTTGACTGTGTGTGCATGCGTGTGCGTCTGCGCGAGTGTGTATGCGTGTGCATCAGCTGTTGACAAATTAACGGGCCCTGTTTGGCCTTCGTCGTCTTACGGCCTTTGCAAATCAAAACGGTAATAACAACAAAAACACCTCACGTCAAAAATACATACACTCATTTGTTTGTATGTATGTACATAAATATGTATGTTTAGAAATATGCAGTTGTAACAAAAACAACAACAATAACAAAATATTGTGAGAGGACAGTGATTAACATACATAATTTGATGGTCGCGCCACTATTTCACATACATACAGTACAAACAGTTGGTCATGTAATTGTTTTGACAAAATAAGCAATATATTTTGCAAATATGTATAAAGTCTCAACTTAGGTTTCATTAATTATATTATAGACACTTTTGGTTCCAAAAACTAGCAAAAGATTTTTTAAAATACATTTTTTATAAAAATTAAAAACAAATATTTGAATATTTCTCTTTGTCAAAACAATACCTTTACTTACTGTATGTACAAACAGCCACGTATGTGTGTACACTTTACATATATTCTTACATACATATGCTTGTACAATGTACATACATACATACATATATATGTACATATGTACATCAATTAGCTTTAAGAGTGATTTACACGCTTATCATTTGCTGGGGTTCGCGCGTGTTTAGCTACAGTGAGTTTTATTGCTGATTTGTTAACTTTTTGCTTTTGCGCTTTTTCAAACTATTCCACCTTGGCATTTTAAGTACAGTAAAACAATATTATGTTGTCTGAAAACTATTTATATATATTTAGCATTTTTTTAATTTATGAATGGTTGCTGGCCTATTAGAATCATTTCTGTTCGCCTTAGATCTTTTCTTTATAAAAATAAATATTGAAATTTAGTTTTATTTTTAAATTTTTTAAATGACAAATAATTAAGATTGTTCATGCGTAATGTTACTCAAGTAGAAATTTCAACCTATTTAAAAATACTACAATTTTTTTTTAGCGTTTACTCAATTATGATTTAAGTGTTATTCTACTCCTTGGAGTCTTCACTGTAGTGGCTCCACTGTGCGTTTTGTTGTGGGAACTTTGCGAATGACGCGAAATCAGCTGATAAAAGTAAGGAGGGTGGAATGAGCGAGTTCATTGATTAAAATAAAAGTCCAGCTGACGTTGTCGTTTCGTTCTTTGTGACTCTTATCAAGCAAACGGCAGCGACAGTGGCAAGGCAACAACAATAGGAAAGAACCAATTGAAAATATGACATACATAAATACATATGAAATTATATACTTAGTATAATTTATAATTTAAATGGAATAAACAGAAACAATAGCAGCGATAGCGCTGTTTCAATATGATCTGATTGATTTCCTCGCTTGTGCATACAAACATATGTACATATGTATTGTTCACATATCTAAGTATGTAACTTTAAATGCAATTGTTTAAAGAGCACGACAGTTGGCTCAAAGTCCAGAGACATTTTATTGGGCTCGTGGACAATTCGTTAACTGAGACACTCAGTCATATCGTACGAGTGGCTACTACTCATCGGCCAAAGTTTCTCGGGCGATTTGTTGCCAAGTTGTGCTCCAAGCAACAACAATAACAACACTAGCAAAAACCAACAGTGCTAAAAACAAAAACAAAGCACACAAAAAGTCAAAGCTGAAAGCCTGTTCATTGTCAAAGCGTTTGGAAACAGGTAAAAATTGCAATATACAGCGAAAAACAAAACCCACATACATTAAACTGAATATGTTTATTTCAAATTGCTTAAAACTGGTAACAAAAAATATATGGTAGTCGGTGGACATTAAATATGTATATTTATTGATATTATTAACTACATTCATGTACATGCGAGATAAAGAATTTAAGCTTTATCGTAATTGACTGCATTTCCGACTAAATTGATAAGATACTTTTGCCAGTGACTGTATGTCCGATGAAGGCATAGACTAGTCATATTTTATCTCAATTTCACCATTGGATTAAATATAGTCATATTTAATGGCTAAGATAAGAGAATTCTTGAGCTTTAACCTTTGTTATATATTTATAAATAACATAGGATAAAAATAGAATTTCAAATACAATTAAAATTCTAAAAAAAGAAAGTAAATTAAACAATAAAATGTTAATATAAACACTGTTATTTCCTTACCTAAAAGTTTATTAAATGAAGTTAAAACTGACCTTTCAATAAACAAACAAACAGAAATAAACAAAAACATTTTTGACAAGCGATTAAATACCTTTGCAATCTTATTAGCCCGAATTAACGTAACTTTTCGTTTATCTACAAACAAACATACATACAATATCATAAGCTCAAGAATGTGTATTATAAGTAGGTATACCCTATGCAAATATATTCAGTGACACTGTGACCCGACCGTGTGAGACTGTATGAATGTGTGTATGTGTAAATACACTATAGTATATACTGTGAAATATGCAAAGAAGTTTCGCTGCCACAATTTTTGTTGTCTTACGTCATTCCACATCATTGAGTTTTTGGCTAATGCAGCATCCGCATCTGTTTCAATGATATCCACTCTGAATTACTGTACATACATACATATATAGAATGGTATATGTACTATTAAAATACACATATGAATAGATATCGATAACCATTAACCAATTTAATATACTACGCATAAATTCGAAAACATCTGCAGTCGAAGAAAATCTCTGATAAAATGAATATAATAAATCTCTTTCTTTCATTATTTATTACCCTTTATATATTTTTGTACATAAAATTGGATCGATTTTAGTGCAGAGACTTGCACGTAGAACACACTCTCTGCTTTATGTAACGATGAAGGTCAGAAAGTACAGCTTTTTTTTTTTTATTATTATTACTATACCTATTTCTTATGTACGTATTCCAGCTGAAAATCAGAACACAATTAGAGAACAGAAACAAATGGAAGTAGTGGGTCATTAAAATACACTATAATTCAGTAATACGTACGATTCATGCAATACAAACTTCTTTATATAGACATTACTATACACAAATAGTTCATTTTGGGTTCATTACACACCTACTGATAAGAATCAAAGTTAACATTTAATAATAATTTCCAGTGATGTACATATATAAGAATATAAAGTGAATTGAAAACATCTTAATCAGGAGTTAATTGTGTAACAATTTCTTAGGCAGGCTTTACTGTACATTGTAAAGATATTCGTTGCACATATTTGTTATGCCAGCACACCTGTCGATATTCCACGGCAGCTCAGACCTTGACAGAACCGCCCACCTCTCACGTTCAACCAGAAATCAATGCTGAAATATCGGAATAGGAATGGGCTGCTTGGTCACGTGAATTCAAATTCAAATTGAAATTCATTGTGATTGTGAGTGGAAAGGCGCACGCCGACGACGATTGATAGGTTAAACAAAGAGTCAGGTGGTGTTGTCATTGTCGACATTTAATTGAAAGCCATTGACATGGTCTGGCCCCATTGTTAGCACATACTTTCTTTGTATATAAGCAATTGATTGATACATAACAAAAACACGGCTTGCAAAATGGGACAAGTTCAATTTAATTCGAATTTGATTTCAACATTTGTTGGCGACACGTTCATCATGTTTTGTTTTTTGCTTCTTAATTAAATTCAGTTTGAGACGAGAATGTTAATTAGATAGTCGTACTTCTCGTAGAATGTGTGAGATGTTGAGGTGCCAGCTTAAATTTCCTTGGACAGAATGCATTGAAGGTCAACGCACCGAACGCTCATTGAATTACAATTACATGTTGTTTGTTTACATGCCAGCTGATTATTAAATAGATTGCCTTTGTTTTCATTTCAGATTGTTTTCAACTCAATAGCGCAATGACTGGATCAGGTAAATATATAGTACTTTTGCATACATACAATATTTTTAAATGTATTTGTTTAAAAATCGAATTGACCTGATCGTATTATTAAACTTTAAGCTTCCCCCGACAATATTAAAAATTCGAATTGAATTCCTTTTACTGGAGATTAAAATGGTTTATGTTACAATCTTACTATCTTACTTAGTGTAATCGATAGAGAAAATAGGCAAAAAATAGAAAAAGTGAATTTATTCCAATGTAGAATCTATATGTTCATCCTATTGAATTTCTTCTAGCGTATATTGCTTAAATAAATAACTTGAATACATTTTTTGTAGGAAATTTCACAAGATGTGAGTTTGTGATCATTTTTTCGTTTTTGGCCTCGGTTGACATCTCTGTGGAAATACTCATATGCACATTATGTACAAAACTAAGTCAAGTCTAATAAAGTCAAGATTCCCGTAATACGCTAATAAAAACTAAGCCCAAAGAACGCAATTATTTAAATTTTTAATGCACCTTAAAATTAAACATCAAAAATCATTTTAAAAATGGCGATAGGCTAATGTTGTTATTGTTTTGGTATTGCCTTGCCAGCAGTAACAACAACAACAACAGTAACAACAACAACAACAACAGCAACAAACAATCCCATATGGCCAGTAGGGCAAATGCATTAACGAAAGTGCTCGAAGCTGCTGGGATGAATAGATGGAAGGGAAGCAGGGGAAGATTGCAGCCAGAGAAACTGGTGCTGAAGGTGATGGCTAAGTGCAGGCAGCAGGTAGCAGCAGGCGGGCAGTGGCCTGGTATCAGCACTAAGAGATCATAATTCACATAACTCGGCTAATAATTCAGTTAAGTTGAAATGCGCAGTACACCAGCAGCAGCAGCAGCAGCAGGAGCAACAGCAACAGCAACAAATCCGCACACATGTCGGATTCATCAATATGATCACACAATTTGCGAACACTTACAACATCGATAGCACGATTGATGTGACATTCCAAGCATTTAACAAAAACCCTCTTGTTCTCCTCCTCTTTTGTCCCGCACTCACAAGAATTGTTGGCAAATTCGGCGAAATAAAATAAAGTTTTTTCGTCCGCCATTTTTCACTTAAACTAAAAAGTGGAAACGATGAGCGAGCGAGCATTTGTCACCTCTCTCTCTCTCTCTCCTCACATTGTCATTGTCACAAAAAACAATAGATGGCGCACCATAGCGCACCACATAGATGGCGCCACAACTGCGCGCCTGATCAAGTGATAAAAGTGAGCAAAAAAGGGCAAAATTCTTCTCAAATTTTTCACAACAATTTTTTCGGCCGAAAAAGTCAACTTTTTTGTTTTTTGAGCTAGAGCTTTGAAAAAAATATCAGAAATTTTGTTGAATTTTTCTCGAATTTCCGATATCTTTTGATTCTCAATTTTATTTTTATTTCTCAATTTTTTTTTGGCTTTTTTTTCAGTTTCGACACCAAACTAATTTTAAAATAAAGTTAATTAATTTACCGAATTTTGCATTTTGTTTTTTTTTTTAAATTGTGTTTATTTAATTTTTAATTGATTTTTTAAAATTCCATTTCAAATTTGCGCGCCCAAAAATGTGAAATGTTATTAAATTCAATAGTATTGCATACTTTTCGGCATCCGTAAAATTATGTTGCACAAAATGTTGCATAGTACCACGCCATGCCACTAGAAGGCGCCACTAAATTTGTAATGTGGCAAACTGTCCGCGCAAATTTGAAATGGAATTTTAAAAATCAATTAAAAATTAAATAAAAACAATTAAAAAAAAAAACAAAATGCAAAATTCGGTAAATTAATTAACTTTATTTTAAAATTAGTTTGGTGTCAAAGATAGCAAACGGAAACCAAACTCTGCCTACCGTCAAAAAGTGATGCTGTATTGAAAAAACTGAATTTTGGAGAAACAAAATTTATTTTGCATTGCGTATTTAATTGTAAAAGTAACTCTGCACATTTGTAAATATTTAACTAAATCTCTAAATACATAGTTTAATACACATTAATTTAGTTTTGGTGGTGTTGTTGTTAAAGTTCTGATATTTTATGCTATACACAAATTGGTTAATTTCATTATACCGGTTGTTATGTTAATCAGAGCTAAGAATTAAACATAATTTTCTTAATTATTACTTGCAGTACACGATCCGAAATGGAGCTTGGAGCGTCGAGAATCGTCTGGCCATTTGGTTTGGCGCAAAGAGTCCCCATCATCAAAGGTTCGATTTCGATTTGACGTTGAAGTTTTGGAGTTTGAGAAACATCCAAACGAGGAGCTGGATCATACGGACGATCATTTCTCGATCACAAATCTGTCAACAACAGTCGCCCTCTGTGCCACATGTGTCGCGGTAGTTGCGGCATCCGTATTCCTGCCCTGGTACCTCATGGAAAAGGCCGGATCGCTGTAGAAGCCATGTAGACTGTGCTTAGTGTATCACTTGAAGGTATTAAGTAGGATTATGTATATAGGCAGACATACTATAGACTTAAGTACTAATAAAATGTGTAAATTTTAATGTAAATACGAGTAGTGCATATACATATGTATTTTGTGATAGACCTATGTAAGTCTAAGGCTTTTAATTCAGATAAAAACAGACTGTTTGCAAGCAATTGATTCAATCGATGATCACAAAGATATTTAAAATGAATAAACAGACAACTTGCCCTTTTTCTTAGATTTGATGTTGTGTTTTAATTTTTGTTTTTGCAGCATTTATTCAATTTATTGAAATCTGAAAGGAATTAGAGAATAGTTCTTATACTAAGTTCTAAAAGAAGAGCTGAAAACGACGAATTCGAATAATGAAATCGAATTTCGATCAAGGAAAGACCATAAACTGCAAAAATATTTCGTAGATGAAATTTCTTAGCTTTAATACCAAACATTTTGATTGTAAGATTATATACATATTTTTGGATTATTCTCTTAAAGTTGTTTTATTTTAAAAATTAAATATTATTCTTGAATTTTGCAACCAGTTTTTTTTTTTTTGAGAGTGAACACTTTTCAGTTAGAATCGTAGCTCTCGATCCACATTTAATACTTATGTACATAGATTTATCATAAGTTTTGATTTATAGTCGATATAGCTATAAGGATACAGTTCTTTCCGATAGTTGAATAGAATCTATTTGAAATATTTGACAAATATATATGAAAAGTGAACAGAAGCCGGTGCAATAAATATTTATTAGCATTACGATGGTAAAGTCGAGATTACTACTTGGAACTACACAATGCAGTGTTATTAAATGATTAGATACTCTAAGCCATTTCAGTAATGCTAAGACGCACCCTCAGATTGATTCCCATCCCTTCTAGACACACCGGGCATTTTGCTACGCCCTCAACCCCCGCAGTGTCAGTGGAAATCTCTTAACTAGAGCACAGCATCCCTGACTTTGCTTATTGGTGGATGATTCATTTCGGGCTCTTTATTAAATTCCCTCCATTTTATGGACATGCTAAAAGGTACATGGGCTTCTAATTAAATTTTGTGCAGTAAACTCATTGGACATTGTTGGCTAAAATGGCGGAACGGCACGTAGTAAATGATGTTAGCATCCAACCCCCAATATCACAAGTAAACATCCCCAGGATGAAGTTACGCCATCACCTTTAAGACTCGCCATGACTTTAAGCCACGAAATTATTTTAAGATAAAGAAAACTAGAAAGTTAACCAGACAAACTATGAGTTTAAATTGATAAAATTATTTTACCAGAAGTAGATGGTTATTGATAATAAAGCTAACAAATACTATCAGCTACTTCACGATCAATTAATTAATAAGATCTATATTCCTAGAGGGTATTAAACCAACGGAGTCATGTCCTCTCGACTTGAGCGGACTTACACTAGAAAATGGATGTATTTAGTAATGCGATAAGTATATAAACTATTTTTACAGCTCAATAAAACAATAATAACATGACTAACAGGCCGTTTGGTTTATATTATTTATAGGTAGTATCATTAGGCTATCTTGATTTGAGTCTACGTCAAACTTCCAATTGATTTTGATAATCTGAAATGTCGCTTCACAAGCCAAGAGAGTTGTGATAAGCACGAGGCTCCCAACAATTTGACGAGTTGGTAACGCGGGTGGAGATCGCTTCGCTCTCCGTTCTCCGCACCATCCGAGAGAGAAATATGTGAACAACGTGTGAGAGCGATAACAGCTTCAAGTGAGATAAGATGCCTTTTGTTGGCTTGCTTTTGTACAACTCATACGAGTATTTGCAGTTTTGTTGATACCCTTCAGTTATAGAGAATGGGGTATACAGCGCAAATATCAATAGCAGGCAGAATACAAAAAGAAAATTATTGCAGATCAAAAAGTTAACATATTTCAATGTTTTTTTTAGTGTCTGATAATTTGATAGATATATTTCAGGGACTGCAAAAATGATTATTTGTGTTTTTTGTAATCAAAAAATCATTCACTTCCAATAACTTTGAGACACCGACAAACATACCAATATTCATCTTTATGGCATTTTTACCATTATTAAAAATTTTTCAAGTTTTATAGATTTGCTCACAAAATAATGATTAATTTTAAGTTATACTTTACTTCTCAACCAATAATCATTATTTTTAAGCAAAAAAAAAAACTTATGGAATAATCATTATTTTATGAGTTTTATTTTTTGCTCAAAATAAAACTGGTATATTTATCTAAATCTAAATGCTGATGAATGTCCACAAATGCTAATGGTTACTACAGGGAGCCTTCTAGTCGGGCAATCAAGTCAACTTAACACTTGTTTCATTCTTTATTTGTGTACGATCGCTGTGCTCCCCATAAGCAGAACCAGTACAAGTTGATGCGAATCAGTTTGTTGTTTGCGCCAGCCGAGAGCGCACGAAGGCATCGCCTCCAATCCACATTTCACATTCCACATTCCACACTCCACACTCGATCCAAAAGCAGAACAAGAAGAGAATAAAAGGTGACGCAGACGGAGACGTAAACGTAAACGTAGACGGAGTGAAGTGCATTGAGTGCGAATGAGAGGCGATCTCAATTGAATATTTAGTGTTGGTTGCCCTAAGCCAGATCTAGTCAACAATCTGATCGCCGCTGAAACTGACGCGGCACAATCAATCTCCGATCCGTTGAGCCGGTCTCATTGGTGCATACTCGTAGAATAAAACAGAAAACTAAAAACAAACGTAAAATAAAGCAAATAAAACACAAAACAAAACAAAATAAAATAATAAAAACACAAACAAAGGCGATTGTTGACATACTTGAAACATAGTGAGCATAGAACCAGTTTTGAAATTGTCTAAATGTGAGTCCCCGTACACAGAAGGTCGTTTCATGCTGCGATGTAAACACGTAATTAGAAATATTATCGACATTTATCTTTATTATTAGAAGTGCCTGCATCATGACTAAAATGCCAGAGACAACGTTCGCCGACCTGAGCTTGGCTGATAAGGTAAAAAATACTCTTTACTTTAAGAGATCAATGGGTTGCTAAATAAATTCAAACTCAATTTGAATTTGGAAAAAAGCGACAATAAGTTACTTAAAATTTATATCATACTTAAACAAAAGTCGGACTGTTTTGTGTAAATCATGCATATAATTTAAAAGTTTTTTCTTTATTTTAAATATTTACAATATTAGTCGAAAAAAGCAAGTCATAATTTCGGAATCAACAGCAGTCGATTGTGAGATACCCTGTACCCAACTTTAAGTTTGCATAACTGTTATCCGGACTCATACACATTCTTGAACATATGTACATACATATATAACTATCAATTAATTGTATAAATTTAATATTAAAAATTTCTCACCTCTGCACTATGATATAGGCTACTTACGAAGCTAACCTTTGTGTTTATTATCCGATCGCCATAAAATATTTATGATAGAAATAGAGTTATGACAATTGTAAGAAAAGTAAAGTTCTAGGTTAAGCATTAAATTGTTCTTATTATTTTGTTATCATTAATTTCAAAGTTCTGCTAGTTATTGAGATCTTCATATTTATATAGACAGAAATGCAGAAACAGAAACAGAGACAGTAGATAGCTTCACTCTGCTCCTGAAACTGATCTAGAATATATCTAGACCTAACAGCAAAATAAACGTAAAGCAATTTTATTTTTAAAATACAAAAATTTCTTTGTGATTTGAAAATTAAAATAATTTTTTTTTGATATTTAAACATATTTAACGAATTCTCACAACAAATTGAACGACATGATCGAAGATGCTTCTCCTGCCAGCTAAATACGTTACCATTAAGTTTTAATATCCATTTCATCTGAGCAGAGTATAGTCACAAGTCTTCTTAGAGAGTTGTCAATACAAATATTCAGCACGTGATGTCTTGGCTTCCAGCAAAAACTCAAACAAAAGAAAACAAAACAAAGCGACCTGCGAGTCAATTTAAAGCAGCGGCTCTGCCAATTTGCATACTACCGACTATACTGTTCATATATGTATGTGTATGTAAACATATTCCATATAAATGAATATATATCAATGTTTATTTAAATGTACACAGTCGTTAGCAGATTTGCCCATGCGATTCAAATGGATAAAATACACATTTGTGGAATTCATTAATTTGTCCGATCACTTAGGTACGAGAATGGGCATGTGATTCTCACAGATCGTGTTTTTGCCGTTGCCTGGCGTTAATTGGTTTGGCGAATTATCGCCGGTCTTCTAAACGATGTCAATTACCAGCTCCTGGTCTCGTTCTGGATCAAACCGGTGCAATATTTGAATAATTGAAATCATAAATAGTTTGCTAAACATCAATATAGATTAACAAGTGTTCTTTTTTTTTTTAGACATCCGTGAAGAAACCCAATATCGAGGGTCGTCGATTCTCCGACGTTTCGACGTGTTCCTTTAGCTCAGGTAGATCTTGATCAAATTAAAATGTTATAAGTTAGAAGTCTAATCGCTTTTCTTTAATTGCAGCATGTTTTACAGAGAGTTCCGAGGAGGATGAGGTTTCACCCAAGGATGTCGTGCAACGAAACTCCAGTGGCACCTCCGACTTCTGCGTCAAGAATATTGGCAAAGCCGCCTTTGGACGTCGTGAGATCGAAATCGCCGAGCAGGAGATGCCGGGCATCATGACCCTGCGGAAGCGTGCTTCCGAGGATAAGCCACTCAAGAATGCCAACATTGTGGGCTGCACCCACATCAACGCCCAGACGGCGGTGCTCGTTGAAACCCTGATTAAGCTGGGTGCATCTGTCCGCTGGGCGGCATGCAACATCTACTCGACGCAGAACGCTGTGGCGGCGGCTCTGGCTGAAGCTGGGGTACCGATCTTTGCCTGGCGCGGCGAGACCGAGGAGGATTTCTGGTGGTGCTTGGACAAGTGCATACACTTGGAGGGCTGGCAGCCGAACATGATACTGGACGATGGCGGAGATGCCACGCATCTGATACTTAAAAAGTATCCGGACTACTTCAAGTCGATCAAGGGCATTGTCGAGGAGAGTCTGACAGGTGTTCACAGGTTGTACCAGGTGAGTCACTACTATACAATCAAATATCCATAAAAGCCAATCCCTGCGTCCACTTCACTTTCAGATGTCCAAGGCGGGCAAGCTCACAGTGCCTGCCATGAATGTCAACGACTCAGTGACGAAAAACAAGTTTGATACTTACTACACATGTCGCGACTCCATATTGGACAGGTACGTGGATCTCTCGGTTCCCTTTTATAATTATAATACAGTCGAACTTTCCTAACTCGAATCACCATTATCCAAAGAAAAGGTTCGAGTTATGGACTTATAGAGTACTTTTTCTTAAGTTTATTAATTTTACTGCCACTCATTTAGCTCGAGTTAGAGAGAAATTCGATTTATAGAAGATCGAGTAATGGAAGTTCAACTGTACTTGGCTTGGCACAGAAACTGCCACAGATTATGATACCGCAATGTGCACCAATGCGTACCCAAACAAATATTTAAAATACAAAAAGTACAAAAAAAAAAAAGAACTTAAAAAATTAAGAAAAATTCCAGAAATGTTAAAAATAAGAGTTAGCAAAAAAGTTAACATTTCCCGTACAGTATTAATAGGTTTCATTTTGCCTTTTATCAGAAAAATCAAAGATACTTTTCTCATATAACCTACCCATATTTTCTTAATTTTATAAGCTCTGATTTGAATTTCCCAGTATATACAGTCGAACTTCCATACCTCGAACTTCTATAACTGAAATCTTCTATCTCGAATAAATAGCGTCAACCAATCTTAAAATATTAGAAATCCATGAGTCAAAGTTTTTCGAACTTCTCTTTCGAGCTTTTTCTTTGGATAATGGCTATTCGAATTATAGAACTTCGACTGTATTTGCTTCCTTGAATTGATTTCTATAAATTATTGATTCTGTTTTTCTAAATTAAAAAAAAACACTGTTTAAAACTTGCATTTCTAGTTATCTGTTCTACCTTAAATTAGAGTACCCTAACTAACTCCCTCATTCTCTTACTCTCCTACTAATCCTTGCAGCCTAAAGCGTACAACGGACATCATGTTTGGAGGCAAGCAGGTCGTCGTCTGTGGCTACGGCGATGTTGGCAAGGGCTGTGCCCAAGCTCTGCGGGGACAGGGCTGCATTGTGTACATAACTGAGGTGGATCCCATCTGTGCACTTCAAGCGGCCATGGATGGGTATCGGGTGGTGCGATTGGCGGAGGTTGTGCGAAACGTGGATGTGGTGGTTACTGCCACTGGCAATAAGAATGTTGTCACACGTGATCACATGAACCGCATGAAGAACGGATGCATCGTGTGCAACATGGGGCATTCCTGCTCGGAGATCGATGTGAGCAGCTTGCACACTCCGGAGCTGACCTGGGAGAGAGTGCGCTCGCAGGTGGATCACATCATTTGGCCCGATGGCAAGATGATCATTCTCCTTGCCGAGGGACGTTTGGTGAATCTCTCCTGCTCTACCATCTCATCCTTTGTTGTCTCCGTGGCATCGTCCACTCAGGCACTGGCCCTCATTGAGCTTTACTCGGCGCCTGGACGCTACAAGTCCGACGTCTACTTGCTGCCAAAGAAGATGGGTAAGTCCACTACGCTTACATATCTTATGTACTGTATCTCGTTTTAACGTAAATACTCTACAGATGAATACGTGGCTAGTCTGCATTTGTCAACTTTTGATGCCCATCTTACCGAATTAACAGATGCCCAGGCCAAATTCCTGGGCTTAAGCAAGGCTGGGCCTTTCAAAGCAAACTATTACAGGTAAGTTAAAGTACTTAAATATTGCTGGAAACCTTTTAAACATTTAATTATTCTTTTATTTAAATTATAATCTCAATATTTTAATTTTCCTTTCAGATATTAAACAGTATTGGGACTCGTCAATTGTTACTATGTATCAATATGGTATAAAATTCAAATAAATATGTTTATTACATGCAACCCCATTTTGTTTTGCCCAATAATCCATTTCTTTACTTTCATAATTTAATGTATATCTAAGATAGTGTTTATTTCAATAAATAAATGTGGTCAATTTTTATTTATTCGTACAAAGTATGACGTCACAATCTACATACCAAAAATTCAATAGATGGCGTATTTATGTTTCACAAAAGAGCCAAATGGTGGAACCATAGACTTAATAAATCAAGTCGGAAAGGGTATAATCGCGCTCACGACTATACCCGTTACTTATTTAAAAAAATTAAAATTTTTTATTTTTTGCATGCTTTTAGAATTTAAAATTTTTGTAAAAGTTTTTTTTTTCAACTTATTCTTATTCTTATTTCTTATTCTTTGGTCTCAAACAAAAAATTTATTGAAGTTTAAAAAATTCTTTAAGCAATTCTAAGAGTGACTGCAAAAATAAAATGTTCAAAAATCTCTTCGCTAGTATTTTTAATGATTTTTTTAAAATGGCTAAAATGCTAAGTTTTTTATTTGAACTGTGCGCTCTGTCTGCAATGATAACATACTAAAATTAATAAGTTTTATGACAGTCAGCTACTGACAGACTGCGTTTAGCAATTTGGTTTGCGTCCGAACTCTACATAAGCATTTCCGTATGCTGAATGACCAACAGGTGGCGCTTTTATTAATTCATAGTATATGTGTTTTTTGCAATTGTTAAATTTATGCAATTAAGATTAAATTATTCAAAAATTTCAGTTTTATTAGTGAAAGTCACATTTCATGAAGTTCTTCACCCCGGGAAATAATACAAAAAATTATATTTAAATTAGTGGAATATTCAGTTAAAAGTAATTGCAATTAGGTAAAGCTTTAAATAAATTAGAAAAATTTAAAGAATTACTTTTGATGATGAGATGCTATAAGTCGATAAGAACAACAGGGTAGACGGACCCCGAAAAATTACAAAACGTTTACAAAAATGAACAGAAAATCTTGACAAATGTCTAAATTGAAACTTGCTCATAGTTGTCATGTGACACAAACATTATTCATTCATCAAAAAGACATAGTTATGTATTATTGAATAAAAACATGGCAAATGTCGCCTACCGTTCAGCAGATTCAATGTAAACCTCTGGCGGTTAATTTAATTGGTTGCAGTAAGCTGAAATTTTTGTCAATACATTTTTTCGGCATTGCGCAAAGTTGATGAACTGGCACCAAATGATATTAGGTGGCATTCACACTATGTGAATCACACGATCGATTGCTCGATAGCCATTGTGGAATTGAAATGTTAGTGGCGATGCCAATTATTTTTTAACAATTGAATAGATATTTTAAGATTCACGGAAATTAAAAGAGGACCGATTTTCGATTTTCAATTAATAAAACAGGTGTAAATCAAATAGATCGTTAATATGATAAAAAACCAACATCTTGTGAATTTTCTTCCAGAAACTAATTTAGGTTACTTAATTTACCAATCAATCAATTAATCATTAGAAAAGTTAAAATATGTTATTTTATGCATGCATTAATTCTCAATAAAATCGTTAGAAAATTTATGTTACGTCACGTCATGTTCTGTAACGTGTCATAAGGCTAATGAGAAAAAACCAGTAAAAAATACTTATTTTCTTAAAATCCTATTCAAAAGTAGGGGGCTCCCTTCGCTCGCGGTGCTAAAGTTGAACTCACTCGACTGTTGGAGACACTACTTAAAATAAAATAATATAAATGTAATCATGTATTTAATGTATGTATTCATGATATATTTACATTAAACAAATTATAAAGATTTATGTAAACCATACCTGTTAAATAATGATTAGTAATCATAATCATTAGTAATTAAATTATTTTTGTTTAAAAGTCGAACCAATGATTAAATTACAATTATTTTGGGTTTTGCCCAATTATTTAATGATTACGATTAGAAAAAATCAAAAAAAAATCTAAAATTATTACGATTATTCAAAAATAATCAGGAAAATCAAAAAAAATCATAAATAATCGTTTTGACAGTTTCCGGATTATTTTTGATTTTTTCTGATTATTTCTGATTTTTTAGATTTTTTTAGATTTTTTAGTAAAAATCAAATTATTTTAAATTTTCACAATCAAAGTAGCCAAAGCTTTTCATTAAAGCTTCTTTTTGTGCTGTCTAAAGCAGTTAAATTCAGAAGAAAACAGGAGTAGCTAGAATAATCCCGTAGCTCACTAGATAGAGTTGCCGACCTATTATACTCCAAACTTTCAACGTTGAGGTTCGATTCCCCTGTTGTGTTTAAGAGTCTAAATATCGTCAAAGCACAGTCTTAACTTAAGACTGTTACAAAATCTTCTTTGACGATATTTTTTGTGCAAAAAGTGAATTTATTTTAGTGGTTTTTCTGAATAATGGAAATGTGTACTAATATTTGTTAAGAATTAATGGCGGAACAGTTGTGAAAAACATTACACAACAATTTTAATTTAGGATAAAATGCCACGACCATTATTTGAGAGCGATTGCGATTTTTCAGCAGATAACGCTTTCGAAGATGCATATCTTAAACCTTCCCTATAAGATACGGTCGATAAGAGGAGCGCTCAAGAGGTCTACAAAAGCAACTTTAATCAAAAGCTTTGGCTACTTTGATTGTGAAAATTTAAAATAATTTGATTTTTACTAACAAATCTAAAAAAATCTAAAAAAATCAGAAATAATCAGAAAAAATCAAAAATAATCCGGCAACTGTCAAAACGATTATTTTTGATTTTTTTTTATTTTTTCTGATTATTTTGAATAATCGTAATAATTTTAGATTTTTTTTTGATTTTTTCTAATCGTAATCATTAAATTATCAACAATTTTTCAACAGTGAATTATATAATCACTACGATTATTTCGAATAAATAATCTAATTGATTAGTAATTCTAATCGAGATTTAACAGGTATGATGTAAACACAGCATCAAATGTAACAGTCACCAAAAATAAATGCACAAAATGAATCAAAGGAGAATAAAAGCAAAGGCGAATAGACATTTGAGTTAAGCATTACAGAAAGCAAGTCAGCGATATGCGCACAATATTAACATTGAATTGATGCTAATATAACATTAATATAAACAATAATAGCAAATCATTAATAAATCTTAAATAAAATAAAGACGTTTTATAATTTTCTGCTTAGTTCCCGATTTGATTGTTTCTGGACTGTAAGTTAAACGTAATTGTTTAATTGTGATTGTTGCTGTTGAGGTAAGGCATATATGGGCCAATTTAGTTGTTTAATAAGCAAACATGGGAGATAATATTGACTTCTATGCCCAATTAAGAATCACTATCTTTTTAATTGTTCTTTTAATTTAGAATTGCAATTTTTGTTTGTTTCGAGGGCGTTAAGAAGATCGTTCTAAAACAAACTGCTTGCAATATAGAGGAAGATATTCGTCATATTTTACTTTATTTCCGTAAAGGAAAAAACGTAGAGCAGGTTGCAAAAAAGGTGCGTGATTTGTATGGTGATAAAGCCTTAAATGAAAGACAGTATCGAAAAAAAGAGAAATGTAAACAAAATTTTGCTAATTTTTTTTTTCTAAAGCAAGCTAAAAGTGACAGCTAATAACTGACAAAAAAAAAAATACAATTAAATAGTCACAAGCTGTTTAAAAAAAATGTTCAACACCGTCTGTATAAAAAATCGGCAATTACTTTCCGGGCAACCCAATACATACTATGTTTGGAGTCTCGAGCTCTGACCAGGACTGACGAACATGGCATATCGACTCGGCTGTTGATGCTGATCAAGAATAAATATCGGGTCTGCCACGCTTCCTTCTGCCTGTTACGCACTTTGAAGTCGAGAAATCAATAAAGCGTTTTCACTTGCTTGATCAAAAATTTCTGATATCTTCTAAAAAACTATTAGATCGAAGTGAGTGGTCTAGTGACAAAAGCATTTTCAACCTGCAAAATTTCTGAAATCAAATTTTGTGATGAACAACATTAAATTAAATTCACGATATATATTCAAAAATTAATAAAAATATTGTTTGTCTTTTTATGTATACAGATTCGGAATCTTTTTGCTCAATTGGTTCGAAAATTTGTAAATTTCTTTTACTATCCTTAGTGCAAAAGAACGTGTAATTAACTTTAGACAATTGCCGAAGGATGTGTACAAATAGTTAACATTTTACTGAAGATTTAAAAAAATAATTAAATAAGTTAAATAGCACAACATGAAGAACATGAAGAAGATAAGTTAAGGCATCATTGAACGAGTATTCCGATTATATTGACTTCATCCAAGGCATAGAGGAGATGTGGCGACTATGTATTCTATTCATCTTGCATGTGGGAGTTCTCCCAGTAGGACATCATACCGTAGATCACTCGTTGATTGACCCGTGGTCCGATGAGCGGGTTGAGCTGCATCAGAAACGTGACCAGCCAGAGGAGCCAGCAGCAGACAGCCGTGAGGAGGACGCAGCATCTGATGAGAGCTCGCTCCTTGAAGGGAATCGCCGCCAGGAAGCCGATTACGGCAAATAGGGCCCAGAAGGAGGTGAGGACTGCAAAAACTATATACCTGTTCATTTTTTGAAGTGAATGAATTGTGTATGGAGTCGGTTCAAGTTTGACAACTTTCTCTAGCCTCAATTTCTGTTTCCAACATTCAGGGAAACCCGAATCAAATGTTTCACTCTGATGCCAAAACTCTGTTAGGAGCAAAACCCAATTTTGGGGTGCTTGGGCTCGTAAAGTTTTATGGTTGCGCGAACATTTGCACATTTTATTGCCGCCAGCGGAGGCTGCAGACGCACGGAGCGCACTGGAGCGCAAAAGTTATAAAAATGGAAATTGTATACATTTTCCCGAGTGCCAGGCATCAATAAAACGGCTGCCAATACGAGTGCGAGTGCGAGTATTCGGATGGGTATCATCAGCCGTCTCTCCCTCCACTCGCACCAACGCATCCTGACTAAGCGCAAAATCCGTTTCCTGCTCTACGGGATCTGAGCTCAGGCGGGGACTCGG
Organism: Drosophila suboccidentalis; assembly: GCA_037043435.1. Taxonomy (NCBI): domain Eukaryota; kingdom Metazoa; phylum Arthropoda; class Insecta; order Diptera; family Drosophilidae; genus Drosophila; species Drosophila suboccidentalis. The sequence continues at coordinate 27,367 of JBAMBK010002468.1, read as the reverse complement.
CCATGTGGCGGCTGCCCAAGTCCCGTCATGATGCCATAAGTGCCCAGGCGCGGCTCGTAAAATGGCGGCTGCGCATTTGGCATTGGGGTCGGAGTTTGCTGAGGCGGTTGTAATCGAGTTTTTCCAAAGTAGCAATAAATGTTTATGGCGACATCGAATTTTCCATTTTCTTGCCATAAGTATCAAGACGGCCGGTGCCGCTAAAACTCACTCCTCAATCCTCAATCCTCACTCCCGCCCGCTCTTCACCCAACATCCACCCCCGATTTAGCAGAATAATGCATTAGCCATTTCGCGATGGTCGAGTGCTTGCCGCGGCCATTTTGAATGCCATTTTGGATCTGCCCTCAACGGCAACTCGTGAAAATCTTGGAGTCGGAGCAAACCGGGCAAACAGTAGCTCGATCTGCTCCCGATGCCATCCGCTTTTTGTGCTGTACTCGTAGTTTTGGCAACTGAACACTATTTGTGAGCTCGATGAGGTGCCTCTTCTAGGGTGTGGGATCGATAAGGCATAGCCATAAATCACAGCTCTCCAGCAATGTCTCACATGCTCGTTGGCTCGCAAGCAAATGCAAATCGGGCGTAAAGTGTGATTTCGGCTTTAAACATTGCCGTTTGTCGGCGGCAAGAAAGACAAAGACGACGCTCCCGATTCTAGGGCAACTCGACAGCAACAAGGTTGCCAACAACTACGAGTTTCTGTTCCGGTGCGTTTCCACATTTGTTGAACAGCGTTGAGTCAAAATATTTGACTGACATCGACTGATTGATTTGTGGTAACTGACAGACGGTGCGTGACTGACATTTGGCCAAAATCATTTGTTTGGCATTCCAAAGAAATGGTCTTAGCAAACAAAATTCTATAATAAATGCTTAAAAGGATTTCTAAATGGTTTTCACTTTCGTCTTGCGAAATATGAGTATAAATTTATTTATTTTATAACTTCACCTATAGTAGTCATTAAGTTAGTTCGTTTAACTATGGAAATTATGAAAACAATAAATAACCATATTAAAATAAATTAAAATTTTAAGTAATCCTTACCATCGATTAAGCTAAAAGTGAATATACTTATGTTTATGCAAATGTAACTTTCATTTACCCTGACAAAAAAAATTATTTGAATACTAAATATTTTTGTATAAATTTTCAAAATTTCATAATCCACATTAAAATAAACATTTGAGTTAATTGATATATGGGTATTTCCAGGATCGAGAACGCGACATTTGCACGTCTTTAAATGAAAAAAATTATGGCAAAAATTGACATTTTCAAAAATGTTTTCTCACGTGTTTAATGCGTTTTATCAACACTATTCTTATGATAAAAGACAAGCTTTGAAGATCTGTCGTTTTCGAATTATTAATAGAAAACAATGCATCGCGAACGTGACGAGCAGAAGTCATGTTTGACTTGACAAATGCGAAAGTCTTTGAAATGTGGCGAGTAATTTGGATGAAAATACTCTTAAACCACAATAAAATAATGTAGTTTTCCATTTTAGAAATAATTTTGATATGTCACTATCATTTTATTTATTTTTCACGTTTTATTAGCAATTTGTAACGCGACATCGCGAACGTGACAAGATTTCCACCTAGTTTTTCCAAGAGTTTGTTCATCAAGTTTTATTCTATATATCGGAATCAATATATTTCTATATATTAAAGTGGTTTATGTTATAATCTTACTCCCGGACTTAGTGTAATCGATGGAATACAAAACGTTTCCATTTTGGAAGTAAATTTTTAAAAAAATGTGCAAAAATATAGAAAAATGAATTTATTCCAATGTAGAATCTATATGTTCATCCTATTGAATTTCTTCGAGCGTATATTGCTCAAATAAATAACTTGAATACATATTTGGATGAAAATTTCACAAGATGTGAGTATTTGATCTATTTTACGTTTTTGGGAAAGGTGGACCTTTTTCTGGAAATGCCCATATAGTAAAACCACGGTGAAAAAAGGAGAGGAAAGGAATCCCTGTTTTAAGTTATAATTTAACATATTCGTTCAATTGAATATATGTATAAGCACCAATTGTGCAAGGAGTTTGAATTATCTTGATGTGGCGTACAGCTTTTGTTGGTCCTCGAACATGGTCATCTTGAAAAGCACTTTATTGTAAATTAATGCATAATATGAAAGGCTTCATTACATAAGTACAAGTTCAATATGGAAAAGTTCAACTGGATATACTTAATGGGTTGTCTGTCAACTTCTACCCTATAAATTAAATGCTTAGCGCTTCGAAAACCCTTTCCGTTATGTTGTTAACGGTGCCAAGAAGTCGCAGACAAAGTCAAGCAAACAGGTCCTCAACTTAAACAATTTTCCTTTGGTAACATTTTTTTTTTACTTTTTTAAAATGTTATTTTTAAGCTATTTTAAGATGTGCTCCTACATATGTCATCATTAATCGAGAGTGTCAATAAAGATTTAAAGAGCTTTACGTTTTTCCAAAGCTAATTAATATATCTGTAATTCAGTCATACACACTTCTAAATGTAAACTAATGGTAACATATGACTTGAGCCATTAGTTACATAGCTGCATTAATAAGGCTTCGCTAAAGATACAATTTAGTAAATTCAATGTTATTGTCGATTCTGATGACTTCCTCGCAAAGTTTGGTAAGAAAAAGTTAGATTTTTTTTAAGATATACATTTGTATCATATTTAGCTAAAATCGGATGAATATATGAAATAGCTGCCATAGATTGAATAAGTTGAGAATTTTTATTTTTTAAGATATCTTAGTGAATTTGAATCTGACCAAATTTGGGTCGACATTGGTCGAAAATCATCGGGCCAAGCTCAGCCGTCTCTTCATTTATTTTATTGATTGATGTATCAACGAAGCGTAACTTATATAAGTAGTTATGTAAATTATGAAGAGGCGAAAATATTATGCCTTTTTTCGACTTCAAAAAAAAAAGAATATCATAATTTATTACATTCACTGGAATTGTATACTCAGAAATTGTAAGTTTTTTTGAAATTAGTTATGACATTCTTGAGTAGTGATGAAAGATGCAAGCGCAAAAAAATCCAAATTTTAATTAAAAAAAAAAAAAAAGTTCTACCACTGAAAATAAAAGGTTGTTGTTTATGTAGTTATCAGAAAAAATGGGTTCGGTACGGGTAAGAATCTGGATGTTACATAGGGTTATTGATTGAATATTTCATGCCCTCCGCTGCCTGAAATCCTTAAAAGATCGCCAGTTTAAATCATCACATAATACATATCTGACATTCTGTGCTTTGCTTCGACAAAACACTCTCTAATCCTCGGAAATTTAGATTAGTGGTACGACTGTGGGCCAGCACGCGTTGTTTGCCCCATCAATTAGCGGTTTTAACACCATTCAAGGAAGTGCCCGAGGCGGCAACAACTTGACTCGCAAAACACAGAGCTGGCAACAGATATCACAGGTAAATAGCGGTCCAGTCGTCGCTTTGGCTTTGGCGCCCTCCCGCCTGGAAATGTGTTTCTCTGGCAAAAAGCTGTAGAACTGAGGCTGCAGTTGGAAGCAAACATCAACCAGGCGGACACCCGGCCTTTGTTGGCACATGACAGGTCACGCTCAGTGAAGCGGCTTAAGAAGATACAAACCATAAATCCAAATACCCCATGGATCCAAATAGCACCTTTTTGCTCTTGGCCTAAATATGCAATTACGTTTGTTTTAGGAGAGATTGATAACTAAATCATTTTAACAGTTTGGATGCGTTGTTAATTTCTGCAGAGTGCAATCATTCAAATTAAAAATATTATTATCATGTCAGTTATGTCGGATTAAGCGACATAAATCCTCTAAATAAATACCCTGCTCCTCTGCACCTATTTGGTAGAATTACTTGTTCTTTACGAATTTCAGTTCTTAGTTTCAAAAGTGAAAATCCAGATTGCATAGATTCTGACAGACAACAGGTAACACAGACAAGGGAACAGATGAATATGATAGCAGCTCATTATCCTGATCAACACTAAATAATTCCTACGAGATAGCAGACGCCTTCAGAGTTTGCTGAAAAGGTATAATAAAGACTCAGTTACTTATACATAAGCCCAGTGAAAGTTCAAACAAGAAACTGGATTTATCGGGCGGACAACTGATAGAGATAGTCTTTGTTCGTCAGGTCAACGAGCTGAGTCGATATACCGGAATACGTCTGTTTCTAGGCGAAATAGTCAATAAGTTTTAATTTTATCTCGATGAAAATTGATATAGGTCGGTCTCGTTGGAATCATAATCATACATCATAAAGCTGCAATAGAAACGAGAATTAACCCTCTAATGCCTTATTTTCTATCGTGCTAGAAAAATCATTTTAGACTAATTTTTGGTCAAAATGAACGAATCTGAACTAAGTTTTTTAATCAGACGCTTAGTTTATCTGTTACAGGGGTTACGCTTAAAGCGATTTTAGTGAGCTTAACTTATATTTTCCCTATATATTGTTACATCATTTATGACTAAATTTCCTATCCGCCAGTATTTTTCTTAACTGTGTACGATAAGATTTAATGCTTATTATCTTTGTCTAAAAATCAGTGTTTACCTGCTTTTTTGACTTTGGTATCATATTTCTGCAAATCGAATTGGATTAAAGTCATTTGTCATATGTTACCACATGCGGGCATATATTAGCAATATATTAATAGTCAAATTTTGTCAATATATTAATTTTTGTAGTTTTGATGGAGTTTTTTGTTGACCCCGCCTAAAGGCAGGGTTAGGCATTACAGGGTTAACTTTTTGTTTGTGTACTGCTTTCCATGATATTGACAAAGCATCACGATAGGTGCAAAAGGCGACTAGCAGAAAACCATAACATTGAGACAGGAAAAAAACGGAATTAAGGATTAAGCACACTCAAAAAACTGAGTATTAGATTAAAGGAATATTGAATTTTTGGGCAATGCTCAAGTCAAACTACAATTAGTTTATTTAAGAATCCTTTGTCATAAAATTGGTTATAATAAATTTGAATTTTATTTCATTTGATTATATTTGCTCAAATTTATATAGCAAATATAGTAGCTTTATAATATAAGGTATAAGTATATAAGTGTCAGGGCAATAATAACTGAATATTCTAAAACATATGATTATTTAAACAGGGCTTCTGGAGTTTGTTTTAAGAGAGCCTTAAATTTTTGCATAACCAAACTTGAAAGCCTCTACTTTCGCTTTCATCATTGATAGTTAGTAACTGTTTAGCAAGCCGACCTCTAGATGGATTCAATTTTCGTTTCTGGGGATATAAGAAAATGTTTATTTGGATGTACGAGTAAATAGGTATGAGGATATGTAGACGGAATCGGAGTCTGCGCACATTGGGAAGCAATTGCAAATTGATTTTCGACAGACAACTTTGCCACAACCACCACATGCTCCCATGTGCGGTGGGAAAGGGAGGAAACGGGGACGGAAAAGGGACGACGATATGGTCGGTGGTTGATTTGTGCGACGTCGCGTGGGCGAATAAATAAATGTATCTGGAGCGAGTTCGCAACCCCCAAAAACAGTCGATACATCGAAGTCAATGGCGATATCGGCATTGTCGGATGCCTTTCAGAGGTTCTATGTGTGTGTGTGAGTGTGTGTGTGTGTGTGAGGGTAAATAAGTCAGCGAGCATGCAAAAGATATATAGCCCCGGCCATATATCTAAACTGTGTGCCCGTGTCCCCTTCCCACTTATTTATTTATTTGTTTATCTACTATTTACGAGCCCGTGTGTAATGTCTGGCCGGGCTCTGTTTCTCTTTCTGGCTCTGTTTCTGTTTCTGGCTCTGACTTGGCCTCTGCTTTTGCCTGCTGCTTGGACTTGGACTTGGGCTTGGTCCCTTGCCAATATGCTCGAACTCTGGCTCTTCTCTCGGTTGTCGGTTCGTTACGCTCGCTTTGTTGCTGTTACTTATTGGCATTGGTAGTGGTATTGGTATTGGTAAGGCTATATTGGTATCACTGTTGCCCTAACTGTGACTCTTGCCGTTGACGTTGGCGTTGGAGTCGTCGTTGTCGTCGTAGTTGTTGTTGTTCTTATTGTTGTTGCTGTCGGCTGTGGCGTCGGCGTCGTTTGGTTTCGCTTGTTGGTGGTGTGGATGTGATTCGATTCCTGGAATCTAACAGCTATTCACACCCAGCACAAAACTCGCACATCGCATTCACAGTTTGAGCGTTTTCCGATGACGTTCCGTTCCGTTCCGTTCCGCACATAGCACAACGCACAGCTCCAACTGCAAGTCCAACTGGAACTTGGCCGACGGCGTGCTCTATGTCGAAAGTGTTAAAATAATAAACCAATAGCACCACAAACAGCAACAACAACAACATCAATTATAACAATAAAAGCGACAAAAGATTGTATAAAAAAGCGAAACAAAAACAAATTTAATGTACAAGTCTCATAAACATTTAGCGCCAGTTCGCAGCCCTTTTCCAACTACGGCAGCCACTTTTAAATTATAACCATCATAATAAACGAATACTTAAACGAATACAAATACAAACACGAATACGAATACGCGGACTCCAGTGATGTGAATATCGATGGCAACGGTAGCACTTATCGCGTTAACATTTAACGCCTCGATTTCTTCGGCAATTGTTTATGGCCAATTGGTTAGTGGTCAATAGCCGTCAATTAACAGTTAACTGGCTACCGTAATCGCGCTGTCGACTCTCAAGTTAGTGATTCATTTGAATATTCAATTTAGCCGACGGAAAGAAACACTTTACAAAGTACAAACTATTCTTTAACGAATATCGTGTGGTGAAGTATTCTTTGCGAATCCAATTGCCATTCGGATTGGCCTGTTTCTTAACTATTTTAATCGACAGGTAAGTACTCATACCAAATTAATATACACGTAATATACATTAAGAATACGGTAATAAATACTTGACAAATTAAAAAAGGACCTTGTTTTAACTGAACAGAATTATTTAATTTGTGTTCAACTCTGTAAACTGGTATAAAACCTGGATATATATTTAATTTAAATTACGAATATTTACTTATTACCTAATTTCCTTAGCAGTTGAACTCTGGATTCATTCATTTAAAATTATTTCAGACCAAGATTATTTGATATTCGATTTGAAACAAATCATCTGCGGTTCAGTTAAAGGCACTTTATTAGGTATAACAATCGAAATGTAAACTTTTAAAACTCAATAATCATTTCAAAATCAAAAGTCTTTGGTTCTACTTAAAACATATTTAAGTATCAAACTTAATATAAATATAGAAAAAAAGTAAACAGTCATATTTATTTAGTTATAAATAAATTAAAGTGCATTCAAATTAAGTGTTTCATATTATTCTTTATTTCACCTAAAGCCCTATAAGCACTAGAACTATTTATATTATATTATTATATTATATTAAATTCAAAATTACAATAATTTGTAATGATAAGCAGCAGCAAAAATTTCTAAGATAAGTGACATAGTTCATATTCACTTACTTTCAACTGAAAGCCTATAACACCCACGCTAATGATTTCGATCATTTTTTATGCAACGTTAAATTTCGTGTGTGAATATAGTAAAAATATTGCTTTTTCAATTTAAAGTGCTTAGCTTTAACATGTTCCAAACATAAATCTACATTTTCTTAATACTGTTTGATAGTTAAATAACACACGATTTCATGTCAATATTAATATTTCCATACTAAAACAGAGATGTTATTGTACAAACGTCTATGGTGCAAAACTAGAGGTGAAGATAATTGAATAAAAGTGTTTATAGTGATATTTACATAAGTACGCTTGTTTTCTCCCTCTGTTGGCATATGTAGCTGTTAACTTATTAAATTTACACCATACTAGTTGAAATTGTTGTTGTCATTGAGAGTGCAAAACTCACATGATAAACGAATGTAATATTCGAAATCAGCAAGCTCCAAAATATTTTTGTAGTATTTTGTTAAATTAGAGCCCTTTAAAGATACCTTGCACCTTAAAGCGGTCTTCTCATTCAAAACCCGTTTTTTTGACCCTTTTTAAAAAAATTCTTATTTGAAAACGCAAAGAATAATTGAAAACTTTTTTTATTTATTGTATTACAAAAGGTTCAAAGTAAACAAAAAAAATTTTTTTTGCCTCGATACGAGGGCTGTTCAAAAAGTAATGAGACTTCAAAGTTGGGGGTTGAAAAAAAAGGTGTCGTCACGGCGGCAACTATTCCGGGTCTCCGGAGCGTCGGAAATGAAAAAAAAAACGGGGTTATAATCAGTATAGATGTAATTCTCGGGTAATAGTAGAAAATAATTTTGTGATTTTTTTTGACAAAATGGCGACCATTCAAAAAACATTTTTTTTTAAATTATTGTCTACTATCACCCGAGAATGGTGACAATTCTGCGTCGATTCCACTTTGTTTCATGAAAATCGGTTCAGTTGAACTGGAGATATCATTGCCGCCAGTTCGAAAAACGTGGTTTCGAGAAAAACGCGTCTAAAGTTTTGACTCCCCTTGCATTTACATTAACATTGCTGGACAAAAAGGCCATAACTCCTAAAGTATTTCGAATTTCTTAAAATCCCTTTAGGGGCATATTCACAACTACCCAAGCTATAAATAAATGCAAAAAAAAAAAAGTCGAAAAAAAAAAGTTGCTCAATGAGAAGACCGCCTTAATATTTTAAATGTAGCTGCAGTTTACTTCTCCACTAAATAAAACATTGGAAACTTTTAAAATGTCATTGTACGGTATGAAGCATCAGTACTTTATTATATTATAAAGGAAATATGTGATTATCTTAGTTAAATAAATAATACTTATTGTACCTTAAAAGCTGTATATGGGCTAATCCTGAGTTGCGGACGTTACATTTGCACGCAAATTTTCATGTTTAAACTGAAACAGCTCGCGTTAAGATTGGTGAATTTTAATTAAATTTCTGGAAAATGCATTTCATTGTGAGTACTCTTAAATCTATTTTAAGGTAAAAGCCTTAGTGTTTTTCAAATAAAAATTAGGCTTGCTGAAAGTTTTGTTGCGGCCGTTACAAAGAATGGATGTCGACTTGTGGTTAACGTGCATTTGCACATACATATATATATATTAGCGAATTTTGCATAATAAACAAAAAATATCTAATCACAAAAAATTAAGTGGAATCATTGACTATATCAATCCAGCATCAAAAATAAAGATAAGTTGTCTCGTTAATTAAAAATCTTAGCTTTGGTTTGTTTCGGACGTTACGTTGCGGACGTTACACTTTTTACACACACACTTTTTTTTAAATTATTAATATATATTAAATATCTTTTCGATATAGATTTTGTCATAAAAGAAAATGACTCAAAGTTTAAGATGAGCTAACAGCTAAACACTCAGACGACCGTTTTGCGCACTTTTTGAAATACCCTTATTTTTACAAGAATTATTGAAATTACGAGGCAAAAAGAGGAATTAATTGGTTCGGCTCTGCCATGATCAACCAAACCACTTAAAACCTTTATACTGAATTGTCTGAATATATCTACTTTCTGGCATATGTCCGTTTGCCGTCTTAAGCTAACAAATTTAAGAGAAACAAAGTAAAAGCGTAACTTCCACATGAGCAGAAACAGCAGCACCATTAAAAAGACAATGTTATCTTTGCAGTGCTTTATCGCTTTTAAAGTCGATTGCACTATTCGGTCGTACGTGATACAATTTCATGCAATCCTTCATTTCCCCCAGTTTGGGAGTCAGGGAGTGGGAACGACAATATTTTCTGTCTCCATTTCTTCTTTATGCTTTATGGCCGGCGATAAAGGCGCGGGTGCATTGAGCATTTTAAATGTTCCCACGGCATCCAGAGGGAAACAATTTGAGAGATCACGTACGGCCGTAATCACACACACGCACATGCATACGCACACACAGACACAGATAATGGAAATGGCGACACTTAAGGGCTGCTGTTGCCTAATCCGTGCCTGCAAAATGGAGCCCTGGCTGGCAACCCTCAGACTCGTATACTTTATCTACGAACCACACACACACTCACACACATTTCATGTAAATGTGTAAGAATACTGTATCCGAATTACAGTATCTCCAACCACCATTCGTAGTAAACGCAATACACACACACACACATGCGTCATAACATTGTTGCCGCTCACAGATAAGAGTTCACGCTGTGATGTGTGTTTGTGGGCGGGACTTGGTTGAAGCATAATGGCGTGCAGCAGCGTTGCCAGACAGTCAGATATTTGTGAGAATTACTTTAGATATTTTAAAAGTACTCGAGTCACTATATTTGTAACGAATAATGAATACTAACAAAAAATCATATAATAAATTCCATATGAGGTGCATACACCAGTACGCATATATATATTTAAATAGCGACAAGTCACGCGGCACATCGTCGTCTTACGGTGTCTTTACGGCAGCTATCGGCACGGCCCTATCTCGTGCGCATAGGAAATTTTCGTGGCGACTGCGCTGCCGCTCACGTACACTCACGATTTGTTTCTGTTACGTCGCTGTTATTCCGCTGTTAGACGAACAAAAATGCACACTAACGCAATGCAAACATATGAATGTGTAGGTGACGACTAGAGGTGGGCACGGGCCGGGCCGGGCTTCGTGTCCCGCGGGCCTCTTCAAAAAATCACCGGGCTTCGTGCATGAAAATAGGAAACGGGCTTTTTTTCGTTCGGGCCCGGGCCTAAGTATAAAGCCCGAAGCCCGGTAGGCCCGAAAAGTCACGATTTAACACATACTTTTCAAATCGCTGATAACCAAATTTCTGTAACAAAATTTCTTATGCTACGCAAAAAAAAGAGCAAAGGAAAAGTTAAAGACTCTGCTTGCAAAAAAGGCTCAAAAATAAAATTAGAATCTTGAAAAAAAAAAGAAATAATAATTAAAAAAAAAATTTGTTATTTAGTTGTATCGGGCCGGGCTCGGGCCGGGCCGGGCCTCTTAAAAATTTGACCGGGCCGGGCCTGGACCGGGCCTGAGAGATTTATTTCGGGCCCGGGCCGGGCCGGGCCTTAAGAGGGAGGCCCGTGCCCATCTCTAGTGACGACCACTGCTTTACGGCATTAGTTTAATGCATACTTAATTTAATCGAAATGATTGATTTATTATTAGGCATATTAAGTATTGATTTAAGTAACTGTAAAATAAACCAGCAAAAAAACAGCAACAAAAATGCCTTCATGAATATCTTTTAAATTTATAAAATCTTTCACCATGTTTATAATAGTTTTAATGCTTTACAATACTTTTTTTAATCTGAATTTAATTCTGTTAACTTTAACGAACAACAGATGTCGCTGCTGGTGAAATGAAATGCGTCCTTAACGAAATGGCTCTTTTGACGAAACTGCTCGTTGAACAAAAATGTTACATTTTGAAATAGGAACAAGTTCGTTAAGTGTGGAGTAATTCTGGAAACGTGCGGAGTAAAACTGTAATGTTAAATCCGCGAGTTTGTTATTTTTTGCTCAGAGAGTAATTTATAAGAGCGGTCACGCAGAGGGCGGAGCCTATTTTCATAATGGCCGCCAGTGTATAAGCATGGTTGCCACAGTTGGCGTTTTTGCGCCAAAACTGGCTCTTTTTTTTCCTGTTTTCATCAGTTCAGAATCAGTTATTTTGTATAGTTTTAGGTTGAAGCATATATTTTTTTTATTTTCTAACATAATCACTAAATTAAGATGAAAATGTGAATGTGTTTGTGAACGAAATATTTTTTATTTAATTAAATCCAAAATTAAATAAACTGCAAAAAAAAAGTTTTGGCACATTTTTAGTCAATTTGGCTCATTTTTTGTTTGTTTTTGGCTCAATCAGATATTTTTAAGTGGCAACTGTGGTCATAAGCAGTATGCATAAACTTAGAGAAATGAGAGAAGATTGAAGGATATACAATTTATTTCAGGGACATTATATTTTGATTATACACATGAAAATGCATTAGTGTAATATGAAAGATATTTGTAGAATTAAGTAATTTTAAGTCTTCCCACAGTTAAGAAATGTTGTCAGAAATTTTAGAAGATAGGTCCGATATTAAATCAACCAATATCTCAACATATAACTTGGTCGCCATCCGAATATTTGTTTTAGAAATCCAAAGGCTCTTAAATTATTAAGATCAAAACAAAAAATATAATATTAAGTTTCTTATTTGTTTTAATAACTTTTTTTATTTGAAAAATTAAAATTAATTTAAATTAAAAAAATTTGTCAAAGCTTGTTTGCTTATTTTTAAAATTCTTCGAATTTGTTCGACCAAATATCTTAATTAAAATCAGTAGATTTATGTCAGAATAAGCCCGGTAAGGTAACGATTATTATTTTAAAAATTAAATTTTTAAATAAAAGTTATTTGCTGATTTATATTAAAAAAGTTACAAGAAATCTTTTATTCTTCGATCTAAATAAAACAAATAACAATAAAATTTCTATTTATATTTATAAATCATAGCTTAAATGTTTTTTTTTTATTTTTATTATAAAAAATAAAAATAAAAGTTATTTTTCAATTTTTTTTTTTTAAATTGAATGTAAATATCTTTGGACCTGGATGACGTATTTCCAAATGTGATGTGTATATACAAATGCAGGGCTAAGGAGAGTCGGAGCCCCCCTTGTGAGTAAAATACATCTTCCGGTTCAAAAGATACTTACACCCAACTTGTATAATACAAATTGAAAAATAAATTTTCCTTTTAAAACTTTTATTTTTATAATAAAAATTGAAAAAAAAAACAGTCAAGCTATGATTTTTAAATAAAAATTTAAAAAAATAAAAGTTTATCCAGTTTTTCATAGTTTTAATTTCGATCCCTGAAATATACACATTATTATGAAGTGAGTACAGGGTATCTTTTACTAAAGAAGATTGCAAAATTACATTTAGTTAATAATTTGTAAAAAGACGCTCTCGATTGTGGGGGAATCGTTAAAAATATTTGAAACATTTCTTGGGAATACTTAAAAAAGACTTTGTACATTATGCTTTTCCACAGAGATGGTTTTCAGCTAATCTTAAAAATAGAAAACAGAAATCGTTTAATGGCGACCTTGGCACACATATTGTGTTTGGCGATGGCCTTATGTGCGTGCAAGATTGCGTCAGAAAGGATTTCGATGTGGCAGGAACGTTGTCCGTCAGGTGCGCTACCTGACCTTGGGATAATGGTGCTGGGCGATTTCTAAACCCATTTGGATATGTGAAAAGAGTTGAGGGTGAGATGTAAATATGTTAGGTTAAATATGTAGATCCGGCGCTTCAAGGTCAGCGAGAGCGTTCGAAGGTCGATGGGTCAGCGTATGTGAAGCGGCTGGGCTGCAGCGCCTGAAGATCCCGTGATGCAAATCAGTGATCAGTGCGGTTTTCGCCATGAACGTTGCTCAACATGTGCTTCTCCCAGATCGGTCGGTCTTTCGGGTGCGGCTTCGAAGTTCTCCTCCGGCGAGCAGCTGTTAAGTTCGAGGACATTCAAAAGGACACTTTTCACAAATGCCGGCGGCAATAAAAGCACGGCGCGTGGATTCGGTATTTAAGTGTTTAGCTTCTGCTCCGTCGATTGCGAAATCTAAGCGAAATTAGAGCGTCATCGCCGTCGTAAATCCAAATCGCCGGTCTGGCGGGGACCACGGACCGGTCTCCCGTCTACGTGAGCCCATAAAAGGACGAGACTCTGGCCACTGTCCCAAACTAAAAAGTGCCGGGGGCAAATGTCTTAGATTGTGTATTTCTTACAATGTTGGAGCTGTCTTTTGTTCGCGAGTGCCAAAAAAATGCGTACAAATAAAGGGAAACAAAGACAACAAAGACAAAGACAAAAACAAATGCGAATGCGAAACGAAAACGAGACGAGACGAAACGAAAAGAAGCAAATTTATTGCCAACAGCGGAGTTTCCGAAAATGTCAATTTCGTTTTTACGACATCAAATGTTTGGGAAGCTTATGCGGATTGCTGTCACAAAGTGGATTTCGAGTTTGTCCATCGTTTCATTTCTTGGGACTGCCTCTCGTCATTCTGTTTACTTTGTCGAAGCTTTTAAATAGCTCAGGAAAGTGATAAAGGAGAAGGAAGATGCATTGCTGTGAAAATTAAATTAATTTTTAACAGTAAAATGAGAATTTGTCTAAAAAAATGCGTATTTCAAATATTTAAATCATTTCCATTTGTTAGTCGACGTTAACTAAATAAATTTATAAAAAATTCTAACAGATAGTTGCAATATACGGGCCTGTTCTAAGTTCCGAAAACGAGTCGATTTGCCACAAAACGAGTTGATTGCTGCTCCGAATTCCGAAAAATAAATGCCATTTAAAGCTTTAAAATGAATACCCAAAATTATAAACTGGATAATATAATAATGTTGAGCATTTTTAGAATCAATTAACATCACTACATAAGATTTAATCAGTAGAAGTATTTTTTAAAAGAATTTTTCTAAAAGAATCTATAAAATATTTGATTAAAAACAAAAGCGAGCTGTTCTGAATTCCACTTTAATTTTTGTTATCGATGCCAACTCTCGCAATCGAAAGCTTCAATAGTTGCTTCAATTGAATAACAAAATTCGAACAACGAAGTCTTAGTCTAATTTACCTTCAATCTGCTATATTCAACCTGAAGTTCATAAAATGAATTTTCGAATCGTTTTTGAAACCGAGTTGCTGTTTCCATTTCGATCGGAATTGGGAACAGCAAATAGTAAAACGTTCGTTTTCGTTTCGTTTTTAGTTTTGGAAAACGTTCGAAATTCGGAACAGACCTGATAATCTTACTTTTACAAACGATTCATACAAAAAAAGATACATGGAAAATATTATATTTAGCTCTGCAACCTGTTTTGAAAGCTTGTCTATTTAGCTAATCTAAAGCTTTATGTGGTGGTTACTTATATGTTTATAGACAATGATAAAAGTAACACTTTGGGCTAGACTGACGTCAGTCAAACTCCATCGAAATGCAAATGCAATTCCACATGTTGTAGAGGAAAGAGTAGTAAGAGTCGGCGAAGGCGGCTGAGATCATTAAATGTGACTAGGTATCGTGCTGGGTATTCTCATTGTTGTGCTCCCCATTTCCCCTGGCCATTTACGGACTACATTTTAATGGCGGATCAATGGGATTTGTATAATGAGCCCGCGATGGACTCCATAAAATGATGCCAAACGCCATTTTCTTTTATCTTGACTTAAATGAGCCGAACCAAAGCCGAAAAACCAAACCCAAGCCCAAACCAAACCGAACCAAAACGAAACGAAATACAAAAAAATGAAAAGAAATCTGATATCATTCAGCGTCCGTAAAAAAAAGGGAACCCGCGTCTTTTATGTGCGACGCGGCAAGATTGTGAAGCAGATTTTACCATTTTGGATACAGTTTTTGTATTTTTGTGTTCTTTCTGCTTTGCTCAGTCATCGCCAAGTCCCGGTCCCATTTCCAGTCCCTGACTCAGTCCCAATCGCCATCCGTTTGCCTGTCTCTGAGCCAGCCTCTGACCACCGAGAGGTTGCTGGCCTTTGTTGCCGTACATTTTAACAAGTTTTATGGGTTGTCATGTGTCAAATGGAAATGGGAATTTATGTGTTTGTAATTGAACGCATGCCGCGAGCTCTGCTCAGTTCACAGACGACAAGAAATCTCAAATTCGAGTACTGACAGCCTCCGGACCATGAACTCGCCCCTCTCTCGTTGTATCGATCACCGTCGACTCTGCGGCCATTTTGGAGCCACGAATATGACCCGCATCATGCTGGTGCCCCAGCCACAACATTTACATAAATTATTCCCTTCTTGGTTATCTTTGCTAACCATCAGACAGTTTACCTGTCATGAGATTTGTCTGGCTTTGAAGTTTCAGTCTCGGATCTCCGTGAATAGTGTTCCTGTCGGTCGATTTTCAATATATCAATATGTTTATGAAGACAGATGAGTTCTGCTCTTAATATAAAAATTCTTTATAGTTATTAAACTTATTGAAGATAGTACAAAATTTGATTGGCAAAAACATCTCTTAGATTGGAGCGCATTAACAAATTTAAAAATTTAAAACATTTATTCCAAGATTTTAGGTCGGATCTAAGTCGAACTTTAAAAAAATCAGACATTCTGAGTTCCTCAAGCCAAAAAACGATTCCCTAACATTGTGTACTTCTCGAAACTGAGATCAAACCAAAACTGCTTCTTAAAGCACAAGCTCTAATATTAAATTAAATTAATTAAATTAAATAATAAAAATAAAATAAATAAATTTAATTACCATAATTTAAATCTAGAATTATTTTATAGCAGTGGAAATATAATAATAATGTCATTATCTTAATAATTATCTTACTGATGTTAGGAATCGTTTTATCAACAAAATTTACTGTCTTAAAATATCTAGGAAAATTGTTATAAAATTGA
This sequence comes from Drosophila suboccidentalis, assembly GCA_037043435.1. NCBI lineage: Eukaryota > Metazoa > Arthropoda > Insecta > Diptera > Drosophilidae > Drosophila > Drosophila suboccidentalis. The sequence goes on along the minus strand of JBAMBK010002468.1, from coordinate 10,947 downwards.
GAATAAAATAATAGTTTTTGCATAAAATTGAACCAAGGCTTAAATCAAAACCTTGGGCTCTTAAGCCAAAAAAGCAATTCTTTTTTTACTGAATAAATACGAAAATTCAGTTATTATTGTTTAGAATGGAAAAATAACGTCGAATATCCAATTCGAATGCTAATGCTGTTTGACAGGCTACATAAATCGTCATGTCTCTGACTAAGTAAGTAAAGTTTGGTTCACTTGCCGTGCTACCTCTTGATGAAAATCGACATAAAAGCAATCCTCACGCCTGGAACACGAAGCTTCAACATTCGAATAGTTGGCCCAATAGTTGGCATTGATTTGAGGGCTTTATGGCGTCTTTATGAAGTCGGCTATCAAGTTAAGTTTATGTCTCAATTAGCAGGAACTGTCAATCATAAATTGCTGGGTTGAATAGTCAACCCAGGCGAGGAGGCAACAATTTGGTTACATTCAAGGTACATTCAGCTACCATAAAAGTTCCAACTGAAACCCGAACCCAAGCCCAAACTCATACCGAATTCGAGTCTTCAGCGCATTTGCCTAGTAGGGGTAATAAAAGGGCGGCAAGAGAGCGCGAGGGGTGTCAATTGCCATTTGGTTGTCATGAACGGGGAATTCAGCACCAGAACCAATGGAAGCAGTAGCTGCTTTGACTTTGGCGGCGATAAATGAGTCGACAACTTCTGACGTTCAATAGTAAAAATTGTTATAGGCAATTAAACAAAATAGTAAAAGTTGGCAGTGCTTCCAAAACTGTGGCAGCATCTTTAAAGTATTGTAATTCTTTGTATGAGCTTATCAATCCATATCCAAATCGTATACCTTTGCGCCTTACGAGGCGTATGCGCAATTCCGAGCACAGGGATACTGTCGAGCACATTCTGTGTCCTTTGGGCCGTCGCGTCGTCTTGGCCGCTTCCGCATCGTTGGCATCGTCATTGTTGCCAGTCTCGATTTTTACGCTGATGAAGCCGTTGAAGTTGTGCATCATTTTAATGGCCCTGTGGCAAAAATGTCGTCGACGGAAATTACATTTTTCGGCAACATTAAAATGGGGCGCAGACAGCTGATGTCGAATGCATCCATCGCCCAGAGTTTAAGAATTTCTTCTCATTGCTTTCGACACACACAAAGAAAAAACAAATTATAATAAAATCTGTTTGCATTTTATGGGTCCCCTTTTCGAAAAATGTCATTTGCATACGATATTTTATGCTTCTTTGTATGGGAAAACAAAGTTAACAGGCGTTTCAAATAAATTTGATGAGAATTCTTAGATGTTCATCTGGACAATCTCTTTAATTATTAATGTTTACTTAATTTTACGTATTAATAATAATAATATCGAAACATATTTTAAATCAATTATGTGAAAAATAATATTATTTTCCATTTAATATTTCGCTTTACAATCGCTTTAGTTTTGTCTTAATATTTTATTTGAGCTGAATTCGAAACTCTAAAATCTAAATATTTTAATTTTTACTACATATAATTTACATCTAATCTATCTAAAAAATTGAGCAGAAAAAAATTATTTTAAATTAGTCTGGAAAAACGTTTTATTATAATTTTTAAATAAGTTAATAGCAAAATGGTGTTAGTATGGGCACAACGATTAGCCAAAAAGGCTCCAAGGACAATCAAAAAGGGGGGGGGGGGGGGGGAGTGGGCAGAATATTTGTTCACGTTTTCTCATTTATTATTTAAGCAATTTATTATTTTAGCAATAATTCGATAGCAATCGACATAGCAGGGATAAGGAAAAAGTGTCACAAAATAATTGCAAAGTTTGAAAAACTACTCTGGTTAAATTTCGGTGAAGTTATGAATGTCCCCTGCCCCCACCCTGCCGACGCCCTTGTTAGAAAGACCGTTATGATATTCTTTAATTTTCCGACCACAAAAAAATACTCTTCTTTAAGAAATCTGAGTGAAAAAAGTTCGTCTGTTTCATCCTTTTTTTTTTACCAGTTTTCAAAAAAAAAAGTAAGTATTATGGTATATTGACAGGGAGTTTAAATCATCTCCGATCGGCATCAGCAGCCAAGTCATCCGTCTGAAACACTAAGAGACTCAGAGACTATAAGACATTTTCAAAAAAACCTCTCTATAGAGAAAAGGCATTCTAAAATCAAGTTTAAAATACCTTATTGAAGCTCGCATTTTGTAAGTATGTATTCAGGATCAAGCTGAATAATCAAGCTTGTATCGGGATTAAAATGGGAAAATTCACCGGTCCGGTGGTTCAGTGGTTAGAGTCGCTGACCTGTCACATATTAGAAAAAACCTGGGTTCGATTCCCCCTGTCAACTAAAGAAAAAAAATTAATAAAAAAAAAGTTAAAAAAAAAAATCGTAAAAAAACGTTTAAAAAAAAAAATGTAACGAAAAACATTTTAATTAATACAAATTTTTTAGCCTGAATTACACAATTTCAGGATTGAATTCGGGATTGAAAAAATCAAGTATTTCATTCATACTTGGTTTAAGAAAATCCGAGATTACCCCACTTCTGACAACGTTTCGGATTGAATTCGGGCTAAGTATCCCGGATTTTTTTTCTGTGAACGAGGTAAAAATCTAGTGGCGAAGAAAAATGTCCATGTCCCACAGTTTTTGATATACACTACTGGTCAAAATAATAAGTACACTCTTTTTTTTTTTACTATAACAGCTATTGTAAGTCAATTCTTCATATTTATTTATTTATTTATTTATTTGATTTGATTCCTAGCGCTACAAGACAAGTCTTATAAGCTAAGGCGCTAGTCATACTAGTCAGTTTGGAAATTTAAATTCCGTTTGAATGATGCAAAACTTTCCTTAACCCATTAAGTACCCATTGAAATTTTCCAATTTAAAAAAAATCTACTTTCAAATCTTTTTTCCTCGATTTTTTAAAAAAAATGTTGGGATGCAAAAACATTTTTCAAACAATTTTAAGAGTGACTGTAAAAAAAAAATTTCAAAAATCTTTTCGCTAATATTTTTTCGTAATTTTCATACAATAAGTGCCTTTTAAGCAATTTTCAAAAAATTATAAAAAATATTAGCGAAAAAATTTTTGAAATTTTTTTAAACTCATAGATACTATTAATGTGTACTTGAATTTTGTATTGTCTCTTTTATATTTGGAGTCTCGACGAATAGTCTTTCCCGCTTGTTGCAATATACAAATTCAGATAAGCAAAAAACAGAATCGGTTTTTGAGGCACACTTACCTAGTGCCAAGAAGCAATCAATCAGTTGGGTAAGTGGAATGAAGTCAGAACTAGTTGGGGGCAAAGCAAAGACAAAGCCATGGATGAAATGCTGTCACTTGAACCGAGAAGTTCAAGGAAATTGCATTTTGGTCGCGGCGAAGGCAAAGCCGCTTAATGCGTTGCGGTTGCGCTTCAAGTGGAGCGTTAAGCCATTCTGGAGAGAGAGGCAGCTTGGCTCGAAGCTGCTGGTAGCAGATTTCGTGGGATCTGAAATGCATTCTGTGATATTTGCAGATGTCCTTGTCAGCCCGTCTCATCCGCCTTGGGTTAGCCAATTTAGTAGTTGAGTTGCGACTGGCGAGAGCACATGTGGTTGCCACAATCAGTGTATGTATCTGTATCTGTATCTGTGTGTGTGTGTGTGTATCTGTATCTGGGTGTGCACATAAATAAACACAAATGGCAAGCGAAGAAAATGAGAGCCAAGCCTTGTGGCCATTGCCGCTGCCAGTGTCAGCGTCAGCAGAGGCCATAAATTGCGGCTGTCACTGTCTTAATGGGGCGGCTGTCCTAAATTTATGCCACAATCAGCAGCAAGCAGCAACGGCAATGGCAATGGCCAGTCCCTGGCTTGTAGTCCACACCCTTCTGGGTGTCCTGCGGCAGGCAGGCGCAACTAAAAGAAAAACAACGATAATTTATAAGTCGTAAAATGCTCGCCAGCTTCTAAGACGGCGCGGCGCACAGGGCGATGAAAATGCCACGAAAATGGAATGCGAAAATGTGTAGGACAATTTCCTAAATGTATCGCATTTGGCCATGCGATTAGCAGTCGTCCACTTTTGGTAGTCGAAACACGAAACAGTAGCTAAACTCAGTGTTCTCCCTCCCTTCCCCACGCCCGAGGGAAAACGGAAAATGGAAAATGTCCGTACAAGATGGCCGACTTGGCCATGTCTCAAGGGTAGCTCCTGCTGCTCGGTTGGGAGGACGGGGGGAGGTTTTGTTTGTTTGCTCGACGGCAAAACAGCAAAATAATTGGCAACGACAATTTCGCCAAATTGCAAAATATTTTCAAGCTCACTGAATCGAATCGTAAATTATTGGCTCGTAATTCAACTCCGACAACTCAAATCAAATCAAATTGAGTCGAACGAAAACTACAACAACAAACATAAGAAAATATTTCCAATTTAGTAGGAATGTAGAGAAATGTATTATTTGTAAGCATATACATAAATTTGGTCTTGGGATTTCTGCCGCCCACAGTGATGAATGAACAATTTCTTAAGAATTTCTAATCAGCTACATATTTATTAACAGTTTTTATTTTGGCCTTACTGTTGGCTTCAAAATTACAAGTTTTAATAAATTTATTTTTATTGTATATAGACTTTGATAATATTTGTTCAAACTAATTACAAATTTGCGTTCCTGGACCCTATCAACGTTCTTAAATAGAATTCTAAATTTCTAAAATTTTTATTTAATTTAATTTTCGATTTAACCCTCTAATGACTTTAGGCGGAGTAAAAAAATCTACATTTGAACTTTTAAAATTAATTTAATTAACAATTATTTATAATTTAATGTATATTGCTACAAAATTTAATTGTCTGAAAATCAGTGATTGCTTAAATTTATTTTTTACGTGGGCATTTGAGGGTTTAACAGAATTATGTGAAAGTTCCAAATGTTATATATGTTTTTTTTTTAATTCGAATATTTTTCATCGCTTATTAATTGATTTTATTCCTAAAAGTTTGTGTCATATGGAAATGATTAAAATAAATAAGTAAAAAAGAAATGAATTAAATAAAAAATAAATAAAGGATTTCAAGGTAAACGTAATATCTGGTAAACTGTTTTCTTAATTATATTATATACACATACATATATATGTGCTAGATATTGGTCTTCTCCAGGGTCAGACAGGGCGAAATCGTATGATAATGAAACTGGAAATTGTGTAGAAGGGTCGTTGCACGTTCCCGCACAGAGTGCGCGCTTATCTCCATGGTGAATGCAACCTCAGTCGAATTCGAAATTTCAATTCAGTGCGATGGACAACGCTGCGGGCCTTCTAGGGGATAGGGGGTAGGGGCTGTCCGAGGGAAAGCAGGAGGAGCAGGCTGTCGTTGGTACAGGAAATCACGAACGAAAAGCGAACTGAGCGAGTGCGAGTGGGAGAGCGAGTGCGAGAGCGAGAGGCGAACGAACCGAAAGCCAAAGAGATTTCAACTCGCAAAGTGGTGATTTCGAATTTGGCTTACACACACCAAGGCATTCACTGTTCTGTGTGCCTGAGTGTGTGTGTGTGTGTGTGTGTGTGTCTATACCTCTTTAATGTTGTTGTTCTGGTTTTGGCGCTTGGCGTTTTTTACGGTGCGCCGCCCGAGTATTTACCACTTTACAATGGAGTTTTAGTACCCGCGAGTCGTCATTGTCGTCGTCATCATCGCCGCATAAAGTCGAAATTAAAACCGCGGAGTGTCAGCCATAAACCCGTAGAATCAACTCAATCTTAGCCAGATATAATCAGCACCAATCGCAGTTCGGCAATTTTCAATAATAATTTAATTGGTCGCGTAATCCAATCATAGTATTAAAAACGAATCAATTACATCCAAGGGGCTCGTCAATTATACAAATCTGACTCGGGTATTATATAGTAAACTATTGACTATGGTGCAGTGTCAAGTGTGTGCTATAATTAACAACAATTGAATACTTTAATAAAATGAAGAAACTCCGCTGGCGAAGTGTCCCACTTTAAGAAACAAATAAAAATCAAATAGGCCAATTATTTGTGCACCTTATAGAGTCAAAATAGAGGTACGTATGCTACTAGAAGTATGTTTTATATTGAGATATGTAAAAGTCAAATGAAAATTACATTTTTAAAGTGCAGAACAAATTCATTCTTTTTTATTTTCATTGAAATGTTCGGGAAAAGATTTCAAGAAAAATGTAGTAAATTTGTTTGTTGTTAAACAATTCTGTGTATGTATATTTGGCAGTTTTAGTAACATACGGTCAGAAAAAATACTTAGTTACTCATATAAAAGCCGTAAAAGATTAGTTAAAGTTAACTATATTAGCCTTATTATTTAAACAATTTTATATTTGTATATTGCACGAATTGTACCCAGAGAAAACCACATTATAAAAATGATAGATATATAAATTTTAGAAAAATACAAAGAAAAACGCTATAATTCAACTAAATTCGTACTTAAATGTCAAACTTTATTAGAATATAGAAAAACCACACTGAAGACCAAAACAAAGACTTTAGTGCACAAATTCGATATTCGGTTTAAATTCATATTTATTTTATAAATAAGAAATGAAGACAATACTTTTCAGGATCACTGCTGAATGTGGTCTTCACTTTCCAGAGCATTTGATAATAAACCTTGATTATTTATCCATCATTTATAATCTTCAGATTGGCTTATAGAACATTTAGTCTAAGACTTAACATTAATATTACAATATCTCTGGGTGTATGATATATTTGCAACTATTCTTACATATCGACTCAGTTATTAGATCTGTCAGATGGAAATGAAATTTGTTGATCACTTTAAGTTTGCTCTTTTTAAAAAGTTTTTAAAAGTAGATGGACCAAATTATCTTCAATTCAAGTGTCAAACAACAAAATGAATTCGAAACTAAAGTCTTGAAATTGACAATATATTCCATTCATTTTAGATCAAAATATCTATTCTAGTTGGTAATAGAATTAGTTTAAATAAAATTAATTAAAGGGATATTTTTTAATGATGCAATTATCATAGAATCAGAAACTTACCTCCTTGGCAAGAAAATTAAGAATTAAACTGACACTGAATCCAGAGTTGACATGGAATTTAGTTTTAAGAATCTTAATTCAATTTAAATTCTGAATGAGCTTAAATCCGCAGCCGTATTAGGCCGAGCAATATCTTAAGCTTGATTTAATTTGTAGTTCCTTAATAGAATATCTCTTTATATAAATAAAATCGAGATAATAAATAGATTATTATCAGTATGAAAGTCCAATTAACTCTATTTTTCAACCGGTAACCGTTTGCATGGTCGATAACCGAGAACTCAAATGAGAACTAGCATGAAACCGTAACGGAAATTGATGTTCGATAAGGTTTGATACCGAGGTGATGTAAAGATGTATCTCTTATATTTTCTTATTTAAAGAACATAAGGCAAGAGTGTGGCAATGATGGCAATAATAATAATTTTGATTGCCTGAACGTCTGATCAATTACGGCCACACGCCGCTGCCATATCTGCTAATTGGGCAGGACAAACGGCGTTTGGCTAATTACAATTGGCCCAATTGGCTCTTATGGCAGGCATTTGGACTGTTGCCGATCTGTTTAGCTCGCGCCATTCCATTTACGACTATCTCAATGAAATTAATGCATAATTACAGCAATAAAACAATAAAATTATGAAGCACTGGCCACCGTCGAGAAAGAGACAAATGGGAGAGAAAGAAAGAGAAGGCAGACGGGCAATGGCCATAAATATTTACAGCCAAGCAAACACTTGCTCAAATTAAGTACTCGTTAAATGGAAATTGAATAGCGGGCGGGTGCCGGAGAGACCATGAACAAGCCGGACAGGGAGACAGCGAGACAACGAGACAGCGAGCGCACAAATTGATAAAAAGATAAATTGAATCATAAAGCGGGTCGTGGGTTAGCTCCGACTTCTTGGAGTCCAGTAGCTGACCATCCGGAACCTTTTAATTGGCATACAAAAAGAGCGCAAACTGAATCGCAGTCGGACTTCCATTGTTTCAATGGTTCACCTCTACGGTTGTCCGACTCTCCGGTTGTCCGGTTGGTTTTTAACGCAAATTATTAAACATTGAACAAATAACAAAGATGGGCTGGAATGGCGGCCTGGCTTTGTGGTTGGGTCTGGCAGCAGCTGTGGCTGCGTTTTATGGCTCGAAAACATGAGCCGCAATGCGCAGTTTCGTCTCCGTTTCAGACCCGGCCAAAATCCAGATCCGAAGCTGACGTCCCTGCTCGGGTGCAGTCATTTCGTATGATTAACTTTCGGATTTTGTAAAATTATAATGGGTCTCTGATGTGAAATGGGGAATGTGAATGCGGATGTGGATGTGGGTATTCATGCCTTTGCCTTTGCAAATGGCGGCTTTCACCCTCCGGGCTCCACTTCCAAAAGGAATTAAGCTCGTAAAATATCCAAACAAATGCAATACGAACTTGCCCCGCTTGGGGACCGTGAGGCTGATGCTTCCGTTTCTGCTTGGGCTTCCGTGGGGTTGAGGGTCGGCAGAAGGGAAGCTCGTAAAAAGGGGGAAATGCCCATTAAATTTGCAACCCCCAAAAAATGCTGGCAGCAACAACAGAAACAATTCATGAGGGGCGAAACAGAATCTGCATTAGCATGCCATGAGAATTAAGTTGCCCATCAGCCGACACACGTGTATTTTATACTTATGTATGTATGAGAATTTTTGTTGGAGTATATATGTTATATGTATGTATACTTACTGTATGTACATTATACATACAAATTTGTATGTTATTCATTAGTTAACGACACCTAGCCAGTTGAACTTTCAGGTTATCAGTTTGCTATCCAGTCTTTTAATTTTGTTTTTATGTTCCTAGAATATGTGTGTTTGTCTTTTCCGATTTGATTAAAAGAAACCGTTTTTTGCTTTTGTAGTTGTTGGAAAATACTCCCTTTTTATACTTAAGCAAAAAATGTATGCTTCTAAAAGTTCATTTTACTGTATTCTTCATATCAATATGTACGTGTGTTTAAAAGTATTTGTTACTTAAGTTAAAATTATCCTTGAAGAATTCCTACATCTATTAGTTAATCATCCAGTTGAAGAATTGTTAAATCTATTATTCTGAAAAGTAAGGAAATGAATACCGTTGATAATGAGAAATAGAATCAAATATAAAATACTCAGGCCTGTTCCGAATTTCGATCGTTTTCAAAAAGTGAAAACGGAACGAAAACGTACGTTTGTTTTACTATTTGCTGCTGCCAGATTTCGATCGAAATGGGTTTGATTTTATGCATTTTCAGGTTGAATATATAGCAAATAGAAGGTAAATTAGACTAAGACTTCTTTGTTCGAATTTTGTTATTTAATTAAAGAAACATCTGCAGCTTTCAATTGCGAGGGTGTTATTGATAAAATATTTTATTGATTTTTAAAAAAAAAATTCTTTTCTAAAAATTACTTTAACTGCCTCAGATTGAAGTAGTGATGTTTATCGATTCTAAAAATGTGCATCATTATTATAACTTTCAGTTTATATTTTAGGCATTTTATATTAGTGCTTCAATATGGCGTTCACTTTCAAATTCCGACGACTCTAAAGCACACGTTTTGAAAACGACAGTTATTGTCGAGATTTCGGAAAATCGGAACAGGCCCGATTATGAATACAATAAACATTTTATGATAAATCAGCTTAGAATCGACCCAAATGAGCGACTATCTGAGTTGTCTAAATGATTAAAGCATTAAGTCGATGGAAGTGAAAAGTTTGACTTAAGAATCTTGACTCGAGTACTGGTACATAAGAAGATAATCCCGCCGATGACGATGAGTTTTGTTGATAGTTCGTAGCTAAATTATACACATAAGAAATAAAAATGAGACAATTGCAATATAAAGTGAGATTAAATAATTGTGAGTGCAAATCTTTATCAATTTAATATCGGCAATTTAAAGGTGCACTTAAATTGAACAATTCGACAGAGATAAATGCGTCGAGTTCGCTGATTAGAGATTTGCTCAGTGAGCGAATGAATTGAATGAATGTGGTGGAGTAGAAGCGAAGCAAGTACCAAGAAAATGGATACGAGACAAAGGCAAGACAAGAGCACAAAACGAGGCAGCAATAAAATGGCTGCGAATGAGAATGGGAAAGAAAAGACAACGGAGAGCAGAGGCCGAGCGCAGGGGGAGTTTTTTCTTTTTCTTCTCTTGCTTTTGTTGTGCTACCCAGAACCAGGAGATAGAGATGCCAGACACAGCAACGGTTGCTGAAACAGATACAAAAATACAGATATACATAGATACACTCACACACACACACACTCAGATACACACTCATTTCGTTAAATGCAGGGCGCAGTTGGTGAGAGTGCGAGAGCAGAGGCGCACGCGAGAGCGAGATGGCAGCCTACGGGAGAGTGAGCGAGCCAGAGAGAGAAGACAGAGAGAGAGAGGGGCGGTCAGAGTGCCGAAAATAAGCTGACGACGACCGCAACGAGCCAACCGAGGCAACGGCAACGACGACACGACAGCAGTAGAACCTGAAGGCATGTGGTGAACAAAATACACGCAGTCTTCTGCCGGAAAAATTGAGTGGCAAAGCTACAGGCCAGTTTCCGCTACGTTTTCAGGGCGGAGGCCGCTGAAAGGTAGCCGAAATTTTCTTACACAATTCAGTGGTAATTTTTGCTGCAAGAAAAAAAGTCCCTAGGGACTGCAGCTGCAGCCAACTTAACGTTGCAAACGACTGGCAATAAATATCGAAAACACTTTTCATAAGTTTCCAACCATACTATGCTATATTTCTCTATGGTTAAAAGAATTCATAAGAAACGTAATATATTGAATAACTTATTTTATTAATTAAGCATTTTTAAAATATGATAAAATTATGTTTTATTATTAAATATTATTATCGTGGCGGTTATAGATAGATACAAAGGGCTGA